>JBBYHK010000015.1:901584-914651 GCA_038382065.1 Adansonia grandidieri | reverse complement strand
TTATTTATGAATAATAAATTTAGGCTTTTAGGCCGAGCAAGAATCTGAAAATTTTTCTATGCTTAGTTCAGTTGGTTCATGCAATTATTTTTAAAAGGTAACATCCAACAGTTCTGAGTTTGAATCTCAGCATCTGTAATCCTCAAGCTACAACCTCCTTTTTGAGGAGGAAAAAAAAAAAAAAAAAACTAGATGATAGACAATGAAGCCTTTAATAGTTATAAATACCTTTGCTGTGAGGTTACGCTCATCCTCCTGCCATTTCCACAATTTGTGTACAGCACAATCTGTCAATGCTAGTATGGAATCTCCTGAATTTGTATATATATCATTCTAACGACCTGTATTAACATCGAAAAAAATAGTTAGCGGCAGGAGGTAAAATATACAACTCACAATTTAAGCATATGCTTCACATCCAACCTTTCTCTTTTTTTTTAAAAAAAAAAAAGTTCAGCTAATTTTTCTGAAAAAAGCTCACACTTTGTAGGCCAAATTGTGAAGAACTGACAAATGCTATCAGCAAAAAAGGTAGTCAATGATGACTCAATGAATAAAAATAACACGATGAATCAGCAGGTCCATGAGTCTGCATAACATAAAGCATACGTTTTAAACCTTTTTACCCCCATTTCAGACAAAGCAGACCAAATCATAACGTGTTTTTCAAATTTTAGCTTAAGAAAAGAAAACAATGGTAATAAGTTGTGTTGGATAAACAAAAGCTAAAGTTAAATCACCCTTAAAAACTCTTACTCAGGACTCAGCCTAAGAGGTTTTTCTTTAGGTCATTAACTAAAAGAAAAAGGGAAGAAAATGAAAATGAAAAAATAGAAACTCGGGAAGAATTATGCCAAATTTGATTCAAGATGGGACCTCAACATATGCTCAACCAGCAATTGCATAACATAATGTGGAAATGGCAGATGCATTAACATCAAATAACAGGAGACTTGAAACAGAAGCAATACATAACTTAATTGGCATCAAATCGTCAGGAAGACGCAAGGAACGAAGCCGAGATCATTCATTAATCTCAGTTAGCTTCCAGATCCTAGATTTCTCCAACTTATCAACCACTTTTGGTCTCACATCTGGCAAACTACGAGTGTCCCATTTCTGAAAGAAAAGCAAGTTAATAAGTCAAAAGAACTGCAATATAGTCTACTGAGAATCAGACACAAATCCAACAAGTTCAGGACACAAAGTTGTTCTGCTTTATAGCAAGCTTAACATAAAAACCAGACGGATCCCTTCATAGAAGAATCATGGTAATCAAATGACAAGTATCAATGCTTACCGATCCAACAGTTGATGTCTTTGGTGCACTTCTATATGCAATACCAATGCTTGAACTTGAAGCACCGGATGTGCCGATTACGGGTCCCTGAAAGAAATGGTGCATTAATTCTGTTATATTCAGATATTGGGCCTCTGAAAAAGTATATAATATATTATTTTACCTTTGCAACCGCTGTGCCGATTATGGGTCCCTGAAAGAGATGGTGCATTCAAAATTGTGTTCTGTTCAGATATTGGACCTCTGAAAAGTATATAATATATTATTTTACCTTTGTAACAGCCGGGGAAGCAACTCTAGCGGCAAGAGCCCGTTCAAGAGCTAGATCAATTGCACGAATGAAAGCATCGGATGTGCCGATTACAGGTCCCTGAAAGAAACGGTGCATTCAAATTTGTGTTCTATTCAGATATTGGGCCTCTGAAAGGTATCTAATATATTATTTTACCTTTGCAACAGCTGAGGAAGCAGCTCTAAGGGCATCAAAAGCCTGCTTAAGAGCCTGGTCAACTGCACGAATGGAAGCACTAGATGTGCCAATTATGGGTCCCTGAAAAAAATGGAGCATTCAAAATTGTGTTCTATACAGATATTGGGCCTCTGAAATGTATCTAATATATTATTTTACCTTTGCAACAGCCGGGGAAGCAGCTCTAACGGCATCAAGAGCCTGATCAAGTGGACGAATGGAGCGCAACAACTGAGTATCGACAGCATTTGCAACTATTTTGATTCCATTATCATTTGTCGAGACAGAAATTAGACTTTTTTATTAAAGCGTAGGCAAAGAGAAGCCTGAAAGATATGTGCAATAAGCTTAAAAGAGATACCTCTCAAGTAAAACAACAACTAGTTAACAAAAGAGCCGTTATCGGCTACCCCAAATCAGCATTAATGGCTGTCAAAAGGTTACCATTATCCATGTCCCAAAATTCGATTTGGAACTCATAACCTGCAGCCAAGAATCGATTTCTTGCTGTATCGAATTGCACAACCCCACCGGACCGCTTTTCAAGACCATGATATGTCTGCTTGACAGCACCCTCAGTCTCATTCCATTCAACAATCTGTGACTCCTTATTCGCCCCACATAAGAATAGCCTAAAATGAACATATAAATAAAAGACCAAAAATTAAATATGAGAATAATAGATGAAAATGTACAGAATCTAATTACAAAATATAAGAACACTAAAGTAACTATATTGAGGCCTAGATTTGGCAATTTGTATATCAATATTGTGTTCGTGTATTTTATAATGTCATAATCGTATTTGAAATATCTTATATTTATATAATTTTTGATGCGTTAATAATTCGTATCATATAAATTTTGAAAAATTCATATATTCATATATTTGCGTCATGTTTTGTAAAATAATTTAGTTATTTTTTTGTATTTTATTTATATTGTATAATTATTTCTTGGCTACTGAAAAGAAATAAAAAGAAAACCATACCTATTTCCATCAGTTGTGCAGCAAAAGACCAGGTGCATCATAATCAACGCTTGGACCCATGTTATCTTACAGCCAAGCTTTTATTTTTCCATTAGTGGCTGTGGACTAGATGGATTAGAGGAGGGAAATTTATCAGGTGGGAGATCTAAAATAAATAAAAAGGGAATTAAAAAAACCCATTAGTATTCTTATTTGCACACAAACAAATATATGGGATTTTTTGAAGCTTTAACATGAAAGGGTAACAGTTGCAAAACCAGATATAATATGATTTTAATTGATACCCGAATCGTCTTATGATATGGGCACATAAAGCAAGTAGGGGCTTCATGACCCTCAAAAGTGTACTTCTTATTACCAGTAAAAGCATCACACACTCGCACAACATTGAACTCTTAAAATAGTAGTCAAGGATGTTAGAAAAACTATTTAACCGTAAAGATTTGAATTATAGATTAGGATAAATTAGTGTCTTAATTAGAGGATGTTAGTTCTTAGTTATAAATATACAATTGCTGTAGATAGATATCAATCCCTAAGATTATGAATCAATCTTTAAGATATGGGATTCTTAAACTAACAAATCTTATCTTTCCAATAACCTATGTAATGTAAAATGTATAGAAGGTCTACCTAATGTAAAGTGTATAAAAGGTCTCTAAGGTACCTTCATCATATATGAGAAATATTGAAATCGATGTTTTACCTTCAATTCTAACATGATATCAGATTTATTCAGTTCTCTTTAGAAACTTTTCTGTTTAGCTTTTATAGCCATTTTTACCCAAGTATTTCTTTGGCCTTAATCGGCAATCTTTATTTAGCCTTTCCTAGAGTTTTACTCTAACTAAATATGGTTTAGTTCGAGGTGTCTAGTGAAGAAGTCACACCTAATCCACCATCTGGTGACCTACAAAACATCCAATCCCTGAAAGACTAAACAAAAAAAAAAAAAAAGCTTAAAAGGTCCAAGTTTTTCCAAACCTATCTTAATGTGAAAGGGAAATTGAGTCATTCACTAGGAATCGATCCTAAGAAAGATGATCTGAAATTCAATGCATGGGATAAAGCCAATTCCATGATTTTATCATGGTTGTGGAATTCCATGGCTTCTGAGATAGGTGACACCTGCATGTTTTTGCCCCCAAGCAAAGAAGTTTAGGATGCAGTATGACATACCTATTCTAAGGCCAAGGATACTGCGCTAGTCTACGAGATCAAGGTCAAAGCTAGTGCATTGAAGCAGGGCACCAAATTCATGGCTGAGTATGCTAATTCCCTTCAAAGCCTATGGCAAGAGTTTGATACATTACTATCCGATGTTCAAAAGATGTTGCTGTCCTAAAAGGCTTTATCCGGAAAGAATGGGGCTATGACTTTCTTGCTGGACTAAACATAGAATTTGATAAGTTTGGGTGCATATTCTCGGAAAAGAGGAAGTTCCAAATCTAAATAAGGTTATCTCTTTGATTCGGGCTGAAGAGAGTTGAAGTGGAATCATGCTAGACAGTCAGGTGGAAGAAAAGTTTGCCATGATAACAAAGGGCCAAAGTTCTATGGTGCAAGGCAGTGGAAAGGCAGAATTATTGAAGCTAGGGTCTCAAGGAAAGGATCAAAAGGAATCTCTTTGGTGTACATATTACAAGAAGCCAAGGCATACAAGGGAAAAGTGCTGAAAAGTTAACAGGAAACCTAGTACATCAAGCCAAGACTGGGGATATAAAGAAGATAGAAAAATGGTTCTAGCCAAGGTCATCTAGCAACAACAGACCTGGAACCCATTGTTGAGAATGAGGAATTCAGTAAAGAGTATATCAGATGACTTAAAAAATTGCTTGATTCCTTGAGCAAATCCAATACTGATGGATGGTAAGTGTATTGTCCTTCACAAATGAATGCCTCGGACAGAAACATCTCAAACTCTTGGATCATTGATTTAGGAGCCACAGACCATATGGCACAGTCTACTTTAAAATTTAAAACCTATACTCCTTGTGCTAGTAATAAGAAGATCCTAGAAGCTGATAGGTCTTGAATTATCATAGCAAGTATGAGAAACATCCAAATCACACCTAAGTTCATCTTCAAGAATGTCCTCCATGTTCCTAAACTATCCACTATTCTTGTCTCTATTCAGAAGTTAACTCATGACTTGAACTGTGCTGTTATTTTTATCCTACTTATTGTATCTTTTAGGACCAGAACACAGAAAGGATGATTGGACGTACTGAAAAGAATGCTAGGCTACACTATCTTGAGACAATGACTCAATTAAAAGATGTCAAAGATGGTCAATACCTATCATTTCTGTCTACTTCTAATAAAGATGTTGTTTTGCTCCATCACTACAGATTTAGTCATCCTTTTTTAGGGTTTTAAAAATTATGCTTCTTAGCTTGTTTGAAGGATTAGATAGAGAATTCCATTGTCATCCATGTGAATATGCAAAACACAAACGAGTTTCATTTCCTATTAGAAATAAAAGAAGTTCTGCACCTTTTTCTTTAATCCATACTAATATATAGGAACCTTTTCTAGTTTTAAGTATGACAGGGTCGAAATGGTTTGTTTTATTTATTGATGACTGTACTCGGGCAACTTAGTTATATCTTTTAAAAAATAAATTTGATGTAAGCTTTATTTTTCCTAAATTCCTTACTATGGTTTACAACCAATTTAGGGTACAAGTTAAGAAAATCAAATCTGATAATGCTAGAGAATACTTTAATCAAACCTTATCTCCTTACTTTGAAAAAGATGGAATTATGCAAGAATTTTTTTATCTCAACACCCCACAATAGAATGGGGTTGCTAAAAGGAAAATTGGCCATTTGTTGACCACCACAAGAGCTCTCTTGTTTTAATAGAGTGTACCTAAAATGTTCTGGGGAAAAGCTATTCTAACAGCAACCTATCATATACACAGATTACTCTTTAAGTCTCTAGAGTTCGAGACACCAATGCAAAGGCTCTCGCAATTCTATCTAGACCTACATTTTCAAATATTCATACCCTAGAATATTTGGTTGCATTTCTTTTGTTCATATTCATAATAATAATAGGGGAAAGTTAGATCCTAGAGCTATTAAATGTATATTTGTAGGCTACTCTTTTATCCAAAAAGGATACAATTGCTACCACCGAACCACAAAAAGGTTTTTTTTTACATCTGTTGATGTTACATTTGGAGAGAAAAAATGATTTTTCTAATCTTATCTTTAAAGGGAAAGCTTATTCGAAGATAAAGACAAAAATAGTTTTTTGTTTCCTTTGTCTCTATCAACTAAGTCACCATAAGTCTGAGTCTGAGTCTCACCCAACTCAAAATCAATCTGAGTTAGTGTTTCCTAACCACGATGTGTCTCACCCTACTCAAAACAAGTTTGAGCCACCATCTATGTCTATGCAAAAAACCACTCATATCTATGACACTTGGAGATATGAATAAGTGTACTTAAGAAACAAAGCCCCAGTTTTTACTCCAACACATGTCCAAAATTCTTCCCATAATCTTAGGAATGAGGTAACTACTGTGATTAAACCAATTCTCAACCTGAAAATTCTGATCTTAACTTACCTATTGTAGTTAAGAAAAAAACCAAGAGAATGCACTAAACATCCTTGGTATCTTTTAACAGATTGTTCTCAACTCATAAATCCTTTCTTTTGAGCCTAAAACTATAGTTATTCCTAGAAACTTGTCTAAGGCATTGTCCCAAAAGAATGGAAAAATGCTATGAAAGAAGATATAAATGCCTTGGAGAAAAATAAAACATGAAAAATCACATATTTACCTAAAAGAAAGAAAGCAATAGGCTATAAGTGGGTGTTCTTGGTGAAATACAAAGCTAATGGAAGACTTGAGAGATACAAGGCGAGTCAGGTGGCAAATGGGTACATTCAAACCTATGGAGTGGACTATGAAGAAACTTTTGCTCCGATAGCAAAATTGAGCACAGTAAAGGTATTATTATCATTGACAGCAAATCTTAATTGGGACCTACAGCAATATGATGTAAAGAATGAATCTCTCCATAGTGACTTGGAAAAAGAAATCTACATGGAAATTCCATCTGGTTTCAAAAAAAGGCTGAGAATCAACAAGGTATGCAACCTACAAAGGCTTTGTATGGGCTTAAATAATCACTAAGAGCCTGGTTTGGGACGTTTACTAAGGTGATGCTAGCTGCTAGATATAGGCAAAGTTAATAAGACCATACTTTGTTTATCAAACACTCAAAGACAAAGAGTGATAGCACTATTGGTATATATTAATGGTATAATTGTGATCGAAGAAGATGCAAGTGAGCAAGAGCAGCTACGACACTGTCTAAACAAGGAGTTTGAGATAAAGCAACTAGGTAAACTAAAATATTTCCTGGGATTGAGATAGCTTATTTGAAAACACATATATTTATTTCACAACAAAAGTATGTCACAAACTTCTTGAAAAAAATAGGGAAATTGGCATGTAAACCAGTGGGCACTCCTCTTGATCTAAACCACAACTTCGGAAAAGCACTAGATGATCCTATGGTTAACAGAGAGATATATCAGAGATTGGTAGGTAGACTCATTTATCTTTTACATATGAGACCAAACATAACATATGCAATAAGTGTGTTTAGCTTTATGCATAACCCGAATGAGATACAACTACAAGCTATCTACAGGGTGTTACACTACTTAAAGGGCAATCCTAGAAAAAAAATTCTATTTTGAAGGAATAAATGGGTAGTAGTAAAGGCTTATACGGATGCAACCTACGTAAGATTACCTAGAGATAAAAAGTCCATGACAGGGTATTGTACCTTCATTGAAGGAAATTTGGTTTTATGGAGGAGCAAAAAACAAAATGTTGTGCCAAGGCAGAGTTTAGAGTAATGGCACAGGGCATATGTGAGTTACTATGGTTGAGGATACTACTTAATGATATAAAGATTAAGGGAAATGAGCCTATGAAGTTATGTTGTGACAACAAATCAGCTATAAACATTGCTCATAATGATGTACAATATGACAAGACTCAGCACATTAAAGTAGACCAGCACTTTATAGAAGGAAAAATTGAAAATGATCTGATCTGCACACCCTATATGTCTACCAAAAGCCAATTAGCTGATGTGTTCACTAAGTTTTTAAGTGTTGCAAGTTTCTAGAAGTATATATTCATGCTAGAAATGGAAAGTACATATTACCTAGCTTAAGGGGAAGTATCGAAAAAACTATTAGTTGTAAAGATTTGAATTACAGATTAAGATAAATTAGGGCCTTAATTATATGATGTTAGCTGTAAATATACACTAGCTGTATATAAATATTAATCCCTAAGATTATGGAATCAGTCCTGAAGATATGGGATTCTTAAACTAACATATCTTATCTTTCTAGTAACCTATGTAATGTAAAGTGTATAAAGGGTCTCTAAAGGACCATCATATATGAGAAATATTGAAATTGAAGTTTTAACTTCAATTCTGACAAATGGGTTACTGTTTCTAATTTTTACATCTATTAAGTATTGAATTCTCATATATTAAAATTTTTATTTTTTTATTTATTCTCAATTAGTTTTAGATTGAATGCTTAACACTAATAAATAGAAAATTTATGAACAAAGCAAACTTTAATTGCCTTGTCCTCTCCATAAGTTATGACAAAGAACTGTTTGTTTGGTCTTGAGAAAGCAAGATCACTAATATTACCAACATGACCATCAATCTAAAGAACTACATAGATTTAAAAGCAATCATCTGTCAATAAAATAAAATGATAAGAAATTTAATCACTAACTAACCTTCTTGAAGTAAAACGAAAACTCTATGTAGATAGCAAAAAGAAAAGAAATGAATTTAACCTCCTGATTAATAGCTTTCTACAATAATGACATCATAAAAATTATTATGGGGAACAAATTTAGTTCTATAGCAACAATCTTT
This sequence comes from Adansonia grandidieri, assembly GCA_038382065.1. Lineage (NCBI taxonomy): Eukaryota > Viridiplantae > Streptophyta > Magnoliopsida > Malvales > Malvaceae > Adansonia > Adansonia grandidieri. The sequence continues at coordinate 905,952 of JBBYHK010000015.1, read as the reverse complement.
GAGCGTCATGTTTATTAATCTAAACTTACCCATCCCTCAATATAGCCATTATGCCATCAAAAATTGTTGCAACCCTAACACTTCTTTCACGCAGGTATCTTTCATTTAAGAGAATATTGAACAACAGGGCAATATTAGTCTAAATATAGTGTGTTTTAGGTGGCTCGACTAAATTATCACTAATCTATTTAGTATTCAAAAGGTTTATGTTGCTCGGACCCTTCATTTTTTTCTTTAAGTATTTATGTCCTACTTATGTCTGACACATATTTGAACATTGGTATAAAGACCTCTAAGACCCTCCAAATCATGGAAATCTTAAAAAAATTGAACCTGTTTCGAACACATACTCATGTCCGACGCTCACATTCAAATCTAAATAACATAGCAAAGGGTTAAATTATATGCAAAATAACTTTATGGATGACTTTATTTTTTTCTTCTTGAGAGTATACAGTTTTAATATAGATAAATCCTAATACCACCCCACTTCTGCCACTATCATCCACCTTCTAATCTCCATTTCTATTTTACTAGATAGAAGATCATGACATATATAGGTAGAGCTCATTAATTATGTCAAATTATCATTAATTTGACATATAGGTAGAAGGGTTAAATAACACTTCATGACATATAGGTAGAGCTCATTTTATAGAAGATCAGCCAAATTATGTCAAATTATCATTAATTTACTTAGTATTCATATGATCAAAAGGCATATAAAATTAATTTATGGATAACTTCTTTTTCCTATTCATAGATGTATGGATATATCATAATGTGAAATATATGACTGATCTACAAAAATAATCTAGGTTTTAAGATTAGATGATATAAAGAAAGCACCAAAAATTGATTGACCTATGAAGAATGTTACACATACCTCTAAATGATTCCTTAAATCATCGTTGCTATGATAAGAATATATATACATGATATGCTTGGAATAAATAACACCTAAATGAAAAATAGTAAATATGAGATATCACAACCAAAAGATGCCACACTGTTGATTAAAAGCTTAAATACATTTTCATCCACCCTTCCAAGAGGTAGAGGTTAAAGAGGCAAGGGGGTCCTTAGTAAATAGTATAAATGCCATACTCTTTAAAGGGTAAATTTTGAACCAAAGATAGATACAGTTTTAAGCATTTCCAAATAGGTTGTCCAATATTTAATGAATAGCACGAAACAAATAGTAGACTATCAACTTATGTTACTCAAATTTAGATATGAGTGTTAGATACGAGTATGTGTATGACACGATCACATAGGTACATTCTTCTAAGTTTTTCCATTATTCGAAAGGTCCTTAGAGGGTTATATCCTCATGCCCATATCCTAAAATGTGTCAGATATGAATGTCGGACATGAATACCTTATGAAAAATGACAAGTCAAAGTAATATAGCTCTCACTATTTAAATCCACTGGTGAACATACCCAAAAAAGTGCCATCTGGACTCCAGATATCTCGATTCATAGCAGCATTATTCTCACTAGCGAAGGATGCCTATAAATCATATTTTGGTTTGAGACCAATTTTCAAAAATAAATCCTAAGAACCTTATGTATATAATCCAACTAGAATTTTCTAATAGATGAAACTTGCAAGGTTTTTGAGCATGCTCCAAGATCCCATACCTTGAAGTTTCTAGAAAAAAGCCTTTATTGGGCCCTTCCCTCCCAGAACATAAAATCACCAATGTTTATTCTAACAAAAATTGAGGACAAAAAAACATAAATATCAATAGGTCGATTAAATTTCATTTAAAAAAGGCGATTGACCAATGACAAGGTTAATTAAAATGGTAATGGATAGTGTGGATTTAGATATCCATATTATTCGATTCATTTTTTACGGATGGATAGTATATTTACTATTTGTGGCGATTTAGAATAGATGTGGATATGAACCCTCAGATATCCATTATCCAAATCCGCATTACTTTTACGGATAGTGGATTCAAATATCCGAATATGCTATCCCAATCCGCATTACTTTGACGAATAGTGGATTCAAATATCCGAATATGCTATCCCAATCCGCATTACCTCTGCGGATATATAAATCCATTATCCATTCATTGTACAATGTAGAAATTTATGATTATGGAAAGAATTGAACCTTAGCTTCCAAGATTAGATACTAAATAAATTCAAATATTCAAAAAATAATTTTATTTAATTCATATTCGGTTTAGGGCAATAATTAATGTCTAGGAGCATGAAATTCCTATGATCCACATCGCACTATATTTTTCTCTTTCAAAATAATTTTTATTTGCATCTTAGCTCGTGTCAAAATTGATAAGTACTTGATCTAAGGATCGATGATAAGACTTTTGATTGGTGTAAGTTCATCTGCTTATCATCGACAAGAATTGCTTATTATTATTATTATTATTATTATGTTTTTATAAGGAGTTTAAAAGTGTGACCTGACATCTTGATTGTTATAAAATTTTTATTAAGTTTGATAATATGTCGACTTATAAAATTTTTATAATTTTGTACATGATTTATATTAAATTTAACAATACAATTGTATTTATCTTGCACTTAAAATTTTTAATTGATCTGATATTTATAACATATCAATCGAGAATATTATCTTTTTCATATATATTTGACAATTGTAATTTTTCTTTCGAACAAATAGTTAGATTTTTAAATTTACTTATAATCTAATGTGAATAAAGTATAAAATACAACAATTGAATTAGATAAATATAAATAGAATAAAAAAGTATGAAAGTTTGTAAACTAAATTAGTTTGACACTAATGTAATCTTTCTTTCCAAATAATCATTTTAAATATTTTTATTATTTATAAGATTTATTTGATTTATAAGTAAGAAATTTAATTTTATTAAACTTTCATGAAGTGGATTTATTAATAACTTTATCTAATTTATTGATAAAAAGTTTAATTTCATTAAAAGACTTTCGTCAAATAAATTCATTTAATAATAAATTACAAAATTATATTGAATTGTTTATTTTTAAAATTATATAATATATATATAAAAGAATGAATGTTGAGAATCTTTTGAACCGAAAAAAATAGGCATTATACTTTACGCTATTTCTAAATTGCCATGATATATATATATATATTATTAATATTTATCTAATTTATAAGTAAAAAATTTAATTTGATTAAAGCACTTTTATTAGATGATAATATCATTTATTATTTATTATATTATTTAATAACCACTGTAATAATATTAAAATACTATATTTATTACAAGATTAGGATTATATTTTTAAAATTTTTATCTAAATATTCCATCAAAATAAGATAATAATAATTATATTTGTTTAAATTTAATCATTAGTTAATTTATTTATATATATATATATGTTAGGTTAGTACTTAGAGTATTTATTATTTAATAGAGTATTTCTTATTTAATTAGTAATTTAGTTAAATATCAATTAAAACTAAGAATTTTCACTATAAAATAGATGCTTTCACTATTATTTTTACAAAATATTAAATATTAAGCAATACATTGTTAGCTATTGTTTTTGTTTTTTAATATAGTTTTTTTTTAACGAAATATTAAATATTGAGTAATACTTCGTTAACCATTGTTTTTTAATACAGTTTCTTGCTTTTTTTTTTTTCTTAGAATAGTTTTAGTTTTTTCATTCACTCTATTTTTTTTTATCTCATTCTTAGAAAGATTTCAGAATATTACAAATTTAAAAGCCTTAAAAAATTTTGTTTCATGACAAAAATTTTTGGCTCTTTAGTAAGTCATTTTTCTCATTATTTAGTATTCGTCTTTCTTATTTTATCAAATTTGTTTTGATCTAGACAGATTTCCGTATATTGTAAATTCATCACAAAGGTTTTCGAAGTTGAGTTATTCTTTAAATTATTATCAATTAATTCATCATTTACACGATTAAATACATTATTTTATAAATTAAAAATTGAACACGAAAAATCATATATAATTTATGTGACATTAAAAACTAGTGAAATATAAAAGAGTTAAAGATACATTGAATTTTTATCTCGTGGTATTAATTTTACATTAGCATTAATGAAAACTATTTTTATTGATTTAATATAATTTACACATAAAACAAACTTTACATATTAATACAAATATCGATTAATACACATTTTATCGATTTCATTTATTTGTAAAATTTTTAATTATATATTAAAATATGGATAAAATAACAAATATTCCCATGCTGCAAGTGTGAGAACAAGTACGAGTCCTTGAATGTTAAAAACACAATTTCGTTTTACCATCTTATCACACTATTTTAAAACTATCATGTGTAAGTATGACGAGAAAAATTAATTCAATGTTTGAACCTATGATTCTAGTGGTGAGAC
>JBBYHK010000015.1:884489-901484 GCA_038382065.1 Adansonia grandidieri | reverse complement strand
ATAATCTATTGCCACACGAAATGCCTTCGCCACGTAGATAATGAATTTAGTATTTACTAGAAATGTCTTATTTATGTAAGATTGATTAAAAGTGCCTCCATTTGAGGGTAAAAAAATAAAAAAAAAGAATTAATCTACCTCATTGTCGTAAAAAACTCACCCTCCAGTGAGTGGCCGAAAAGGAAATAAAAAAAATAACCTCCATGCATCACCTAATAGAAGGTTGGAGCCAGCACCAATTTAAACAAACTTGAGTTGCTGTTCACAAGAATTTAAACTTTCATTCAGGCCTCACTCTTTCAAAAATCTTAGGTCAAAAGGCCGAAAACAGGAACCAAATTGGTGACCCTTTTAACTTTCAAAAAGATTAACCATGTCCATCATTGAGCCCCCCAAAAAAAAAAGAAAGAAAAAAAAGGGAACAGATTATATAAGCACAGTTACTGGATTCCAACAACAAAACAATAAAAACAAATGATCAAATTATTCCCTGTTATATAAGACAAGAATAATGTAGAAACCCTAAAATTATCATTAATTATTCTGTGAATATAATATTAGAGAGGGCAAACTTCTGAAATAACTTAGTGCTAATGACTAATTTCCTCCCTCCTAACTATTTTATTATTAATATTCAACATTTATGTACCTATTTGTTGCTATTTACGGAGGGAAATATCCCAAGTCTAAAACAAACCCACTAAAGTTAATTTATGGACCTATCACTCTTTAAGACATACCATTGTGTATCCTAAATCTGAAAACCTAAAACCTAGTACTCCCCCCTTAAAATAAAATTGGGTCCAAAATTGGGATTGCATTGTCTCTTCAGTTATAACCATGAAAAATATGTTGCTACCTTGGCTGTTGATCTGATCCGGTTGTAGACGATATGATAGGTCCAGCACCATTTTCGAGTGTTGGTGAGGAACCCCACTTTCCGTCTTCTAGGGGCTCCAAAACATGCACTCCGCCATCAATTAGTCCGAGTGCAATCTGATTAGGTTCAGATGGATGTGCGGCGACCACCACTGGATATACCCTAGCACTGCCAAAACAATAATGTCGGTAATGAGGCAAAAAGATATGACTACAGGAATGTCATGAGTGATGTTAGTGAGGGCAACGCATAATCGCATACCTAGGATTTGGGGGTAGATATGCACCGGGATTAATCCGACACCTCAATTGGAGGGTTGTGGAAGCGAGAATACACACACTTCCATCTTCAAAGCTTGAATAGATTAACTGGCTATCACATGAATACACAGCATCCGTGATTGAGCCACTTGATTCTCTGGGAAGCCACTGTCACAAGAAACAAAATACCAGAAAATAAATAACAATTTTTCATTACCCCAAAAAAAAAAAAAAAAATCAAAACCAGGTATTTTTGAAGAATGAGGAATTAGTGGTTTCGAGAGACAAACTAATAGTAGAAACCGATGCTAATTGAAAGAATCGAAAGATTTTTTTTTGTCTACTAAGATTTTGTTGCAAGGATGACATGTTATAATAAGGACAAGAGTGGGGGATAAATGCAGTTTAACAAGAGAAAGATATAGAAGGGAGCATGGAACGGTTAGGTACCAGATTGGATAATACTTCATCTAATTTAACCATTTAATGTATATATACAAACATACATGCATATATATATATATATGTGTGTGTGTGTGCGCGTGTGTGGTGTTAAGTGTGTGAAACCAACTCAGCTAGTCAAACTACATACTACTCTATATGATCTTCAAAATGACCTTTAACCTTTTAATAAGCAAAAAAATTGTTTAGTATCGGAGGACATCAAGCCTAAAACATTACAGCACAATGTATATACCTGCTTAAGGCACTCTAGTTTTGGAGCTTCATAAATTGCTAGCTGTGTACCATGGACAGCAAGTACATGTGTCTGGTCTTGGTGAAACTGAACTCGGGTATGTCCAAGAAGGTCCGGCACATGACGACTAGGAATCTGCAAGAATTTGCTAGCCTGCTTTTCCCATCCATCCATGCTCCATACACACAGCTGGAAACAACAGATCTTAAAATTTAATTCTACCAGTTGTCATTAGTGGTAAAACAAAGATGCTAAAAGAAGAAAAAAAGTGTAGCAATCTGCAAATAGCATATTTCTGCCTTCGAAACATCTTAATATTGAAGGAATAAAATATCCGTTAACATTTCGACAATTTTAGTGGTCATATATAACGTACCTGCGCATCAGCTCCAGATGATACCAAAATGTTGAAAGCATTTGAAAATGCAAGACCGGTAATTCTCTTCTGATGACCTTTCAGTGTGCTTTTCACCTGTCCAGAGCAATTTAAGTCTACAGATATGCGTTTATTATTTACTCAAAATATTAAATTCTACTCTTCAAAAAACAAGTACCTGATCAACGCGGACATTGTAGATTTGAATTGAAGAATCATCCATGCCTATGGCAATAATGTTGTTGTCCTGGGGATGGAAGGCAAGAAAAGTTGCAGCAGGTGGTGGAGCCATGAATGTTGTCATCGTCTGCCAAAGAAATTAGCTCATATAAGGAAAATCACCAGCATGCATTACATCTACATGTCAAGCAAAAGGAGAAGCATATAAAAATGAATCCATGAAATGTAAATCATACCTTGAATGTCATCATGTTAAACAAGGAAATTTTCCCCCCTGATGCTGACATGACGTAAGAATCATTCTTAGAAAGAGCAAAGCATGGAACAGCATCTTCTTGGTTCGTGTCACTTATATCATTAGTCATCAATATTCCACTAGAAGGCTGCCATAACTGTGGCGGTAAAGCACTCGTTGCCTAGCAGAAAGAAAGCATTCGTAACTAGGTCTGCAAGTAACTAGATGATAGACGATGCAGTGTTTAAGGTCAAGGTATAAATACCTTTCCAGTAACATTACGCTCATTCTTCTGCCATTTCCATAATTTGTGTACAGCATTATCTGTCAATGCTAGTATGGCGCCACCTGAATTTGTATATATCATTCTCACAATCTGTATTGAAATTGAAAAAATAGTTACGGCAAGAGGTAAAAGATACACGTCACAGTTTAAGCATATGCTTCATATCCAACCTTTCTCTTTAAAAAAAAGTTCAACACATTTACGTGTAGAAGTTTTCAAATTTTGTATGGAACAAGAAACGATTGGGCTAAAGCCATCTGAATAAAGATAAGGAAAGAAAACAGAAGTTCAATGAGAGAAGCCCATTCTTAAAGCTTTCCCAGCCAAAATATAATAATAAATAAACACAAATCCCTCAAACAAATTCAACTCTTCTACTTGAGAATCCAATATTTTGGGATATTGATAGTATTAATTCGATCAAAATACCACCAACAAAGCATATATAGTCAAGCACGACTCATTGAACAAAAACCAAACAATGATTTGCCAGGTTCATGAGCCTGTATAAAAAAAAACCTATACATTTTAAACCTTTATATCCTCATTTCAGACATAGCAGACCACATCATAATTCATAAAGTATTTTCCAAATTTTAGCAAAAAAGAAAAAGAAAAAGAAAACCATAGTTTTAGGTTGAAATTAACAAAAGCTAAAATTAAATAACCCCAAAAAAATCTAGATGATGTCCTTAATACTTAGGACTTAGGTCATTATCTAAAGAAAAAATTGAAAAAAAATGAAAAACCATAAATTCTTGAAGAACCATGACGATTTAGGTCAAGATGGAACTTCAAAATATCCCCATCCAGCAATGCATAACATAAAGTAGAAATGACACAAGCATTAACATCAAATAATATGCATACTCTAATTGGCATCAAGCTGTCTGGAAGACGCAGGGAATGAAGCTGAGATGGTTCATTCATCTCAGTCAGTCTCCAGATCTTAGATTTGTCCAACTCATCAGCAACTCTTGGTTTCACATCTGGCAGAGTACGACTGTCCCCATTCTGCAAGAAATGCAAGTTAACAGACTGAAAGAACTGCGATTTAGTCCACCAAGAATCTTAAACAAATTCAATAAGGGGCCAGAGCTGCTCTATGAAAGTTTCAGCTCTATACAGCTTAAAATGAAAACCAAACAGATCTCTTCATAGAAGAATCATGATAATCCGCATGACAGGGAATCAATACTTACCAATCCAACAATCGATGTCATTGGTGCAGTTCTGTCTGCAACACCAATGCCTGTTCCAGTAGTTGAGCTTGAAGCACCAAATGTGCCGATTATTGGTCCCTAAAAGAAACGATGCATCCAAAATTATGTTCTATTCAGATATGAGGCCATTGAAAAGCATCTAAAAGATTATTTTACCTTTGCCACAGCCACAGAAGCAGCTCTAGAAGCATCAAGGGCACGATTTTCAATGGAGCGCAAAAGTCGAGCACCATCAGCATTTGCCAGTATTTTAATTCCATTATCATTTGTTGAGACAGCAAGCAGAATTCCTTCTTTATTAAAGCGTAAGCAAGGAGAAGCCTGAAAAATATGTCATACTTGTGAACTTAAAGTATCTTTAGGAAAATAAGAACTAGATCAGCAAGAGAAACATTACCGGCAATCCACCATCAGCATTAATGGCAGTCAAGAGGTTAACATTGTCTATGTCCCAAAATTTGATTTGGAACTCATCACCAGCAGCCAAGAATCGGTTTCTTGTTGTATCGAACTGCACCACCCCCACAGACCGTTTTCCAAGACCATGATATGTCCGTTTGACAGCACCCTCGCTTTCATTCCATTCAACAATGTGGGACTCTCCATCTTTATTAGTCCCGCATGAGAATAACCTGCAATGAATATACAACTATAAGACCAAAATGGAATAATAGAATATAAGATGAAAATGTACCAAATGAAATTAAGACGACAAAAGGAACCATGTGCAGGCCGCTGAAAAAGAAAGAAAAATAAAACCATACCTGGTTCCGTCAGCACTGTAAGCCATTGTTGTGCATGAATGACCGGGTGCATCGTAATCAACTCTTGAACCCATGTTATCATACAACCAAGCTTTTATCTTCCCATCAGTGGCTGTGGAAAAAATGAACTAATGGACAGAAGAAATCATAATTCATCAGTAAGCAAATCTAAAATAGGAAAACAAGCAAGTAGAGACACATTCTAATTATCCAAAAGGCAAGCCCATCAGTATTCTCATTTGCGTATAAATTTCCAAAAATATGAGAATTTCTGAGCTTTAATTTGAAAGGGTAAAGTTTGCAAAACCATGAGAATAAGATTTTAATTTCAGCCTTTTATAAAATAATTTTGTTATCATCAGCACCTAAGGCGGAGGCACAAGGACTGAACCCATTTTGTTTTGGTAAAACTAATAAGATATGATGTCTAGTATCTACCACCACCATCACCCCCCCTCCAAAAAAGAAATAGAATATGAGTTTAACAAGAAAATGAACAAAAATTCATACTTGAATATTTTCCTTATGATGGGGGCAGACTGAATAAACAGGGGCTTCATGTCCCTCAAAAGCGTACAGCTTCTTACCACTAACAGCATCCCAGACCTGCACAAAATTGAAGACTTAAAATAGTAATCAAGGGGCTTACTGTTTCTAACGAATGCAAATTTGCTGAAAAAAGCAAACCTTAATCATCTTGTCCTCTCCACAAGTTATGACATACAACTGTTTGTTTGATTGAGAGAAAGCAAGATCATTGACATTACCAACATGCGCATCAATCTGGAGAATTACATAGATAGGAAAGCAATCAGCTGTCGATAAAATAAAAGATAAAAATACTGATTCACTAGTTAACCTTGTTGAAACAAGGGGAGTACTCTAACCAGCAAGGAAAAAGAAAAGAATCTAAAGCCCCAATAATAGCTACCTGTAACGACATCAAAATAGGGAATAAATGCAATTTTGAAGCAACAATCTCATAGCATCATGTTAATTAACTTATCCCCCCAAAACAGCTATAGTGCCACCCAATTGTTAAAGATTTCAACCCGGTATCCTTCTTCTAACAGAAATTAGAACAGCGTGGTAGTTTTAGTAGAACAAGGGTGTGCTTTGGGTGGCTGGACCAAATTATTCTATCTGGTATTCAGAGGATCAAAAGATATGCATTGTAATTTGCAGATGACGTTCCCTTTTTTCATTAAAAGTAGGTAGCTAAATCCCAACATCACCCCACTGCTGCTAAACATGAAATCACTATCACCCAATAGCACTTCATGTGGGTAAAACATATTTTACAGAAGATCAGCCAAATTATGGCAAATTATCGTTAATATACTCGGTGGTTATATGATTAAAAAGCACATATAATGGATTTAAGAATATCCTCTTTCTCCTATTGATATATAGATGGATTTATCATGAATGTGAAACTTATAATTGACCTATAAAGATGGTCTAGGACTCTAGGTGTTAAAGAAGGGGTAATTCATAGAAGAGCCAGAAACATAATTGGTCGACAAAGAATGTTACACATACCTCCAGATGATTCCTTAAATCATCACTGCCATGATATGAATATACATGCACAATGTGCTTGGAATAAGCAACACCTGAGCCAAATAGTAAATATGAGATATCATCACAAGAAGATGCCAAACTGTTGATTAAAAGCTTTGACACATTCAAAGAAGAAAGCGGGTGCCCAGCCAGTAGCATAAATGAAATGCTCTACACTAAAAGGTAATTTGAAGCTGAAATAGATACTTGCTTTACACACTTTACAATAGATTGCCTAAAATTTAAGCAAAGAGCACACAAAAAAATATTGGAGCACAAGTCAACATCCAAATCCACTAGAACATACCCAAAAGGGCACCATCTGGACTCCAAATAACCCGATTTACCGCAGCAGCATACTCGCTAGCCAAGGATGCCTAAAAAGCAGAAATTGGATTGATATCAGTATCAATATCAATGCTAAGAACCTTGAGCATATAGTTCAACTAGAATTTTCAGAAGGATGAAGCTTACCGGCAAGTTCATTGAGCATGCACCAAGTTCCCAAACCTTGAAGTTTCTAAGAACAAGCCTCTCTCGGCTCCCTACCTCCCAGATTGAAATATCACCAATGTTTGTACCGACTAAAGTTCGAGGTAAAAAATAGCCAGGTTGATCAAATTGCATTGGAAAAAGGAGAGGGGAAAAAACCCTTAAATAGACAATGACAAGAGTAATCAAAATAAAAGAAACCAATTTTTAAAAGAAAAAAAGGTACTAACCCAGAAGCAAAGTTTGCTGCACGGGATGGAAATCCATACTCTTAACACTTGAACCTTGATTTAAATCAGAGACAACATTCTTGGGTAAATCGTCAGAGGAGTATAATGTATGGGCATGACTCTGGCCGGGGTATGTGATGGGTACAATATTCACCGGTAGATTGTTCATCTGCATGGCAACATGCGCCAGGTAAAACTAAATGAGTTAAATACAAGTCAAAGGATGAAAGAAAGAAAAGTAAAGATGAAAAACGCAAGGGATTTCTAAATAATATCCAACATCAAGTTTCAATATAAGCATCTTTTGATCAATATGAGGACCAAATTGCAATAAATTAGAGAGCAAAGTATAAAAAATAATATAAAGAGGGTTAAAATTTAAACAATTTCAAGATAGCAAGCACTGGCATAGTTCAGATCTTTAACCTAATAAGACCTGAGAGAAGGAAATGAGGAAGATATAATACCTCTTCAGATATTCCAAAGGGTCTTGGTCTCTTCGGTACATTCTCAGAATCAGCAGTTTGATAGTCCAATGCCAGGTTGTTAGCTGGAGGAGTCATAGGGCGCTTTACCATAGATGCTATAAAAACCATAGATACAAACAGAAAGGAAAAAAGATGATAATACCTACTTGAAAATGAAAAAGGTAGAATGCACAAAGAAAATAAGATAAAGAATAATTCACAGGTTTATCAAGCAGATTCAGTGGGCAAAAGAAAAATACTAATCAAACAGGTGCAATAATGAGCACAATCAATTTAAACGTACACGACTATCAAAAAAGTTTCAAACAAAAATCTTAAAACCAAAAGATGGAAAAGATTAAAAAAAAAAAAATTCCATATGCAATGATCTTCAAACATAATTTTACATGTAAAAGTCTATAAAAAAATAAAAGGAAAAGAAGAAAATAGTTAATAGAGAATCAATAAACCGAAACAAAGAAAAATTTTCTCCAACATCTTGCGAAATTACTGGTATAAGAGTATTTAGTTTTCCTATCCAATCAAACCCTCAATTTTAATACAATATAAAACTGTCATTGTCAAGAACAGATTAGCAATTCTGAACATCATTGTCATATTTACTACTAGAATCAAATTCTCTAAATGATAATACCAGTTATCCCACAGGATAGACACTCTTCAAAGGGGATGAGAAACAAAATCAAAGATTAAATTCTCAAACAGGTGAAAAATTGAAAATAGTCTCTCCATAACAGATCAGGAGATCTACTTTCATCAAAGGCATTTAGCTTTGGAGGTCCCAATAGTATATGCTCATTACATTTTTAAAGAAGCATGTATCACCTCCATTAATAAAGATAACCATCTTGGAGACTTCATTATCTATTAATCAGTAGTTTCTTTTAAACAATAAGAAATTCCTTATATTTTATGCACTCTTTCTTGAAATGTAATAATTTTGACAGGATTATCGAGTTCAAAGAGACACGAATGTGTTCAGAACTTATAAAACCACTAGATCATAGCAGCGCTAATAACCAACAGAACTGGATTACAGCTTATAATCATTACCTGCATTACTAGATGCAGATAGACCAATAGGGCCAGCAGACACTGCTTGATGTGCCACAGAAGATGGATTAGCCATCCATCCTGCAAGACATGCCATAAGTGGTGCTGGGGCAGGGGCTGGAGCTGCTGCAGGTTGAAAAGGCTGAACGAAAAGTAAATAGACACGTAAATAAACATAAAAGACAATTAACAGAAAATAGAACATCTTTAACCCCAACAACAAAGAGTACTCTGGTCACATATAGACTTACACCAGAAGCACCTATTGGAGGAAAACCGCCCACTTTAGGGATGGACCCCATTAAAGGATTGGTTAAAGGTGAAGGAGCATGAGCACCATTTGGCTGACCACAAGTATGGTCCACAAAAAGGGTTTTTATATCAGGGTTAGACCTCGGATTCTTGCAAAGTTGATGCTGCCAATTTAAACTGCAAATCAACAAACAAGATTGAAAGCATAAGAAATCCCATCTAACATATAATTCAAAGTCAAAAATTAATGCTAAACCAGAACTGTCTTCAAGTTACCTCTGATTGATTAGTGTCCTCAACCTAGAATTCTTTAAGGTGGGGAATTGAAGCTTATCACGGAAAAGTGGATTTGCCTCAATCAATTTTTTGAGCTCAACAAGCATTATAGCCCTAGCTGACTTGGTATCTCCATACTTGGATAGCTGCTCATTCTCCCTGAAAATTATTGACAAGAAACAATGGAACTTCTAAAAAAAACACTTCTCACAACTATGCATAATTTTGTCTATTCAGCTTAAATAACTACAAGGACATAAACGCAGTTCAGATCACTACGATGGAGGCAGAGTTTGACTATATTCTAGTGATTCTAGGGCCTTAGACCTTGACCACTCTAACTTAACTACAATGTAGAAATGGAAAATCAGCAACTTCTTTTTCCTTATACATAGAAGAAAATGTCTCGAGACCTCTCTAAACTAACTATTAATATTTAAAAATCAATACCAATAATATGCAATCAAATTCCAAAATCAAACTAATAACGTAAACACTTTTTTACCTAAATAACATAAATACATAATAATACTTTTTAATAAAAAAAGGAATTTCAAATTTAGCACTCAAATTTGAGCATTCTGTTTATCCGTTACATCAAATGATTAAATAGAAAAATGGAATTGCATGAAGAAAAATCATTGGGAGGAGAAAAGCTAAATGCATTTGAATTATTTATTTATTATTATTGTTACGTTAATAACACAGTTTGCAGTTGGACCATGGACACATTTACGCTTAAAAATCCCAATAACCTTTTTCCCAAATGCATAACATACAATTTTCTATGGCATTCCATTTTATTGCAACATAACATACTTAAAAACTTACAAATTAAACTACCCACTACAACACATTCCAACACCACAGATATACTCAATTATGCAATTTCCAGCAGCAATCGAGATTCAAGCTTCTTAGAGCAACAACAATCCAATCCAACATGCCTCAGAATAACATGCGCATCAATAATTTAATAAGGATACCACACCCAGGAAAAACATTCTTACTTACCTAAAGTTTCCCAAAGTCAATAGCATTGTAATTTCCTTAAAAAGCTCTTCATTAAACGTCGAAAACACTTTTAAATCTTTCACAAGAATCTCCACAGCTTTACCATGGTCACGCCTGCAAAAAAATAAAAAAATAAATAAATAATAAAAAGAAGAAGGGGAAAAAAAAAGCCATTGCTCTAATACCTATAATAATTAAATGAACTTACTTGTCCAGGGCTTCGAGGTACTTTTGTTTTCGAATCTCGAAGAAAATCTTCATAGAGTATCGATTATCATCAACTTTCGTGTATCCAGACAAGTATTTCTCGACCTCGTCCCATTCACCATTGGTTACACAATCCTCAAAGTATCGCATATTGAAGAAAAATCCTGACTCTTTCTCCAATCTTTTTTTTTTAATTTACCGTTAAAACAAACAAATCAAATATAATCATAAAACAATAATCATTAAAATAAAATTTGGAACACTTGAAGGCTCAAACTAATAACAATTATACACCTATTTCAGCAAATTTAAAGTTTTAAACTCAAACTAATATATGAAATTCCTTCACGTTTTTTAACTTTTTCCAAGTAGAATCAAATTGAAGAGCGGGGGAAAAAAAAGAAAGTGAAAATTAAGCTTACTTGTGAACAGTTCCTTTGAATTTCTCTTCATCAAGAAACTGAAGTATGAGAAATACCAGCTCTCTACTCAACGAAGACATTTTTGTTCCCTCCTTTACTCTTTTTTCTCTCTTCAACCCAAAACGAAAAACAAAAGATAAATTCCCCTCACCAAAAAAAAAAAAAAACCTAGATCGACTCAAGAACAATTTCAATCAAAATAGGAAAAGCAACGAGAAAAAAAAACAAAGGCCAATCTCAGGGATCCAAATTAAAGCAGTTTGGTGTTTTTGGATTGACTTTAAGAAGGAAAATTAAAAAGAAAAAGAGCGAGAAGGGGTTGGGGGTGAAGACAGCCGCAGATTGAGACAAAGAAAGATGTGAATAACGACGAGACCTTGAATCGTTTTATATAGTTGAGGACTGAGGCGTGTCTTGTCGGCTTTCTTGGATCCGTAATTTTAAAATAATTCAAATATAAAAATAATAAAAATATATGAATTAATGGAATTTTATATAAAATTAAATTTTGACGCACTCAAGGGAAGGAGTGAAATTTTTTTATTTTTTTAAAAATAATACGTTAAATTTAAAAAAAATACATATTTTTTCAAATGAAGAGAGAAAATAATTTAGTGAGAATTTTTTTGAAATATGAAAATGAATAGTTCTTAAATTAAAAAAATTGGTATTTTTAATTACTATTTAAAAAAGATAAAACATTTTAAATTTATATTTATTTTAAAAATTATATTTATATTTATTTTAATTTTTAATTAAATTTATATCATATTAAATTTATATAAAATTTATAATATTTTAAATATAATTATAATATAAATACTTGAATTTTTAATTTTTTTTCTTTGTCAAATTAATTCCCATTAAAGAGAGAAAAAAAAAACAGTTGAAAAAATAGGCTTATTTGGAAAAAAGATAAAATTACTTTTTATATTTACATATAATTATAGTATTGGATGTATGAGCAAATGAGACAGTGAACTATGAACAGCCAACAGCATATGCAATTAATGGATTTGCATTAATTTATATCGATTTCAAATTTTCACATGGTACAATTACCAGAAGAAAAATCCACTGCTATATTTCTCCTCCTTTTTTTTTTTTTTTTGACCTTTGAGGCATTGTTTGAATTTTTTATTTTTGCCCTAAATTTATTAGTATATGTCGTTTTTTAAAAAAATTGTTTTATTAAATAAAAATTTAGGATTTTGATTGAGACAAATATTTATTTTTGTTTTCCTTTTTCCTTGAAATATAAAAATTTAAAATTTTATAATACTTTAATCCATCTCAAGATTTTTATTTATTTTGGTATAAAAAATTAATTGATCATATTTATTTTCAGTTAAATTATTAAATTTTATAAGTAAGATTAATGGTTAGACATATATCCTAAAATATAGTATAAATTAAAAATTTTAAAAATTTAACTAAAAATAAATAATACGTATTAATTCTTAATCTGCTTATAAATTAAAATAAAAACATAAAAACATATAAAAAAACAAGTTCTTTAACCCTCGAAAAATAATATATATAATCACCATATTGTTGTCGGGTATAATAATATTAGAGTTTTTTTAATTTTATAAACGAAACAAAAAAACACATTTAATATTTATTTATTTTTATAATTTTAAATATATTTTAATAATTTGAAGTTAAAAACTCGATTGTGTAAACTTAATAATAATCCATAATCATTTGCTTTTAATTCATTTGATTTTATTTTGGATGGTTCAAAATTAACAATGATCCCCCATGGATGTTTGAAATGTATAACAACAATTATATGCACTAAACCATACTTATTTCTTTAAAAACGTTTAATCAAACTAACACGTTGATGAATGATGATTGCCCAAATCCCAATTAATAAAAGGAAGAGTTAACGAAAGCCATCAAAAAGCAAGGAGAAAAAAAGGCAAATTGACAAGGGGAAAGAGCAATTCAAGGTAATGATATCGTATTAGGTTATGACTCGAAAAATTTTAAAATCTAAATTTAAGTTTGAATTTGACCCGCCTTAATTTAATGGCTCAAATTATTATTTTTAATATAATAAAGTATTTTAAAAAATTATTTTTGTTAATATTTAATATTTTATAATTAAATTTAAATAAGATATTATTTTAATTAATAAATATTAATCCATGCTAAGCTGAATCAACTCGAACAAAAAAAAAAAGGAGAAACTTAAATCCGATACGGATTGAATTTAATTAATTATTTAATCCTTGAACAAGTTTATTTGGAAGGGATATCCCCACCGTCTCAATGAACTGGAATGTTAGGGGTCTTAATAAATAATAATCCCCTAAAACAGAATTGTATTATAAATAGAATAAGATAGCCGAAAGTGGAGTTAGTTTGTTTACCAGAAACAATGGTAAAGCAACACAAAATGGGGGCGGTGATGATGGATAGTATATTCCAAAGGTTGAAAATTCACCATAATTTGCATTGAGGCTTATAATGGTATGGAATCTGGTTCTTGTGGAAGGTTCAACTACAAATTGGCGTGGTAGCTACAACAAATCAAAGTCTAACCTGCACAGTCTTGGAAATTTCTCAGTAGGCTTAATGTTACAACGACTTATGGGAGCAATGATAGCGTAGAAAGAAAAAAGATTATCGAGACACCTTGGAGAGAGTTACAAAGCTCCTTGGCTGGTCTACCATAGATATTAGCAGGTAGAACTATTCATTGGTTGTATTATTCTGATCCTGTTGATAGACACCTTTATTAATCAGGGACTTTAATCTCATTATGAATCCTCTCAAAAAGTGAAGATCCTAATGGATCTCAAGCTCTAGGAAGCTAGATATGATTCCTATGAATGATCAGCGGCAAGTCCGGTTTGCTTGCTTATTTGTGGAATACCTTCCTCCTGAAGTATTGAGTCCTTGTCCTACATTGCTGAAGATGAATTTTGTTGAAGTTCCACCTCGTGAGCCATTTAAATTCTTTAATTACCCGACGAAGGAACCTAAAGTTCTTGAAGCTTGTTGAAACCTCTTGGCAAATTCCTGTTCCAAGCAATCCTATGTCAAAATTATTAAAAAAAAAATGAGAAGGATGAAGCCATTATTGGGGAAGTTCAACGTGTTACACTATGGGAATATCTCAGAGAAAGTTCAAGAAAAGAAGGAAGAGCTAGCAGCCATTTAGCTAGTGCTTCTAAACTAGAATATTTCCGTTGCAATAATTGAGAAAAAAGACAACTCCATACTGGATTACAGGAGTTGTTACTGGCAGAGAAGAGCCATTTCAGGCCAAATCTGGAATAAAGTGCCTCCAGGAAGGTGAACATAAGACAAATTTTCGTTGCTGCCAAAACCAGTAGACTTCTCATAGAAATGTTGTTTGATGAAAGATTGCAACAGGTTGGAAAGTTTCTCAGAAACCTTAAGAATAAGCCACTGCTTTTTTTTTTGGGTTCCAAAAACTGATTGTTACAGCCGATAAGCACGTTACAAATTGCTCCCTTGATTTTTTAAAGAACTACTCCAGGTCACTCTGACAAATGAGGCACAAGAAAGATTTAGCCAGGAGCTCCACGTCGGAACAGAATAGTGGTGAACCCTCTGCGCTTGATGGGTACAAAATCCCATTTCTTTAAAGCAACCTGACCAACAACAGGGCGATGATGTGACTGATGTTGTGCTTTACTGTCTTTTCGAAACACAAGACCTACTGCTAGCCTGCAATTCTACGATAGTAGCACCAGTCCCCAAGAGCAAAAATCCTAGCAATCAAAGACTGAAAGGCCAATTATAGTTAAAATGTGAATTGAGAAAAGAAATTATATTTAAGAAAAAAAAATAGAGCAAAAGCCGAAAGACAGAAAGGAATGGCGAAGGAGCAGGAGGAAAATGGCAATGACGATAGCAGCAGCAGCAGCAGCGTGTTGGTTGAGTTGCCACTAGGCGAAGCAGCGAAGGGATTCGATCTAGAGAAGGCAATATGCAGCCATGGGTTTTTCATGTTGGCCCCTAACCAATGGGACCCAATCTCCCGCTCCTTCTCTCGCCCTATGTGTCTAACTTCTCCTCCTCTTACTCCCATGGTCTGCATCTCTCACCCACCAACTACTCCTTCTGCTCTCCACCTCCGCGTTTACGGCACATCCTTCCTCTCTCCAGCGCACCGCCGTTCTCTTTTAAATCAGGTGGCAAGAATGCTGCGGTTGTCGGAGACTGAGGAAAACAAGGTGAGAGAGTTTCGAAGTATTGTCAAAGCATTACATGGAGAAGAAGAAGAAGAAGAAGCAACCGCGTCTTTAAGGAGTTTCAGTGGGAGAGTGTTCAGGTCCCCCACTCTGTTTGAAGACATGGTCAAGTGTATTCTTCTCTGCAACTGCCAGTAAGTCCTTTCTACGATTATCTCTTAACCACCATTGAACGTTTGGCATTGTCTTTAACCTGTTTGTCATAATGCCGCTGTATACACGTAGGGCCAATAGCAAAAACATCTATTTGATAGTTTGGCATCATATGATTTCTGCAAAACTCTATTGAAGCTTTATGTTATCTTTCCCATGTAATATTTTATAGGTTTTCAAGGACTTTGAGCATGGCTAAGGCACTTTGTGAGCTTCAGTTTGAAATCCAACACCAATTTTCTTGTGTAAAGGCTGCTGAAGATGATTTCATTCCTAAAACACCCGCTGGGAAAGAGTTAAAGAGAAAGTTGAGGGTGTCTAAAGTTTACACGCGTTTAGAAAGCAAGTTTGCAGAGGCAAAAGCAGATAACTCTGAGTCAGATCTTAAGCTTTCTCGAGTAACAGAAGAACCCCATGGTTATAAAGAAATGGGAAGCTTCCCTAGTCCGGAAGAACTAGCTAACCTTGATGAAAGTTTTCTTGCAAAACGCTGCAGTCTTGGCTACAGAGCAAGTCGAATATTAAAACTTGCACAAGGAATTGTCCAAGGCAATATTCAACTAATGCAGCTGGAAGAAGATTGCGAGGAAACAAGCTTATCCAGTTACAATAAGCTAGCCGAACGGCTGCGTCAAATTGATGGATTTGGTCCTTTCACATGTACCAATGTGCTCATGTGTATGGGATTTTACCATGTGATTCCAGCTGATTCTGAAACCATCAGGCATTTAAAGCAGGTAAATCATTCATTTATTCCCTAGGCAATGCAATTTGTTGAAGGTTTTTCTGCTGTCCAAACATTTTGAAAAAAAATACCCATGTTCGAATTCCATGTTCAACATATATCTAGACATTGCTACGGAGGTAGCTCCATCCATATTAGATACATCTGTATTTGACACTCATCCAAAGTTCAAGTAACATAGGTTTATTTCAAGTGCAGGTTCATTCAAAAAGTAGTACTATACAGACTGTTGGAAGGGATGTTGAACTTATCTATGCAAAATATGCACCATTTCAGTTCTTGGCTTATTGGTAGGTCATCTAACAACTTTCCCTTTGCGTACTTTTGGCAACTCTGTACTAATTGTTTGTATTTTCTCCTTTCAAAAAATGTTATTAGGGCAGAGCTGTGGCACTTTTATGAGCAAAGGTTTGGGAAATTAAGTGAATTGCCTGTCTCTGATTATAAACTTATAACTGCTAGCAATATGAAGAAGAATGCAAGCCGTAAAAGGGGTAAGATATCTGCCAAAGAGTAACCCCCTGCACCTGTTTTATTAACAAAAATGTTAATAATTTTAGTCGTGTTGCTCTAGCTTCACATATTGAAGGAGTCTGATTATGCATATATCTGCATGTTTAATTTATAGCTATGCCATTCTGGATTCTAGCATCCTACCAAACTGATGCATTTGTTGTACAACTATTTTTTATTGCATTTGGGTTTGATATTCATTTCAGTCCTTTTTGGTGACTACAATGTATAATCATTGAGAAATACATTTTTATAAGAATGGTTTTCTACCACTCAAGACTAAAAGCGAAATCCAAGATATGGAACCAATAACAAAATCAATCAAGATTAAACAATAAGCAAACGGTTTTTGCTCCAATCTCTACCCCTTGGTCTTTCAAATAGTGCTATCGCTATCAGTTAATTTTACAGTTTTTGTTTGTGTTTCAGATTTTCTGCATTAATATTTATC
>JBBYHK010000015.1:849627-862670 GCA_038382065.1 Adansonia grandidieri | reverse complement strand
TACTGCGTAGATTTGTTGTCCCCCACATTCGTCTTGTGAACAAGAGCTCGATTATATATATATATATATATATATATGTATGTATGTATGTATTTGATAATTATATATATTATATTCAAGAATGAATGACCATGTAGACATAATTAAATTTATGAACATGTGTCAACAACAAGACCATTTGATTTTAGCATTGGGTTTGGAATAAATTGTTCTAAACATTAAAAAATGTCAAACAAGTTTCAATCATTTTTATCATAGGAGAATATTTCAATGGAATGATAATTTTTTCCTTAAATATCTGCTAAAATATATTGTTTTTGATATAAAAAAAATTACAATTTAAGATTAAAAAAATTATAAAGATTAAGATTTAAACTTTAAATCTTATTGATGTAATATTTTAATAGCGATTATATGAATTAATTAAATTAATTTTCGAGTAAAAAAATCATTTGAAGCATAATTAAGGTCTAATCTTGTTAAATAAAAAGTAACATCATAATCTCAAAAATAATGAATTGAAATTTTAAAGAATCAAAAAGTCTTACTTATAGAGACTATAAGTGTAATTTATCTATTTTTAAAAAAGATTAATTATATAATGATTAATTTATCTTACCAAATATGAACAATGTCTCTTCCATATCTAGCAAATAAACTGATAATTGCATTGACATTTCAACTAATACATCTTTTAAAAAAAAAATTCTATAAAATTTTGGGTAACTTTCATTCAAAGTTTCTATTTTCTTTTTATTTTAATTTTACTTTAGTCTAAATCTTTTGAATTGTTCCACTAGAGTTCATAACCTTTTGAAATAATTCTATTTTGGTCCTTTAGCCATGTTACTGCTTATGTGGAATATCATGTATATATATATATATATATTGACATGATAGGTGGATTTTTTTTCAATTGTTAATGGAAAATAAAATGACAAAAGTATCAAAATAAATACACTTTAAAAGATTAAAAATTCAAATAAAACAATTAAAAATTAGAGACTAAATTGAAACCAACATAAAATATTAGAAATCATAGAGATAGATTTAACTCCAAACATCTTTATTATCGATAATATATAATATAACGATGAATTTTAATTGAAGCTTCAATTGGTACCTAATAAATTGCAAGATAGATGGAATTGAAGGGAAAAAAAAAAGCCTAAACCTTTAACTATTCAAATTGCTCTCTTTTTCATCATATCCTACCAAGTTAATCACTAACCCTTTTTACTTTTGAAAACCTGGACTAGATTTTTGTGCAAGTTGTAACCCTAAGATTAGAGTTTTCAGATTCCATATCCAATCATTGTGGATCCCATAAAAGTTTTTATAAAGAAGATTAGATCAATAAAGTGGTAAAAAGTAACCTCCATGAGGGGATGGGTTGTTGATTTTAACATGTTCATTGACCTTTTAGATAGAGCTAACCCAATAGATGGGCCAAGTTCTTTTTTTTTTTTTTTTTAATTTATTATTTTCAATGAATTCATATAAATATTACCTAAAAATTATTTAATATTCAAAAAAATATATTTAATATTTTTTAAATTTTTATAAAAATATATTAATTAATTTTATTTTTATAAATATCACGTTAATCAATATCATTAGATATTAATTAATATTTTTAACATCATTTATAAATATAAATAATAATGATAAATGAATTTAAAAAATAACTAATTGAACTCTAATCATATAAATGAAGCCAAAATCTTTTATGATTTTTTCCCAAAAGAACAAAAAAGAAAAGAAATGATCAAATGGTGCCAATCAAATTTGGTTTTATTTTTCTTTTATTATTTTGTTTTTGTGTGAATAAAACCTAGAGAGATGTAAGATGTTGAGAGTGGGGGGCCTAGCCGTAGGGCACACCAAAAAAAATAAAACCCAAAGCATAATCAGATGATGATGAATTGATGATCGTTGCTTGACAGTACACACGCGTGCACATGAACAGTACTCTTGTTAGTTTCCTTTTTCTTATTTCATGTGTCCTCCATCTTCCTAATTATTTGGCTTTCTAAGATATGATGTGTTCTTCTTTGCCAGACAAAAGTGCTTCCATTACTATTCCACAACTTTCTTTTTTATTATTATTTTTTTTTCTTTTCATTGGATATATAGAATAAAAATTATAATCAAATGAATCTATGAAAGAGAGGTTATATTCTATATGTATTTATTTTAGTATAATAGTTAAGGAATTATAAGCTACATGATAGAAATAAATTAAATTTTATAATATCTGTTTAAAAATAAAAAATATTATTTTTATTTTTATGCTTTAATCGAGTGATAAAAATTTTTTATATCTTATATTATATTATTTCGTTTGTCATAAATTAATTCTGTTATTTTTTTAAGAAATTACATTTCATATTCTTTTGTTTCTTTTTTCACTTTAATTTTAAATTAAATATTTTTTTAATCAAAAACCCCCGAAAAACTAAAGATTTACTCTTAGGTCACCATGAAATGTTGATCAAAGCCCCAAAATTCCAAGAAATTCCGATTTCCCCCAACTTAAGAACAACTTTATAGTTCCTTCCCTCCTTTTTTTCTCTCACAATCAGGAAAAAATTTGAAGTTCTTACTGAAGGAGACAAAGGGGAAAAAATTTTAAATACAAAAATATATATTAATTGGGGTGCAGGTGAATATCAAAGCGAAAATATGATTCTTTAATGCAGACGAAGATCCTAATACCTTTTCTGTTGGTACGTAGGGTTGAAAAATAAAAAATCAAAATTGTAGTGCTCACACGATTGCATTGATTTTATTAAATTCTATTCTATTTTGTTCCATACAATATTTAAAATTATTTGATTTGGTTAGTTTCAAATTGTAATTTAAAAAATTATAATTATTTGAATTTAATTAATTATGTATTTGTTATTTTGATTTTAATGCATAAAAGTTTAGTTTTTTTTATCTTAAGTTTAATTGAATTGAGATTTGGTTATTTATTAAAGTAAATTCCCTTTAGGTAATTTTATTCTTTAATTTAGATTTATGTTTTCAAATAAAATCGTGGAGAAGAAAAATAAACAATAGTCTAGATATAAAATTATCAATTAGGCAAAATTTAATTTAATTTGTTGATTTTATCTAACAGGCTAAAGCATAGAGATTAAGTGTTAGTCAAAGCATAAGGCTTTTGTCTAAGGTTAAGTGTTAGTAAAAAAAATAAGACGTTAACCGTGCCAAAATACAAGGGTTGAAAATGAACTTTACTCAAAATTTAAATCTAAAAGTTTGATGTTTGACCCTCCTTTTTTCAACTTATTTATATTTTATAAATAAAAGTGGGTTTAAACAAATTTTATTCAAATTCTTAAAACTTATAAATCACTTATTTTTAATAAAGAAAAGGAGAAAAAATAAAGCTTATAAAAGGAGTTTTTTTTATATTATTTTAAAACATATTAGTTTTTATGGAAAATTTGTATTTTTTTTTCAAAATTCTCATTATTTATTACGTAAAAATTTCTATATGTCTCTCAAATTTCTTTGAAAAATGCTTTACGTCCCAATAGAAAAAGTAAGGCCGAGCATAATAGTAGTCTTAAGTAACTTTTTAAGAGTTGGTTAGGAGAAAAAAAAAAGATTTTAAGAGTTAAATTATAAATTGCTTTTATTTTTTAAAAATTTTTATTTTTTATAATAATTTTATTTCAATTTATAAGTAAAAAAAGAGAGCAACAAATAGACTCTAAATAAAGATGTCTATTGGCCATCTTGGGTCATATTCAATGCCATTTATAAATGATAAATTCAAGTTTCAACTCCATCAGTTTATTTAAATTTGTTTATATTAAAAATTTTATTTTAATTTTATTAAATATATTCAAAACATTAGTAAAAAATATTTTAGAACTTACATTAATAAAATTATATCTTAGATAAGATCAAATTTCAAATTCAAAAATCCTATCTACGATCTAATACATGGATACTTCTTAAAAATATATTCACTCATAATTTACATTATTTACTTTTACTTGTACCTTTTCACAGGCCAAAGAGTCTACTTGGCTTGATAGACATGATCCATATTAGGTGAGTCTGAGCAAAATTTTAAATAATTTGAATCGATTCTATCTGATCTGAATTATTATTTATTTAATAAAAATTATTTTTATTTAAATTTAATTATAAATATTAATATAAAAATATTTTTAATTTTTAATATTATTTTAAACAATAAGATAAACTTTCAAATCGACTCAACCCATGAACGTTTCTACTTTACTTAACCACTAAAAATAATCCATTACTACAGCAACTGTTAAACAATTTTTTATTTTTTTAAGGAAGAGAGATTTAAACTTTCTTTTTTGTGTGAGGAAATCATATACAAACTATTGCAAATACTCAAATACAACAGTTATGTAACTATTGAATCATAATGGAATTGATTAATTAATTTAACATGCACTATTTTATGTTTGTAATGAGATACTTGAAGTCAAATGTAACATTTTCAAGAGGTATATATAATCAAGGTAACGGGTTCCTATAAGAGAAAAAATATATAAAATAAGGAATATAAAAATACAAAATTTGACCCCAAAAAAACAAAATTTCAATATCATAGCTACAAAATTTGACTTTAGTTTGATATAAAATGATTTATGTGTTTATTTGCATTTTAATGTTATATATATATATATATATATATATATAGTCTAAGCCAATGTTATAATTTATACATTAGGAATGCGAAAATAGAATAAATTAAGTGTAAGTTTTGATTTAATAAGTGTATACATTTGTACTAAATAAAACAAAGAGTCAAAAATTCTTCCCCAGATTAACTCAACTTTTCTTAAAAAATCTACTCTTTATTAGATCTCAAAGTTCGTACGTGTACGTTATGTTTAAGGTTTTTTTCGTTCAATTATGTAAGCATAAAAGAAATACAAATTATTAAATACATCAAAATTTTTAATATAAATTTAATAGAAATGGAAAATATATCATATTATCTTGTTTAATCATATCATTTTTTATTTTATTTATATTATATTTTCATATCATATTTTAAATTATCAAATTTACTGTATAAAACAATTTAGGTAATTTCAAAGTGAAAATGAAAAGCACTTTTGATTATTTTGTCCAGGGTCATTTATGAAAAGATGTAAAGATAGACTTTAATGGCTAGCATTTTTCTCATATACTATAATCTTTTGAAGGGAAAAAACAAATGTCAAAGCATTACCAAAAGGAAATTAAAGCAAACTTTCTCTAAAAAGAAAACTTGGATGTCCTCCTAAACCCCCCCCCTCCAAAACAAATCATAATCAAGCGTGCAATTGTGTTGATTTGTCATTGGGAGATCTTGGAAAAGTAGCATAAAATTATTTTTGATTGAATTGATACGACAAATAAATTAGGTATCAATTTAATCATAAAAATTATTTAAAAATATTTAAAATATATTTGCAATAATATAAAATCAGGCATGTTTATATCTTCTTCTAATTTTAAAAATACTATTCACTAATTATTTTTTAAAAAAATTCAATTTTTTCTTAACCACTTACCTTTTCTTAAAAACTCTTCACTAATTACTCAAATTTAAAAAATTATCCAATTATTTTACTTTTAAAACAACTACTCACTTAAAAAAAATTATATTTTTTTCTATATTTATCTATTAATTTTTTTAAAAGATAATTTTTTTTAAAAAAATAATCTTTTCACCCACGTAATATGTGTGCCCAAATTCTAGTGTGCTAGAAATTCGCATTCGGTCATAGCTTTTAAGTTATTTTCTATATTTACTTTTGTACTATTTATAATATGTTTGGTATAGAATAGGAATATTTTTTTTAAATTTCATATATAACTTTTACATAAAAATACTTATTTCTTCTTAAAAAACTACTCACTTTATTAAAAAAATACATCCACTTTTGTCAAAAAGAAAAAAAAAAAAAACCTACTTATAAAACTATCATTTTTTACTTATGAATTTTTTCAAAAAAAAATTATTTTTCATTTACAGGGTGTGTCAAATCTAATAATAATAATAATAATAATAATAATAATTTTTGATCTCATAAACAACGATAAAAAGTTACCACAGGTCTTATTTGTTTTTAAATAAATAAATTTTTAAAATATATTCTAAAAGAAATGAGTCACAGTCTCATTTATAAAATCTAAAAATTTCATTTGCATAAATGAGATAATTCATTTTTTAAAAATATTTTATGTACTATTTACTGAACAATAAACATGTGTATTAATCTCATTTAAAAACTTTTGAGAGATTTCTTTCTAACACTTAGCATTTTAATTATTTTATCTTTACATTTTTATTTAAAAAAATTCATAGAATTTAACAAAGCACTTAATTAGAAATTAAATTGTCAAGTAAAATGGATATAATTTACTATATCTATAGGCATAATCCAAGCTGTATTTGGTCCAAAAATTAGCAAAGATAAAAAATAAAATGAGAGTAGTATGAGTCAAGTATTTATATTTACAAGATTATTTATATTATTTATATTTTATTTTGTTATCATAACTTACAAAGAATATAATAGTAAAATAATATACTTTTTTGTTTTTTTCTTCTTATTTTTCAATTGGACATACCAAGCAATGAACCAATGCTTGAAAAGAAAATATTTTTTTCATCTTTCCTACCAGGCATATTGTTTTTTCTTTTCATTTTTCTTTCTTTCTAATTTTCTATCTTTCCATTCATTTTTCTATCTACCTTTACCAAATAAAGCTAAAAAGAAAAAGTAATTTTCTCATTACTAGGTAGAATTGAAAAATCGAAAGAAAGAAAATAAAAATTATACTTATTTTACCATTGTATCTTTTATAAATTAAGATAAATAAGATAAAATTTAAAAAATAATGAGTAATCTTATAAAAACTAGTCGTTATGTTACATGTGTTGCACATAAATTTACGTGTTAATTAGCTTATATGCATAAAAGAATTATGTTAAATAATAACAAGACCATGGAAACAAATATCACATTGGATAAAAATATGTTAAATAAAAAAATCACTGCAAATAAAAATTATGTTAAATAATAAAAAGATCATGCAAACAAATATCAAATTATATAAAAATATGTTAAATACTAAGTAAAAAGAAATATCACTAGAATATAAGTTAAAATTTTATTAAACCTTCTAAAAAAATAAAAAAAATTTATTTTAAGTAATTTGACCAAAACTAAGATTTAAGTATATGAAAAACAAAGAAATATCACTAGAATATAATATGTTTATTAAACTTGACATGTTTATTACCCTATTTTATATTTATTAAAGATATTATATTCATATTATATTCTAATATTGCGTCAAAATTCTTAGATCTAATTCTAGATACTTATTATGTCATTAAACTCTCGATACAAATAAGTCAACACTAATTTATAATATATACATATATTGTGAAATTGAGATCATTTGTATTTGTTCATTGGATTTATATTTAATATACTGATAATATATAATTATACATTATTATTTTAAAGTAGATGATATCACCTCATTAAAAATAAAATTTTTATTTTTTAAAAATTTAATACAGTAAATTATTTAATAACATATAAATATATATATTAGTGTATTAAAAAATATATGTACCCTTGCTTATTGGCATCATAGTATTTAAGATCTAAAAGCAATCGCGGTAGTTTTAATGCATTCATTTACAATGGAACCATGCCTTGCAAAGAATCAGAGTCCAGCAGTAGAATGAACATGGACCGTTCAAATTAACAAAGAGGCCCCTCAATGATGAATAAATCTCTGATCGCCACGTCATCTGATTCAGCTATTTACTACGGGACCCCCCCTACAACAAAACTTTGATTTTCAAGGTAAAAGGAAATGTAATGCTGGCTGCTAGATTGTTCTATTATTACTACGTATAAATTGAAGCTTATTTCCAATTTTTTCTCCAATAAAATCCATAAATTAAAGGGCAAAAGGTTAATTTTTATCATTGTACTATAATTAAAATTAAATTTTGCCATTACATTTTAATTTTGTTATATTTTGTTATTTTAATTCTAATTTCATTGAATTTCATCATTATAATTTAAATCTTGTTGAATTTTTTTTAAAATTAAGATAGGATTTTTATTAATGTGACCATAGATTGAGATTAAGGGTAGGAAGAAACCCAAACCTTAAGTTTCCCAACTATCTTTGCCACATTATGTTTATGAGTAAATATTAGAAGAGGCATCACCTAAAAATGATGAAAATTTTCCAATATTTATTAACAAAAATATATTTTATGAAACATTCCAATTTCATTACTTTTTTGTCCACAAAATTTGAAGTAAAACAGCAAAATGTACCCCTTTCATCAATAAAATATTTTGTGAAATATTTTTAATTTCGATATTTTTATTCAAAAATTAGGAGTCCAAAACACAAAATTCAATTAAATTGAAGGTAGAATGGCAAATTTTAACTAAATTGAAGTAACAAAATTCAATATTGAGCCATAAGTATAATAATAAGATTTACCTTTATCCCTTGAATTTTCAACTTGTGAGTTTCTTTTGATATTAATAAAATGATCCACGAAATATTCTAATTACGATATATTTTGTCAAAAATCATTGAAATTAAAAGTGTAAAATAGTGATAAATTTTAATGAAATTAAAATATAATGACAAAATTTAATAATATAATACGATGATAAAATTCACCTTTATCTCTTGATTTTTTTAACTCTAGAGTTTTCTTTCTACAATATTTGGTGCTTAGTTATGATTTAGAATCAATAGCAATTAAATAATAATTAATTAATTAATTAATAACTACTTGTTTATGTCTATTGGGACAGCCATAATTTTTTTTTCTTTTGTTTGCATAGGAAGATTAATTTATAATTAGGTATTGGATTGTGCATAATTTAATATTAATTGCTTTTTATTATGTGAATCCTACAAAAATATTAAGTCTTGATCATCGTTTTGTTCTTTAAGGTTATTCTTAGATCACATATGTATAACAATTATATAGCTTTGATAATTCTTATAAATTTACTTTCAATAATGATTATAAAAGTGTTCGTAGGTCAAATGAGGTCACAGCTAAGAATTTTTTTTATATTCTTCTTCAGGTCTGAATCAAGTTGACTCAGAATGAATCGACAGTCTATTTCATTATTTAAAATAATATTAAAAATAAAATATTTTTTATTAATATTTATAATTAAATTCAACTAAAAATAATTTTTTATTATTTAAATAATAATTTGAATCAGATCAAATTAATTTAAATTAAAAAAATTATACTTAAATCTAATCTAATACAAATCAAGCGTCCAATCATGAATAGATCTAGCCATGAATTCATAGGTTTTTCTGTGGGATTGGTTTTCTTAAGTGGTTTGCTATTACGTAGAATTAGCATCTTAGCTAATTAGAGTTTGAAATCAATCACATCAAATGACGATGGAAGTCCACCTTACAACTAGATTTATCTACAAATCAGTTATTCATTCGATAAATTTTATTATGTTCAAGTTAGATATTAAACATACTTTTTATCAATTTTGAATTGTTCTAACTACAACTTCTTCTTTTTATATATATAATTAGAGTTATCTAATTTTAAGTTTTAATTATTGAAATTAAAAATCTAACATTTTACTAACAGATTATAGCTGTAGTTACAACTTATTGTCACTAAGGTGAGGAAAAAATGTAGTTATGATTGATTTAGCTGATCCAAATTTGATTAAATTTTGATCAAATCAATTTGATTTAGTTGATTAGTGATAGCAATTACGCTTGAATTGATTTTAATAATAGTTGATTAGTGATAATAATTTAATAAACTAAAGCAATCAATTTTTTTTTAAATTTAAAACAAAATCAATTGATTTAATCTATTATTGAATAATAAAGTTTTAAAATATAATAAATATTTTGTTTATATTTTATTATATTAATGGCATATAAATAACTAAATATGGCATGTTCATAAAAAAAATTGAATTATTCAAAATTATTTTATTTTTTTAAACGTTTATTGCTCCGAAAATAAGGTTTTTTTTTTTTTTACAAAATATTGTTGAAATTATTTAATTTATTAATTGACTTTGAATGATTAAAAAATATTACTTGAGTTCGTCTGGTGAAAATATGGTTAAAAATTATTGTTCAAAATAAATGATAAAAACAAAAATAAAACTGATCAAATTTATCGAATTAAGTCATTTTAAGATCAATCATTTCAAATAATATTTTAAAAAATTTGATTAAATTAATTTTTTGATTTTTTTTTTTATAATTAAACCAATTGACCTAATGGATTACTCACCTTAATTGTCATCATCAATTGTTAAATTTGATTTGCTTTTTCTTTGAATTGACTTAAAACATATTTGTTTTGTCCACTTGAATATATGTATACCATGATTGAATTTTATTTTAGTGATTTATAATTAATTTACATTCCCATTAATTTATCTAGTTAGCCTTTTTAATTCACATAATGTGTTTGTACGTAATCTAAATAAATTTACTTTAATTTTATTCATCCAACCTAAGATTTAAAATTCATCACCTAGTATTTTGTCTTCAATCAAATCTAAAATCTAAAATATACAATGAAATAGAAAGAGATTTTCATAGCAATTTGGCACGTCTCAAATTAAATTTAATAATTTTAAACACGGTATGAAAATAATATCATAAAATAATTAAAACGTAATATTACATGAAAATAATAAGAAATAGATAAAAAAACGTGTGAAAATTTATATAAATGAATTATTAACATGTTAAGAATTATATAAATATATAACGTCTTAAAAATTATTATGAGAAAAAAATTACACTAAATATAATATGAATATATAAAATTATTACGTTTACCTCAAACAACTGTACAACATAGAAAAATATAAAATAGTTTACATTTTTTTTTATATATATGAAAAAGTTTAGAGAGTGGGATTCTATAAATAATGGATTAGATTCATATTATAATCCCTTATTTTTAACGAAAATAACAGAGATCAAAATAATAATTTATTTGTATTTTTTTAATCAACTACTTACAAAATTAATTATATTTTAATAAAAATTAAAAAAATAATGGTGAAATAATCACGGACGATTATAAAGGAATTTTCCACGAATAATATTATAATAACACCAAATAGTGTTAAATCTAATATGAATGGTTAAATTCTCTGTATGATATTGAAGTTACTCAAAACCCAAATCCATCAATTTGAACTATGAAGTGATAACATCACGACATCTTATTTTGTATCATAAATATATATATATTATATTAATTTTAAAGCAATGAAAATTTCACAATCAAGGGGAATGGAAACATAACAATTTTGAGAGTGACTGCAGCACTATCCACTAAAAATAATAAATAAAATAAAAAAATTAGAAAAAAAAAAAAAGGGCTATAAATAATGAGCACTGAGGAGTTGGATCTTCTGCAGTGGTGCTTTTGCCAACAAAGATATATACAACATTATTTAATAACCCTTTCTTTCTTTCTCTCTCTTTTGCTGTCTTTTAAGCCAGCAGAAGTTAATTAACAAGAACACTAAAGCCCCGAGTAAGTAACCCACTTAAAACAAGCTTCTTACAGAGGAAAAAAAAAAGAAGAAGAAAAAAACATGTTTGCAGGAGATCAGAATGGTTTGCAAGATGACCCAAGGTTGAAGGCCATTTCGGAAGCCATTAGAGTTGTTCCTCACTTCCCAAAACCAGGTTTTTTTTTCTTAAATTTTTTTTCCTCGGCTTTTCGGAAAAGCTCTTCTCTTTTTCCTTTTTGTTGTTTTCTTTTCAAGCAAAAAAATTTGTAAAGCAGGTGCTTTTTTTTTTTAAGTAAAATGTTGAAGTTTCTCTTGGTTTTGTAAACTTGGGGTTTCTTGTTTTATGTTCAGGAATTATGTTTCAAGACATAACAACACTGTTACTTGATCACAAGGCTTTCAAAGACACTGTTGATATCTTTGTTGAGCGTTACAAAGATATGGGTATTTCTGTTGTTGCCGGTATCCTCTCTCCTTATTTTTTTTTTATTTTTTTATAATTCACATGTTCGTATTATGTTTATATCGTTTTTCTATATTATAATATTATATTTATATAAATTTTGATGTATTCATATTATTTTTTAGATCATATTTTTTATCATATTTTATATATATTTTTTAATATCATCTCCAAAATTGGCAGTTCTAAGTCTACGAGCGCACTTTTTTATTTTTTTTCTTGTTTTCTATTATTATTATAATTTTGAGTGCTTTTTGTCTGCCTTCTTTACAGGTCTGGATTAATTCTGGAGAAAATTCTAAGTCAAGTTGGTTCTTTTATTAATTATTATGCAAAAGTTGAAATGTATTGTTAGTTTTGAATAGGTTGTTATTATGAGATTTTTTCTTTCTTTCCTTTTTTTATTTTTAAAAGTACATATAAGTGGGTAGGGTTTTTTTTTTTTTTCCACAAAAATTTATTATTTTTTGGTTAATTATATTAGAATTGTATGACTAATGTGGTCTTATTCAAAGTGACTTTGTCTTAAATCCTCTAAGTCATGGTAGCCATAATAAATCATGGTTTATAACCATTTATTAAGAAACTTTACATACCTATATTACCCGGACTTGGGTGAGTATTGGATACAAGGATATATCTAACACGTGTATTTAATTTATACATATAAAGGATTATATCTATATCTATATCCGAATATATATTGGATACAAATGTTAAATATTAATACTTCAGAACAAATAAGAGTCCGAGTAACATATATGATCTTATGTTCAACATTATGTTAAATCCAAAGATATATGCTTGACAGGAAGTGAATTTCTAAATTCCTCCATGATAATTAATGAGCTTAGTTGAGTCAGTGCTTCACTATGGCTAATAAAAAAGATGATAGAACAAAATGCCAGTTGTTTGTTGCTAGGAATTCAGCCTTTGTATTTATTATTAGCAGTTACAACTATATATATATATATATATATATATATATATAT
>JBBYHK010000015.1:836044-849527 GCA_038382065.1 Adansonia grandidieri | reverse complement strand
TAAAAAAATATTTAGAAATGACCCTCTACAAGGTGAACCTTGCTCAATATCTGGTCTAATGCTTGAACTGTATCCTTGTATCGATCTTCAGATTTCCGGCCTTCCTCGACAACCTGCATAATGCATTTGTACAGATGATCATACCTATGAACCGGGTTATTGATATCGATACCACCATAGCTGTGATTCAGGACATAACTCCGCTTAATATCTTTTCTCCATCGTGATAGGACGTATTGAGGTGGGATCTCCTCCACGCCATTCTGGTGAAGGACACTCAGCGCATGGCAACACAAATAGCCTCGAAAATTGAACAAACCGCAAACACAAAGCACCTCCAGTTCAGTGGCATTGTACAAAACCTCAAAATCCCGAGTCTCCCTTCTGTTTCCATCTACTTCAATTTGTTCCCGGACCATGTATGTTGTTACTTGTCCCTCAACATTTATTTGTCTGCAAAAACATGAGTACATTCCCTGCACCTCTCGTTCGAATTTCCTTAACATATTGTTTGTGTACAGTTTTGCAAGCTGCAACTCAAAATAACATCTCGATTTTAGCATAAAACCTGAATTTCTTGAATCCATATCTGCCAAAACTTCCAGCTGATGATGTGCCTGTAGGGCTTGATCATACTTGTCCAAAAATTCCTTCAAAGAAGTATGTTTATGGAGATAACCATCAAAAAATGACTCCACGACCTCATTGGGCTGGGTCGGAAACATTCCTGCAAGAAATATCTCCTTCAAATAAACGGGAACCCATCGTCTGCGATCTTCATATAATGTTTGAAGCCACATATGATCCCTGATTCCATGATGGTGGATCATATCTTCCCAAGCCTTTTCGAATTCCTCAGGCCGCAAAGAGTAATAAACTGCACTATTTAATGCCATTTTAATTGATTCATATTCATACAGTCCACCAAGTTTCTCTGGAACCTTTTGCATTATACTCGACAAACTTAGACAATGAGAAGCCCTCGGAAAAACATCGGCAACAGCAGTTTGGAGGATTCTACATTGATCAATGATGATAACCTGCGGAGGGCGTCCTAACATGCAGGTAAGCCACGCCCTAAACAACCAAGTATATGATTCGATAGTATCACCTGCAAGTAAACCGCAACCCAACAGCACGGATTGTCCATGATGATTCACTCCAACAAATGAAACCAGTGGGACTTCATACTTGTCCGTTAAGCATGTAGTGTCAATTGCAACTACATCACCAAAGTAACCATATGCAACTCTGGACCTTGCATCAGTCCAGAATAAATTCCTCAAACATCCTTTCTCGTTGAAATCCATCACATAAAAGAAGTTCGGATCAATCAATTGCAAGTGGCTAAAATAATTATGAATAGCTTGTGCATCTCCATCTTTAAGCCTTAATTGATTAATCTGGTTATAACCAGTCAGGAATTCTCCGCCACTGACCTCCGCACTTCCATTTCCCTCAACATCAATAATCACTGTTCGAAAAAGCCTAATTTTTTGAACTTCTTCAGCACCATCTAACTGCTGCGCTCTTTTGGTTCCAAGACCCAATTGCTTGTGGGACTTATAGAATTTTCCACTCACAGGACTGATTAAATGGTTATGGTCAAGCTCAACTTCTATGATTCTCCACCTTTTGTTTTCCATCAACCTGAATTTTATCATCGCGGGGCACCCAGTCCTCGTTTCTGGTCTTGGCCGGGTTGCTTCGCTCTTCTTCTTGAATCCAGCACTACTGCAGCTTAGTTTGCCTCTGTATCTTTCTTTGCTCTTTCTGTACCATGTGTTGCTTACTCGAACACCAAATCCCTGTTCCTTGGCATAACAGTTGTAAAAATAATATATATCCTCGTACGAATCGAATTCCATTCCAATGGCCGGAGGCAATGGATTCTCTCCTTGAATTACACCACTTTGACTAATGCATTCTGCCATTCCACAATCTCCTTCAATCTCGAATTCATCAGCATCATCATCAACAACTGGATCAGTATTAAGTGAAACTTCATCCATCTGTAACAAGAGTAGATCAAATAACCACAAATTAAAGCAAGCTAGATTCCAAATGCTTTATCCTCTTAAAACGGAATCATTGATTCCAACTACCAAAGATGATATAGTTTGGAATTAGATGAGAATGTAATGTATGAATGGCTACAACAAGAAGGTGTTCATCACATCAATTACTCGAATTAAGTATTGCACTGTGCCGTTTAATACATAACGCGGCGGTACAAATTTCCATCATCAAACCCCAAGCAGCAGATTACATCGCTAGCCCCCCCTCCCCCCCACTTTTTTTTTTTTTGCAAATTAACAACAAGGATCATATTGAATAATCAGGAGTTCATATATAACTCAATGAGGGAAGAAAAAGTAATTAACTAGGCATAAAAACAGCATGATTGGATTAAACCCAGAGGCAAATTTTCATTTTTTTTTCATTTTCAAATACTTGGCCGTCTATTCTAATGATTAATTTATGATTACGAACTCCTCCATTAACAATAAACTGGAGTTTGATGCATAGAGCAAGAACTATCAGGAAACAAATTCTTTAAGCTTAAAGTCAGTGTGGGATGTACCCTTTTCAAAGAACAACTCAAATCAAATAACAGTTAAAAATGTATCTTAAATTATTTGATTAACATCAAAGCCAGATGAACCCAAAAATGAATGAGAGATAGAGAGAATGAAATCAATGATTTAGCCTTATTCAAAGCATAAATGACAGCCTAATTCAGCTTAAAAATCTTACAAGCTTAGAAAAAATTCTGGAAAAGAAAAATAGAGGACTTACCAGAAAATTGATTCAAGCAATGATCCTTCAGAGTCTTGAGAGGAGAGTTGAAAAAAAAAAAAAGATTAGTATTTAGTACTCCCGAACGAGATCAACGAGGAACGCAAGGATTTTGTTTTTTTCGAGAGAGACTCCACTAGGGGATAATTGTTTTCTCGAGGACCTGATACGTTCTTAATGGCATTAAAGGCCAGTCTTTATTATTCTTTTTTCAGATAGGTCCTTCAAATAGGAATAAAATGATGAAAAGGTTAAATAATTACTTAATTAGTTAAAACAGACAAATTGGGTTTGGGAATTGGGAGTTAGAGTGAGTTATAATTTATAACTATCAAAAGATTCAAATCTTCACTTCATCAATTTAATTGTTAGTTATAAAACTGTGTAATGCACGAAGAATAAATTATTTTAAAATATATGATGTGATTATAAAAAATATTTTTAATATAATACATATTTATAACGTATTTTATTTATAATTATATAAGATATAATGTGAAATAAAATGTACACAATTTTTTAAATATTTATTTTTTTATAAAATTCTCTCTCTTTTTTTTTTAATTTTTCAGCATTTAAATAAAATTAAATGATTTAAGTTATGTCAAAATAAATTTAAATAAATATGTTTATACATTGATTTAGTTTGATGAATGCATAAATATTTTCTAATTAAATACTAAAATTGTGGGCATTAAATAGTCGATTCTTTCAAATCATATCCTTTTATGGTTCATATATTTACTTCAGTTTACAAATCCACAATGATTTCCTAATTAAATGCATTTTTCTCAACCCTTCGAAAGGAGAAAAAAGATAATATATAAAAAAAAATCCATAAATGATTTCTTAATTAAAAAATAATCTTGCATAATTAATCTAATTAAAATTTTAATTCAAAGTTATTTAAGACTATTTAATTAATAATTTATTTATTGAAAGCAATAATATTGGACGTTCATGAGGAAATAATTATAATTATTTAGTTGAAAAAGCTATTTTTAATTAAATATATATAATAATTATATTAATTAAAGGACACGTGTCAATAAAATATACATAGAAATTGACACATGTCTCTCACTTAAAGAGTTTAACAATTATATTTACAGCGGATTAAAAAAAAATTGACTTCAAACAAGAAATTTATATATAAAGGACAATTTAAAGGAATCAATTAAAGATGCTATTAATTGGTAATAATGTTGATCGATATTGATTTACATTTCAAACAAGAAATTTTAGCTTTTATTTTTATATATAGTCACTCTACCTTGTATTCAAATATTGTAGAATCAATTGAAAACTTGTGTATACTTTAGATATAAATCAAATCAATATATTTAAAGAGCCTTCATCAAATATATACAAAGATGACAGCAATATTGTTTATTATAGTTACTTTAATTAAGGGTAAAATTATGAATTGAATTGAAAAATAAAATAGTCAAAACATAGTGTCAATCCAATAAAAAATAATGTTTTTAAAATCAAAATATCAATTAAGATTACATTTTCAAATTTTTTTAAATAAAAAATGGAATCATGTATTTTTTCTGAGCAAATTATTATGCATTAGACTTATCATAAACTATATAAAATACACATATTTTATTAAAATCAAATACTAATTAGAAAAAATTAAAGACAACAAATATTAAATGTTAAATTAATTAATAAATTAGCGATAATCATAAGAAAGATAACTCGCACGGTATTAACCATTAATAGATTAATGACTTTAAGCGGTGGGCTCTTCATATTAATCTTGTTCAAAAATTGAGTTGAGATATGGTATTTTTCAATTTAAATTAGCTCATATTAATATTTTTTAGTCAATAAAAATATTTTATCCAAATCAATTATAAAATGTAAAATTTTTCATAATATTTAATATTTTTAATAAACAAAACTTTTTGAATTTGATAGATCAAACTGAACTTTGAATGAATAATTTTTATTCAAAATTGAACAGCCTGACTCAATTTATGAACAACTGTCACAATGGAAACAACACCATGCTCTCTTACATTATACTTGACCATCCAATCAACTAAAATATAATATAATTCTTTCTTGATGTGTACACTTATTAGCATAAGCAACCTCTGTCCACATAGGTTGCTATAAATTAATCTATCAAATTAATTATTTTTTAAACTTAATTTTTTTTTTAAATTTTGGAAATAAGTTGCTATAAATTGATCCAACCCACTAATTATAGTAAACAATTCTATTTTGTAATTAATAAAAATATTTTTATTTAAATTTAATTATTAAAAATATAAAATAATTTTTAATGTTTTTAAGTAGTATAATTTGCTTTACAAACTTGACAGGTAAAATAGGATTGAACCTTAGATAAACATAAATTTTTTGCTGTTTGCACCTAACTTGACTCATGAACAATTTTACATACTAAAGATTATAAAAAGGTTAATTTTAGTAAAGATTTATTTGATTTTTGTTCTAAATATTTTAGCTGCTAAGGTTGTAAATTTATCAAATAAGTTTATAGTCAACATTTGAGCAGTGCTAAGTCTTTAGTGAAACTAAATAATTCTAAGTTCCTTAATTTAAACATATATCTTGAATGAAAGAAAAAATATATCGTTGGTGTTATGAGCTAAAATTTTTATGTTTTAGATGCAAATGAAACTGTAAATTAAGTTCTAAGTGTTGGAGAAAAAAATTCTGAAAGAACTCTGGTGGGTGTAAAATTGAAAAATCAAAACATAAGAGAATCCGACTTCAAAGCATGCTACAAATGCCACTTTCCTTTAAGCATATTTCGTCCTTAGGTTTGGAAGAAGGGTTTGTCGAAATCACCATAGGATACAATAAAACCAATGTTTGAAATCACTTTGCACTATTGATAACAAACCACTAAACACCCTTTAATGAGTGACAAAATCATCTTTCTTATACTTAATTTTCTGCAATACTAAGTCTAAGAGATTTACTTTAGATAAGAATGAGGAAAAGAAAGAATAAATACAAAGTTTTATCTTTTTACATATATTCATTTACTGTATTTTATTTTTATTGTCTTATATTTGGAAATTTTGATCTTTTTATATTGAGATTTTATCAAGAGTTATGACTCTTAAGTTATGTTGCTTAATCCAACCGACTTATCTTTTCTTTGAGTTTCTAACTTTTGGTACTCAACACGTACAATAAGTAACCTTTCATAGGTAAAAAAAAATTCCTTGAAAAGGTATGACTGAAGTTAAAACAAAACTAGCTGTTACAGGCTAACTTGTTAAACTTTGAATTAGGGGACTTGAATCCTTGACTCAAGGGATCTTGATCTCACTTTGTACATTCTAACAAAATACATTTTAAAACCTGATAATTGAATCCCTTTACACATGTATACGAATCTCTCTTTGTAATTTATAACAAAAGCTTATTTTCATTCTAAAATTTATGAGATGTGAATCCCATAAACCTCAAAGTTTCTCTAATTTATCTTTAAATCAATTTCTTTGGTTTAGAACTTAAACAAAGCTATTGTATAGCTTCCTGTGTGCTAGTTTCCCATTAATTGATTATTCAATCAATTAATTAATTCTTTATTACTTTAACTTATTTTTAAAATATTTCAAACAATCTTGTACCATTTTTAAAATAAGGCAAGTCCGACAATTTTGGAAATCTTATGCATACGTAAAGATATCAATCCTGATTTAAAAC
Source organism: Adansonia grandidieri (assembly GCA_038382065.1). Classification (NCBI taxonomy): domain Eukaryota; kingdom Viridiplantae; phylum Streptophyta; class Magnoliopsida; order Malvales; family Malvaceae; genus Adansonia; species Adansonia grandidieri. The sequence continues at coordinate 843,029 of JBBYHK010000015.1, read as the reverse complement.
CTTCACATTAATGAAAAAGTATTGTTAAGCTAATTACAATTGTTTGGTAGATCTTAGATCTTTGAACCAATAATTCTATATGACTAGTCATGCACTAATCCATACATAGAATTGCAAAACTCATCGAAAAGTGGTTTAGCAAGTTTCGACACTATAATTGGCCATGTTTCTTGTATCCTTTTTTAGGTGCTTAAAAGCCAAATCCTTTGCTTCTAGAGCCAAACCTTCACATTAATGAAAAAGTATTGTTAAGCTAATCAGAATTGTATGGTAGATCTTAGATCTTTGAACCAATAATTCTATATGACTAGTCATGCACTAATCCATACATAGAATTTCAAAACTCATCAAAAAGTGGTTTAGCAAGTTTTAACACTATAACTGGCCACGTTTCTTGTATCCTTTTTTAGGTGCTTAAGAGCCAAATCCTTTGCTCCTAGAAGGGGCACCACTTCCACTCATACAGCTGAACTCCATCAGAAATGCTACTGTATAAAACATTTTAACACTTTAATTTACGTGTTACAGGTTTATTAAGAGAATTAACTCAACCTCATTTTTAATCATAAGGTTCCAAGCCCTTAACTAACCGTGGATGAATAAATATGTACTAGTCCTTACAGTCACATTCATATGATGTACTTGGACTCATTAAAACTTAAGACCTAATGTCCAATTAAGCGTTGAGTTGAGGTTCCAGCATGTGTGAGTTAGTTAAATGGGCTTGAATACCATTCCCTTGGAAAATCTAAGCCACTTATTTATAATTCTTTTTGTTAAAAGAATTGTTAAGCTTTCTTTTTCTTTGACAAAACATTATGCACCTATGCAAAATTCATTTTCATATGCATAGCTATGCTTTAACTAAGGTCTCTAGATATCCAATATACTTTGGCACTTAGCCATTTGATAGTGTAACTTTACTATTACAATAAACTTTTAAAACATTAATTCAAGCCCTAAAGTAATTAATAAAATTCTTAATTCCTTGCTTGCCATATCTAATTCTTATAAATTTTGTAATTACAGTAGATCTGTTAATATATTTTGTTTCTTTGAATTCCAAGAAACATCACCCTCACTAATCATGAAAATCAATCCATTTGTGGATTAACTTTTCATCCATGTTGGTTATCAAACTTGCATTAGTCTATCATTTTTTTCTTGAAAGTAAGATGTAACATAATAATGCAATTATTTGAATATCCTAAGATCATCCCAATGTAATTTTATTTCAGGTTTTTTGCATATTTACTAACTTTTGCAATCACAAAAGTAATGTTCAACTTTGTATATATAAGATTATACATCAAATTTTATTACTTTTGAATATTGTGCAACCAAAATATCATGTAGTGTTGCATCACTTGCACAATTATGTAATTTATTCTTTAGAATTTCTTAATATAATAAAGCTAAGAAAATAATAACTTGACTTTCTATTCTTATTCGTAAAATCACATCCATAAAACTTAGTATACATGTCATAATAAAATTGTTATGAGAAAACCTTTTGGTATTTTTAATATTTCTTAATCCATACCAAAATTTAACATATTATCATCGTATAATCAAAAGATAACAACTTGTTGATCTTATAATAGACACATCTATAGAATTTACTATATATATTATTAGTAAAAATCACGTCTTCAAAGTATGATATCATTAGTAAAGAACTTGCTAAGTTCATTCAAGAACTTAAGTAATTTATACATTCCATAGCCTTTAGGTTATTTCATATAAATCACTTAACTTCAATTCTCTATTTATAACCATACGAATTTCACATCATTTGGTGAATTATCACTTATAAATTCAAATTAATGTAGTAAGCATTCTATTGTAGTAAATATTATTACAGTGTATATTTATAATCAATCCATGTTTCTGCAAAACCTTTAGCAAACAATTAGCTTTTTCACTTGTTTATTGTCTATCAACTTTTGAATTATAACCAGATAATTTGCAACAAAGAGACAAGTCTAGTAACATTGTTACTATCTAATTGCAAACAACCATCTCTTTTTATCACATTTAAAAATTGACTAATCAACAATAGAAGTTATATAAACCACACACTCTTATTTAAAAGAACAAACTTCAAATTATTTTATCTCAATTAAAAGATCAAACTAAAGCAAACATAAATATTATCCTCATATTCATAGTCCTTTTCAAAATCTTTCAACTTTAGACAAAACAATCTTGTTTTGGCTCAAATATTATTTTGAAACTAAACTTATTTAAACAATCTATAAATATCAAATTTATACCACTTTTCTATTTATTTCAATTGTAAAGGAATCACAGATAATTCACATTTCCCTTTTATCTTAGTTAGAACCTTTTGAACATATTTTATCCTTGCTAACATATTTGTAGCATTTTGCTTATCCACCATGCCTCACAATTCATTAGGAATTATTGCAACCAACTTATTTTGTTGTTATTAATGTATCTTCTACTTTAGAAGAAGTAACAGTCATTCTTTGATGATTTTATTTTTCATAATGAAAACATGCACCATTTTACTAATATTTGAATTTTATGGGCATTAACATAAAGCTTTTCTATGTGGATTAAGAAAAACTAATCTTACCCTATATCATGAACATTTGACATAAACGTTATTGTTCTTTCCTATATTCCTTGTGACACTTCTTATTCTTATTTAAAAATTAATCACAAGCTTTTCAAGAGACAATTCTCATAAAAACTTTCTTGCAAACTTTTCATGATGATGAAACTAACTATAGATAGAGGATATCAAATAGATTTTAAAAAATCTATCTTTCATAAAAGCATACAGTTGTTACTGCATAATTTATATAAATATGTATTAATTAATCAAGTAAGCAATCATATATATAAATAAGAATTAAGTAAACTTATTTGACTTTTTGATGAAAACATTTAATCTTCTTTAGTGAGAAGCTTTCATTTCATTTTTACTATCATCATCTCTTATATATCTTCGATGTTGCAAAATTTTCATTTTTCATGTGTATCTTTCATTTGAAAACTATTTTGCCATCTCAAAAGTTACTTTCATTAAACCATTCCAATATCTAGAATTTTACAACCATATCTTCTTAAAGTACTATGACTTTCCAAATTTAGAAAAAAAAAATAAAGAAATATGCCTAAAGATTGTTAGAAAAAAATTTTTGGGAGAACTATGGTAGGTGTAAAATTGGAAAGTCAAAACATAAAAGAATCTGGCTTCAAGGTGTGTTGCAAATGCCAGTTTCCTTTAGGCATATTTCGTCCCCATTGTATATGGTATACAATAGGAGTTTGTCAAAATCATCGTAGGATACAATGAAGCTAAAGTTTAAAATCACCTTGCACTAACAAAATCAAACCACTAAACACCCTTTAATGAATAGTAAAATCATCTTTCTTATACTTAGTTTTCTACAGTAAACTAAGTTTGAGATTTTTCTGTAGTAAACTAAGTTTAAGAGACATATTTTAATTGAGAATGATGAAAAGAAAAAATAACACAGAGTTTTGTCTTTCTTCATATATTCCTCTATTGTATTTTATTTTTATAGTCTTATTTGTTGAAAATTCTGATTTTTATATACAGAGATTTGTTTAAGAGTTGTGACTCTTTAGTTTTATTATTTAATCCAGTCAACTTATCCTTTCATTAAGTTTTCACCTTTTTGTATATAACAGGTACAATAAGCAACTTTTCATAAGTGAAAGAATATTCCTTGACAAGGTATGACTGAAGTTAAAACGAAACTAGCCAATAAGATAAACCTATCAAAATTTGAACTAAAGGATTTGAATCCTCGACTTAAGGGATCTTGATCTCTCTTTGTAAATTCTAACAGAATACATTGCAGAACCTAATATTAGAATCCCTTTACAATAGTATAAGAATTCATCTTTGTAATTTATAATAGAAGTTTATTTTCATTTTAAAACTTATTAGATGTGAATCTTATAAACCCCAGAGCCTCTCCAATTGATCTTTAAATCAACTTCCTTAATTTGAAACTTAACCAAAGCTATCGTATAGCTTCATACGTGCTAGTTTCCCACTAATTGATTATTCAATCAATCAATTAATTCTTTATTCCTTTCACTTATTTTGAATATATTTAAACACTAAGTAGAGCCAACATTGTGAGCAAGAATAAAAAGGAATGAAATTGCATTTGTTATTTATTTATAAACTCTAAGTAAGGTACCAAAGTCAAATTAGAACACCTTTCTTAAGTACCTAACATGGGTTTGTAATATTAAAATTAAATATCTATTAGCGTATTTTCGATTATGATTGCTTAAAAATAATGACCTTATTCCAATCACAAAAAAAAAAAAAAAACTCTCCCCTTACTTTGATATATTTTTTTAGTTTGTTTCTATTTTTTTCTTGAGATGATTCATGGGCAAAATAATTATATAGTTCTTTTATACTAGGGGAAACATTATAGTTCCTATCTAAGACATTTACTAAAATCTTATTCCACTTTTACTATTTCAGCTCAGCTTAAGTTGAGTGATACAATATCAGGGTAAGTCCTAAATTATCAAAGGGACTTAAAAGCAGTTAGAATATTATTTAATGTTAAGCAACAATTAATTTTTTTTTTTGAAAAAGAATCAAAATAATATTTTGAGTGCATACAAAATTTCATTATATTTATAACTGTACTACAAAAGATAGTCTTTAAAAATTTTAGCCGTTTAAGGTGTACAAACTAAAAACCTTTAATACTTTTAGGACATTATTTAATAATATGGATCTGTCTTCAAATTTTATTCAATTAATCACATAATTTGAATTAAAGAAGTATACTTACGTGAATATTTTTATGAATAGTTTTTTTCTTTTTTTAATTCTACAATAGTTTTAGTTCCAAAATCATTTTCGTTGTCTATTCACAATATTATTGTATTATTCCCATGTTATCTAATTTTTTTTATATAAAATAGATCGTAATCTAGTTATAGGAAAATCATTACAAATTTTAGAATTCAAACTTCAAATCCGTTGAAAACTACTACTTAAAGATAAATGTATAACTAACTGCTTCGAGTTTTTTGCTTTCTTTTCTCGTATGTCACTATTGTGCTTTGCGTTATGGAAAAAAGATTTCTACTCAATTTAAAAATGGCATAACTTCTGGCGTCTTGCATCAAGATCTCTACTTAGATTTCTTTAGTGGCTTAAAGCTATACCTAATATAACTTTATCTCATGATGACTGCATTAGCCAGCCTCTCTGCATGTTTCCAGAACTTGCAACTTGCCAAGGCACAATATTTTATGTGGTTCACTAAAAACTCCTAAAGAGAGCCTTGTATCTTCATAAAAACTCATAAATATAAATGCCCATATCATTCATGTTTAAAGAAACTGTTAATCGAAACTTTATAAAAGCATCAACTCCCTTTACATTCAGGTCCATGTGCATGTGTGCCAGCGTATGCGTGTGTCACGTGTCTAAACTCAAACTCTAAATATTTGCAACACTTGAATTCATGTGACTAGAGGTAATAACAGTTCAGTTCGGATCGGTTTAGAAAAAATTTATAGTTAATATATAGTATTTTGGATTTTTAAAAATCAAATCAAAAATCATATAAAACTGATTATTTGAACTAAATTTTGCCAGTTTAGATTGGTATAGTTCATCAGTTTTTTAAAAATTTCAAAAATATATTTTTCTATAGTATTTTAAAGTTTCTTTTACACTAATTTAGAAATAAATATTTATTTTTATATTATAAAATATTTAAAACTAACTAAAAATTAAATAAAAATAGAATTTGATTTGATTCGAATAATTATAATTTTTTTAATTTGTGAACCAAATATATATCATTAATATCCAAATCCAAACCAAATTGAATTTAATAAGATCTGAACTGAAACTGAATTAATACTACAATTCGTATCGATTTTTTATTTTTTATTTTTTTTTCTCAGCCTTACATGTGACTTCTCACATGCCATTTGGCATAAACATTGGATCTAAGCTTTCAAGGGGCTTCTTTCATTATGAATCTACTTGGATTCTTTGAGGGCTGTAAACCTATGGAAATATATCTCTCATGATGACAATAGATAACTCCTCTCTCCATTTTTCTAGAACTTACAAGGAACATATACATAAATTATTCATTTTATTGGGTTATTCATCCTATATTTAAAAAAGTTTAGGTAAAATTATTAAATTCAAAAAATGTGTCGAGAAAATGAAAAATTTATTTTTCTAAGCAAGCCAACTTTGAATAAAGAATTTTAAACTCATGCCGTACTTGAATAGTATATTTTAACAATAATAATTTTAATTTATAATATAATTATTAATAAGTTTGAGTTCTTTTTAATTACTAGTAATATCCAATATGACAATGTCGAAAAAAATTGTAATCTTAAGCTATAATCAGTAATTTCATTTTAAATCTTTACAAGGTTTAAGGGAGATTCTTTCTTTTTGGTTTCGTTCATGAAAAACATGCTAATAATCTTTGCTTGTTGATGAATAATGTATGCTTTGGAGTTTAGATCAATCCAGATTTAGTAAGACCGAGATGAAACCAAAGAAAAGCAAAAAAAGATGAACAACACAATAATCTGTGCAGGTTGAGGCTGGGTTACCCTGTTGGCAATGTGGGTGGAGCTTGATCATATGATCTTACCTATATTTCAAATCGGGCTTAAGTTGACATACATAATATTCGATTTGGATCTAACTCAAAGCCAACTCGATCCATCGACAAGTTGTAAATGACCCATTTTATCCTGCAAGAAAAACTTGGAACGATTGTAGTGCTGTATCTATAAAGGAAAAAATTAGGGTGGGAAACTCTTTAGAATATGATCAATAATCCAAAGTTATCAGAAATTATATACGTGCTAAACCATTTAGCATAATGCTTTCTATACATGAAGATATTGAACCAAAAAAACACACCAATTTTATTTATAAAAAATCATCAGCCTAATGCTTTCTATA
>JBBYHK010000015.1:787519-799622 GCA_038382065.1 Adansonia grandidieri | reverse complement strand
CTTAATTTCGTATAAAATGTCTTAAAAAGGGGGACATGATTCATCATTTAATTTTCAAGATTTTAATTTATACGGGTTATATTCAAGTTATAAAATGTGAAAGTAAGAATTTACGGCATAAGGGAGGTTTTTATTATTATTATTATTATTATTATTATTATTATTATTTAGCTTACAGCTCAATTTATTTTTATATCTTTCAGAAAACAACTAAATTAATTAAAAATAATTCTTTACAAATCAACTTCTAATTGCAAATACTTCCATTACTACACCAAAATATTCAAATGTTGAGCCACGATCTGAGGATATATTTAAGCCCCTCTCGAGTTTGAAGAAAAAATTTTTATTTTCCTTGAGTTCGTGTTCAATCCGATTCAAAATCCATTTTATTGTTTAAAATATATATTAAATAAAAATAAAAAATATATTACACATTTACTTGTTAACAACCTTTTTTTTTTTTTTTTTTTTTCTGTTAAACAAAAATCAAATCAGGTGTCTAATAAATGTCATGGCTCTCCTACTAAAGACTTTTGGTGCAATTATATTTGTTCACAACGACTGATATCATAGTCATACCAAACACTTAGCTTGAGTTGGAAGATGTAAGGTTAAAATAACAATTTTTTTAAAAATTTTATTATTATATTTTAATAAATTTTTATGTTTTTATTACGTACGAATAAGCCTTAACTTTTAATTGATATTCGAATAAACCTTTAACTTTTAATATATATCTAAACAAGTCAAAACATAAATCAATCTTTCATTTAAAATAAAATTTATTTAGATATAATTTAAAAGATAAGAGTTTATTTGGATACAATAAAAATATAAAGACTTACTTAAGAAAAGTAAAATAGTTTAAGAATTTTTTTTTAAAAAGATATTTTAGTCATGAAATATTTAATTAATTAATATTTTTTTAATGAAAAATATGCTTCCTACTAAGCTTGTTTTAGGTTATCTCAAGTACTTTTGCATCTTTTGTAAAATCAATATCTGTGGCCTTTTGATTGGAAATTAAGGTTTGAAAAATAGTAATCAGAATTATCACATTCATTTTGTGAGTGAGTGAAAAAAAATTAAAAAATGATATTATATTTTTAAAAAATAAATTAAAAATAGTGATATTTTAATTCTTTTTCAAATTTAAAAAAAATGAAAAAATGAATATTTTTTAACGAATAGTTTTTTTTTTTAAAAAATTAAAATATCAAAATATTGAGAATTTTATTTTATCATAATTTTAATTCAACTTTTATGTAATTTACTTAATTTTGTTAACAATAGTATAAAAATATACAAATTTGTAGGATGTGGCAATCTTTATTTATTTAAAAGAAAATTTAAATGTCACTATAATTAACTTATGAAATAAAAAATTTATGATTCAAATTCCTTGCAAAAATCAATTAAGCTAAGTCACAAAAACTTTTGGTGAACTTCACGTTTGATAATATCAATATCAATATATTTATATATAGGAAAATTATTTAATATATTGATATGTAATTTTTTAATTTCATAAAGTAGAATTAAAAAACTATTACATGTCTCAATTATTTATTTTTATTTTTTTAAATATGCCAAAAATATGAAAATAATTTTTAAATTCATTAAAAAATGTTACCATCGTATACCAAATAATATAGGCCTCTTATTTACATATTTCTTTATCTCTCTCTCTCTCTCTCTCTCTCTCTCTCTCTCTCTATATATATATATATATATATATAACCAAAAAGAATGGTATTTGGGTTATTCGCAGCAACTTATACTACTATTATTATTATTATTACTAGAACCATATTAAAATGTAAATTAATAAAGTGAGGTTTTTAGCGTATATAAGGAGATTAAAAATGTTATTTGAATTCTTGTATTTTTGAAAAATGAGAGATTTAAATCAAATTTAATGATCAAAAAAGAAAAATATGCACCCATAACTGATCAAATATCTTAAAATTCGACATTTAAACATACTTTAGAGGTAAAACTGTGCATAAGTTGGTTCAAACCGACTTAACCAACAAAATTTGATTAATTCAATTTGGTTAAGTCGGTTTAATGGTTATATCGATTTTTATGTTAGTTTATTTTATTAATTTGATAGGTTACCAATTAGTAAAATCATTAACCGAACCAACTGAATTAACCGAATATTTAATATTTAATATTTATATATATTAATAGTCCAATCAAATCCATACCCAAACCAAATATACTAGCCCAAGTCCCAATAAACTAATTTAATCGAATTAACCGACTGAACCAACTAAAGTTTGATTGATTCTATTAGTTTGGTTATGGTCAAAAAAATCAATCAATTTGATTGGTTCTTCCAATAAAATCGATTAATTCAATTTTAAATTTTTTAATTGAACTGACTAAGCTGATCGAATACACAATCCTACTTAGAGGAACCTTTAAATTGTTATAATATGAGAATTACGTCAATCTGTAAATCTATAGTATCACCAACCCAATAAATTTGTAAATCCAAACACTACGTATGCATGGCGCGTGTCACTAATCTGACATTAAAAGTTCAGACGAATTTAAGTTAAATTATTTTGAATTTAAATTATTTAAAATTTAAAATTTTAATTTTATTAATTAAATTAAATTTAAATATTTTTTTATTTAAAATTTTTAACGAATTTTTAAATTCAAGTTCCTTTTAGCCATCTTAATCTAGCGTGCACTTTGCAAATTTGCATGGTCCTCCACTATTTAGAAACATGAGCTGCTTGCTGATGAGCATGTTGGATCTCCAAACTCATTCATGTGAAAAAAGTTTTAAAGAAAAAACTTGCATTTGTTTGCATCAAAAATTCCAAAAAGAAAATAATTAAGGGATGAAGGCAAGAACAAAACTTTGTGAGATACCAACATTTTATTATTATTATTATTCACATGGAAACAGTTTGAATGGGGGCCCCTTGACCCTCTTCATTCTTCAATTGTTCAAAGGTCCAATCAAACTAGGGTCATGTGAAATGTAGGAGAACAAATGTGGGCAAAAATAACTAAGAAATTTAGATATGTTTTGTATTGCTTAATTACAAATTGAGATAATTTTTTTTTATGAAATATACTTTTATGAAATTTAAAAATTATATTGATGGTAAATGAAATAATTTTTTTTTCATATAAATTATATATTGCAGGATTCATTTAATTAAAATGGAGCATCTTGAGATTGAGAGGAAGATAATTTTCTAAACATTTTGTGTCAGTAATTAGTGACCTAGCTGGGACCTAAAAACAGTATAAATTAATCAGATGGTTTAATTGCTAATCAGATATTATAAACTGCGATCTACTTATTAATGCATGGTTATGACAGATACAAGATATCTCCCATTATTATTATTGTTGTTGTTCTTACTTCTCACCCTGGCCTCCTCCCATTTTTCGTTTTCCAGGGTTGAGATTCTCGATCAATATGAAAAGACTTTATTTCGGGTTATAGCTAAGATAATTATCGAAAAAGAAAAATATTTATCTCATTTATAGTAAATGATTTTTTTAAAATTTATAAGTGAGATTAATAAGATCGTACATATCTCAAATATATTTAATACAATAAATACATCAATTTGATCTGAATTATTATAATAATAAATAATATTTTTATTTTAAATTATAAAAATATATAAATATTAATATAAAAATAATATTTTAATTTTATTATGAATGTTAAAATAAATTTTTAAATCGATTCAATCTAACCTGAGCAAAAAAATTTAAAAAAAATTTAAACTGCAATCCAATCTATATATGGACAAGTGCATTTAGTAACCTATATTAGCATTTTTGGTAGCTTGCTTCCTTGCAAAGAAGTGCTAAATCTAATCCAATGGTTGCACCAACTAGGACTCAAAAGTCAAACCTTTTGAGTTAAATCAACACAACTGCAAAGGGTCAGGTAAACAAAACTCCTAGAAAAAAATTAGCACAATAGATAAGTTTAGAAGAAATCCTCAGGAATTTGATGGTGTGAAATCTCAAAGTTAGGAATTTTAGTTCAAGTATGCAAAAGAAACTAGAAAATGGGTGTTCCCACCCGCAAACTAATGCTTCGCCGTACCGTGATTGATGGCAATGGACATTTCGGAGTTTTTTTTTTGGGGACAAAGGTAAGGTGACCTTTGGGTCATAATCCTTTGAGAGTTTGATCACACTTTGGTCTTTTCTTTGCCCCATTTTGGAAGGAACATGGAAGATGGCCATCTAAACCCCACATCCACCTTTTCCTTTCTCATTTAGTCACTCTCAATATTCAATTACCAACACTGATTAAAAATAAATAAATAAATTCAAACTACACCGAATTGAAAGTTGATAGGTCATTAGGTTTGATATGTTACAAAAAATCAATTCTTTATTGAATCATTAGAAAATCGGTAAAAATCAATTTTACATATATATATTTTTTAATTTTTAATTTTTTTATCACGAATTAAATAATATTAACTCTGAATATGTAAAAAACCCAAATTATTAAATTAAATATATATTTAATATATTTAATATATATTTAATATTAAATAATTTTTGTATATTTAAAAATTTTTAAATCGATCAAAAACCGAAATCATCGTCGATGTGATTTTCATTTTTAGCTTGGACAAATAAGTAACAATTCAATTACTAAAAAATCCCAATCCTTCCTCTCTTTTTACCATTTCTGTAGACTCCTTTATTTATTTCCCCTTGGATCTCAAGGCACTGAGACATTCATATCTCACTCGTATCGTCGGCAATGGATTGGTTTTCTTGGCTCTCAAAAACTGGCCTAGAGCCATCCCTTGTTTACGAGTATGGCCTTGCATTTTCACACAACGAGCTCGAACAAGAAGATATAGCTTTCTTCAACCACGAGTTTCTCCAAAGCATGGGCATATCAATAGCTAAACACAGGCTGGAAATTCTCAAGCTTGCTGGCAAGGAGAAAGGAGTATTACTGAGTGGTCCACGACCAGTGTCAAGGCTTCTGTTGGCAATCGAGAGAACCAAAAGGAGCTTAGCTAAGTACATCAGGGCATTGGTTCACCACGGAGAAGAAGATCATCGGTCAGCTCTTGTTGTTGTCGATCCAAGGAGTCGGTCATTGGGATATGGTAATAAATGGAAAGGTGCTGCCATGTTGAAACGAAACAAGAAGCTGGTGATGGCTAATACTACACAAAGGAGGCTGCCGCTGCTGCTCACAAATGGGACTCCTCTGGTGGTTCCAGGGCCTGCTAGAGTTGTCGAGAGCTTTTCAAGTCCAATGGTTTTGGGGCACCAGAAGGATGAGGATGATGAAGATGAAGATGAAGATGGATATTGGTCAACAACAACAGCTGTTGAAGAGATCAGGTGGGATTCAATGTTCCAGGATTTGAAACCGACTTGAAGGGTTTGTTTTCCATTAAATTTGATCGGTAAGAGATGATTTTTTTTTTATTTGAAAGCCAGACTTTGGCACCAAGGAGGAATTGTTTCAGTCATGAAATTGTCTCCCTTATTATGTCTTTAATCTTTTTCATTTTTGGTAGAGAGAAAAAGCAATAGCCATCAGTCTTCTTTGGGAAAGACTAAGAAAGAGGCGTTTGTTAGGGTATGGAAATATACAGAGCAAGAAAGTACAGCATTTCGATTCTTATAAGTTTAAAATGATTGTTTATTGGAATTAAAGTAGAGAAATTATCCCTTAAGATCACCCAAAATTGTACCTAGATGCCTAGAAATCCAGAAGGAAGTGTGTTTGTTTTCTTTTACTTTTCCTTAATTTGGTTATAAAACTATTACTACATTGTTTTACTTCACTGGGTTTGTGGTACTGATTAGATGTTTTTAATTTAATTTTAAACATAAGATAATTACATGATATAAACAAAACATATAAAATAAATTAATACAGACATGATAAAAATTATAATTTATGTAAATATATAATATTTTAAGTATAATTATAATATAAAAATATAGTATGGATACAACACTAATATATATATATATATATATATATATATATATATATATTGAAGTCTAGAATTGGCCCTCTTTACAATGTCCTCGGAGTTGGGATACCTTCGGCTAAATTTATTTGCTTTGATGCATTTCATCCACTTTACAATAGGGTATCGGCAACCAACTTAAAATTTTTCTTAGAAAAGAGAAATAAAATTTAAGATATGGAAAGAATTCGCAGGCAGTCATATTCTAAACTCATTAGATCCGTAAAAAAAAATAAAATAAAATAAAAATGGAAAAGGGTCATTTGACTCATTTCCAAAACTATGCAAAGACCATGAATCATGTTTTTATATTTGATTTTTCTCTCCAGATAAATGATCTTTCTGTCGGTAACCATAAGAATGCAACGATGCAGGTCATAGTTCTAAAATCTGGCCGCAATGTAACAGTTAACGATTTAACGAAAATTATAACTTTCACATCGTACTTTACTCATTACGCAGCATTTATGACATTACTAAATTATTAAATTTTTTAAAATATTATCAAATTTACGTCTATTAAAATCATCACAAGTTACATAAAGTTCACTACACTTGCAATTATCACATCAATCTCATCCACGATAAAATCCCCACTCGTTATTTGGAACTATGATATCGATTTCATTCAGTGTAATAGCAACAATAATTACACATTTGACCTTTACTAGTTTCACTTTCGCAATCCCAACTCAAAGTTTACTTTACCATAAAAGCACGTTAAGGTATCTAAACTCTTCATTTATCTTTAAAATATTAGTATTTGATAATTGTGTCAGTTACATATTTAAACATAATATAAAATTCTTTAAATATATAAAAACTTTAATATATGCATATCCAACACTTGGCCCAGACCCATTAAGAGACCTGTGGTTGAGGGAAATAATTTGGTAATGACCAAGTAATAATGGGCAAAATGAAACTACCGAGAAGGATTCCACATAAATTTACTTTATTAGCCAAAGAACAATAAATCAATCTTGAACTGATAAACTACCATAACTAGAGTTTTGCATTTCTCAAAACCGACACGACAATCATTTTACAATCCAGTCAAAGAACTTGCAGAACTATTTTAGGAAAGCAGGAAAGCCAATACAAATTGCTGCAAACGCACATAAACACAATTCATCATGGTTTATAAACAGAAAGTGATGGCGAAGTTGATATCATAATGCTGCATGTTTAGACAGACCCATACAGGCAAACAATAATTACCTAATGACATACATAAAGTTAATGAACCAACCTCGGGAGTTTTCTCAAGTCGACCAAAGACATCACCAGAGGCTGCTTCCTTCTTGATTGCTATGATATGCATCAGAAAACTGCTTTATTCAGTCCTCAAGATAGCAGCTGTCGCAAATTCTTGTAGTCAATCACGAAAACAACGCCAATTTACAGTATTGATTTGAGTCAGCAAAGATGGCTATGCGGCAGTCGAGCAGTTCTCCCAAGTCCCATATTTTGAGCTAAAGCTGCCTCCACCACTCTGTTGTGCATGCTCAGAAATGACGGCGCGGGCACAAACATCCCAAGTCCTTGCTATTTCCCCAAGTGACATGGGCTGTGAAAGGGTTCGCAATGATATGCTAAACCTTGACTTTGCTTTCACTGAAAGGTCTTCGTACTCCTTGCTGTGAAACAGAAATATGAGACCCCAAAATCATTTAGGAAACATAACACTAAACCATAGTTAATATTTGCTAAAGAATTATCTCCTGGAATATTGAAAAACCTAAAATATAGTTGATGTTATTATATACAATTTACAACTACCATAGAAGTCGAATTTACTGCACCAAGTAACCAGTGAAATTGACTAATTCAGCAGTTAAATCAGTGAACAGATTTAGGCAACGACAACAAGAAACTGAACCTTTTCCCGTTATAAGTGGAGGATGTAGAGGGTAGTTAAAGGATTAGACTAATCACTCGAGAAAATAATCCGAAATCACAACTCAAATATCAACAATCATATACTCAAATATCTAAAATAACAATCTCCAAAACAATCAAAACACCAATATCTCAAGAATTCGCAAATCGGTTGAAACTAAAATAACATATGTGTTTGTAACTAAAGTCCTAAAAACTAGTATAAACACGATACCAAATAGAATCCTTAAGCCCTAATACCTGGAAAAATAAGTAATTAATAGTATAAACCACCTAAATATATGTAATATATAAAAGTTACAATTAGACCTATCAGATATACTAAAGAAAGAAAATTAAGTTCTAGATAGTTTAATCCTTCAACTAGCTTCTTTCCATCCTCAATAAATATAAAGCCAATAACCTTACCTTCAAACAGAAAAGATTATTGCTTTGCACTTTTTCACTTTTGGAAATTGTATTCAAATAAAATAAATTACAATGGGCAAAAAGTGAAATAAGATCATGATGGACAATAATTTACCAAAATGCAATGTTTCCTCACCTGACTTCAACTGGAAACTTGTCTAATAGGATTGGGGAACAATTTGGATAATTTGTGGGGACCAGCAAACGCAAGGGCTGAATTGGTGACTGCAGAGCAATAAAGCAGATATAATGCAGAGAAATCATAATACCTCAGGTCAACACATCAGTTTGTTTCCATGATCAGACAGCTTACCATTTGTGCTGACATGTACTGTGATTTCAAGTTTGAACTGAGAGCCACAGCACTGAAAAAGCACTTGACAATGGTTCCTTCACCCCCTTCAGCCGTTGCTGCAGCTGCACCTAGATCAACATCTTCATCAATGATATCAACCACCGTGTCTATAAGCCGTTGATTTATTTCCCTTATTTCTTCCAAAAGGGCATTATTAGCCTGCAAGAGGTCCCATGAAATTTTATATATCTAATTACATAAAGCAAACTGAAAATTGCTATCTTAGACGGCCCCAAATAATATATAAATTGCTAAATGTGAAAACCAGCATGCAAAAGGATTCTATTTGACACAAAGTGATGGAACATCAGAAATAGAATGGTGGCCAGAGAAAAATATATTGCCCACATTCCTTGCACCACTGATCAATATAACTGTAGAAATTTAGTGGACTCTGGATAAAAATAAGAGCTCGAATTTCCAATCACTTCAGATGTAATTAAAGCTAGAAGGTCAAACTGCGCCTTGAAATTTAGCTAATAAGTATCAAGGATTACACATGAATTTGATAGAACCCATAACTAATATTTTCACTACAAGCTTCCCTGACTGAATTATGAAGCTTCTTCCCTGTGATTTGATAATTGATGCTTATCAGAATTATTCGCATTCCAAGAAAGGAAGGAACATGTTAAGGGAACACCTAGCCAATAATCACGTTGTAACACTAGCAGTAAATGGAGGCCGCAGGATAAGGGGGAAAAAAAGAGAAAACAATAGCTAAGAAACATATGTTCAGAACAAGAATTAACAGTGACGCCTAAGTTCAAAAGGCTAACAAAATTTATTTCACCAATGTTTATGGTGCATTTTATCTATACCTTCATCACACGCTTAAATGTAACAATGTAAAGACTACTCTGACTCGTTCCAAATAATAGGTACATCTTTCCTTATGGCTTCAATAAACAATGTCCTTAAATTTCAACTATGTTCAACTAGAATAAACTCATTCCTTAAGAACAGAATAAATGTTTTTGATGCACAATATCTGCATCTACACTATTGACTGATTCTTGTGTACGAGCCAATAATGGTTTCCTCAAGATATTATCTCTCAGAGTTGGATACAGTTTTGACTCCCAAGTTTACTGAAGGATTTAAACATATTAATCAGCAGTCATCTACATAGGCAAGTAAGACATTATAAAACTTAAACATAATGAAGTACATAATAGTCAATCAGCATGAAACTCATAAGTACTTAAGGATAACTGTTTCAGAAAAACAATATAATCCCACAAAAAAATTTGCTAACCAGTGAAGTGAGCCAATAAAGTAAATACATGAACTTTGCAAAAGAATTGCATGTCAGCAACAATAAAGTTCAACAACCTTTTTCATTCCAAATAGAGTTCTTGCTTTTTGACTGCGCAAAGTTTAAAAAAATTCCTTTGACTTTAAGGTTATTGAAGTTAAATTTTCAAGATTTTATCAAATTGATGTTTACTAGCTTCTAATCCAAAGGTAAAAAATAATAACAATGATCAGAAAATATAGACAAAGTAAGATGTTGTGTGTTTTAAGAAGAAAATAGAACATAACTTTAAAATATTCCAAAATGGAAAAATGGACATTCATCAAATACATAGTAATTATCACCAAGCACCAGAAGAGGCTTCCAAAAAAAACATAGCAGACATATTCAAGAGCCGACGATTTTAAAATATGTACAATGAACAAAGAATAATACCTCAATTCTTGGCCTCTTAACACTAGATGTTGCAGTTGATTCCAAATCAGATGTCTCTGAACCAGTTAATTGTTTAAAACTATCATTTACGCTGCCTGCAGATGATACAACATTTAGAGGCATCGCACTAGTGTAGCGCCTCATTTTCTTTGTCCCACTCATTCCATCTTGAGTGATGAAATTTCTTGCTTGCAGACGACACTTTGTCATAGCAACCAGATCCTCACCAACTGCAGCTCTAGACCCATTACCTGGCGCTGACCCTGCTATCCTGTCAGTCATGCTGACAACTGAGCCAATATCACTTACAGAAGCACCCAATGCAATAGGCGACATGGATTTCACCTGAAATTGTAGTGCATTAAAAATCAAATAAATCCAATTTAAAAAAGAAGAAAAGGAGAAAGAACTTCTAAGCTTTCTCAAAAAAGGGAACATTATGCACAAGAGAAAGGGAATGAAGTGTCAGTTGAGCTGCACTAACCGCCTTCATTAAACGTTCAAGAGGCTGCTCTGTAACATTTGACTTACTAGAAACAGTTGTTAAAGCATTTGCGTGACTTCCATCTGCACCTGTGAACTCTGCAAGCAAAGGTGAGGCTGATATCCCAGGAGTGCCAATTGCAAGGGATTGGGAGCCTGCTTGAGCACCAGTTACTTGCTGATGTCCAACATTTGCAGCATTTGAAAGAGAGGAAGAACCTGGAACAGGTTTTTCAGATTCCCCAGGCATAGGTGATGGAGCCAAGGGAGTTGAAGGTGAAGGAACAATAAAAGGTGAGTTTGCAGATTGCAACGGGGTTCCAGTTTTTGAGATAGATGTCAGCAGGCTCTGCTGATCAACCTGTGGGGAAGAATGCTGAGGCATCTGAGGAGATGCAGCCTGAAGAAGCTGAGGTGAAGAAATAGGAAATTGAGCACCTGGTTTCAACTGTTGATGATTATAAGATTGACGCTGGCCTGTCGGGAGATGTTGTTGGAAAACACCAGTCTTAACACTGATCCCCTGCCTCATATCATTTACATCATTCATCTGATGCAGCTGTGTCATCTGATGTGCCTGCAGTTGAGTGGGCAGCTGTTGCTTTGCTTGCTGGTGCAACTGCTGCTGCTGTTGTTGCTGCTGCTGTTGTTGCAGTAGCTGCTGCTTCTGCATATATTGCTGCTGCATCTGGCGCTGTTGTAATTGCTGTTTGAACTTTTGTGACTGCAGAATTTGCTGCTCCTGCTGTTGTTTCATATGCTGGTGCTGAAGCATGTTGGAATTTGATTGAAGAGGATTCATGTTTTGCTGGAGGACACTTAACCCACTTTGTGATGACAAACTACTAATATTTGCCTGTTGGGAGGTACTCACAGGATTCTGTTGTAAAGGTCCTGGAGCAACATGCTGCATTGAGCCTAGGGCATTACCTTGTCCTGGATCCAAATTGGAACCTGGCTGCAGCGAATTTAACATGGTTTGCTGTGGTGTTGAAACCCCAGGTAAAGAAGACAAGGAATTATGCTGCAAACTTGTCATGTTGTTTGGCTGCACTGCTGGCATAGAACTTTGTAAATTTACCGACTGCAACTGAGGGTTCATTTGATTATCATGAGACTGCGTTTGATTAATTTGAGGTTGAGGCTGCTGCATGGAATGCATATGAGTCGATTGCTGCAGCGCTGAGACAGGCTTCCTTGGCCTATTGGTATTTATAAAATTTATTATCTGCTTCTCATATGAACCCA
>JBBYHK010000015.1:734347-744504 GCA_038382065.1 Adansonia grandidieri | reverse complement strand
AAAAAAACAAAAGTTTATTTGACAAAATAAAAAATATATATATATTTAAAATGTCATTTTCCCTTTTTTCCTCGATTCCAATAGATTTTGCCTCAAATGAAATACCCAAAAGAAAGGGAAAAAGATTTGAAGTGAGAAATAGTTTGATTGACATGATCAGGACCTTTTATGTGTCATCATACGCCAAAAAACTCAACCCTATCATCATCATCGTCATCATCAGTAGATCATACGGTCTTCCAATTACATATCGGTTCTTCAACTGTATCCACACGGTTACTCCCCTGCACCTCTCCAACACCCAATCCGTTCTCAGAAATAACCCAGCTATCATAAATTAAATAAAAAAAAAAACATCAGCATCATCATCAACATCCATCTCTAGTCAAAGCGTCAAACAATCTAATCCATTGATACCAACCTGACGTCACCAAATCCGACGGCTATTAACCCATTGAGCACCCTCGAGATTACGCACTATTAATACCTATTATACTCTATCATTTCAAACCCTTTAATTACGGATTGCCCATCATTTGCACCTTATTTGCAATCATGTCCATCATCTGATTAAATCCGAGTAGAATATAGAGATTTCAATGGAGTAGATCCAATAATTTATTTATTTATATCATATTTATATATTTTATAAATTATAATTATATTTAATTATTTTATATTTATATAAATTTTAATATTTTAATTATATATTACATAAATTTTTAAATATTTATATTATATTATATTTTAATTATTTTTTTTTAGTAGTGTATAATATTCTACAATAAGGTAGGGTTATTTCTGACCTTTTGAGGTCCTTCATCTCCCTCCCCATCAAATCACGATCGTCATACATCTAGTTTAATTACATTTTTATCCCTCGAAGAACCTCACTTGACTTTTCTCAATAGGGGCAACTTCGTATTTTCATACCTACATCCCGTTTCCTTGTTATAGGACGTTTTTGCCCTCGACTTGTGATACCGCTACGGTTATAATTTGTTGTAAATTAGAACAAAATTCAAGAGCTAGTACTGGTAAATGCAACTATTACGGATTACGGTGTCATCGAAATCGACAGCAATATCTTCAAATTACAAATAAAATCTTTTTTGTTACAAATAGACAATTTCTAATTTATTTTATTTTATTTTCTCTATAAATGTGGGAAATATTATTGTACTTTTTCATCGAACTCCATGAATTCATGTGTTTTGGCCATTGAAGCCAAGCTCTTAACAATGCAAAGCCCGGCCAGTGTTACATACCAACCTTTACAAACTTCTGAATCAAATGAAACGCCTTGCCTTTACAAGCCTCGTTCCTCGATGATGATGGCCTCTACCCAGTTTTATAGGCAAAATGATCAACCCATTTACGCTGAATTCTGGGATGTTCTTTCACTGAATGGGTTTGATATGAATCCTGAAAGTGAAATCGGAACTGTGATCGAAACTCGTCCGGAATCGCCACCTTTTCTAGATGGGATAGCCGCCGTGGTTGGCCAACATGTTCTCTTTGGTAACAAAACCAACCCCACCACTGCAAACAACCCAAGCGACGGTGTAGAGGCGCCAGGTTTCGTTTCGGTGTCGCAACGTTTCGGGTCAAACAAGAGGAACGTAAGTCCGGCTGTTTCGGTGCAGAAAAGCTACCGAGGTGTGAGAAAGAGGCCCTGGGGGAGGTGGTCAGCGGAGATACGCGACCGTATAGGGCGGTGCAGGCACTGGCTAGGCACGTTCGACACGGCTGAGGAAGCCGCCCGTGCGTATGACACGGCGGCGAGGCGGCTAAGAGGGTCAAAAGCAAAGACCAACTTCGAAATCCCATCGGTGGTCTTGCCTTTCTCGTCACCCTGCACATCATCTTCATCCACAGAAGCAAAGAATAAAGTGAAAGCTAAACCTAAAACCTCGACGAAGTGTGCGGTGGTTACTTCCGTGGCTCATTTGTTCAGCTCCACTATCAGTAGCCATGACGGAAACGCAGCGATGAAAGGGAACGTGGAGTTGGATTTGAAGTTAGCTGTCGGTGTGGGACTTAATAGCAACGGTGGTTCGGCTTCAAATGATGCTGCTGGTTTAGTTAAACAGTCGATTCCTCTCAATTAGTATCAGTTTCTTTTTAACTTTTTTGAGGCTTTTCTATATGAATCAATGGTGCATAAGTTTAACTTTTTTGTTGCATTGAAGCAAAAGAAGAGGGCTAGCTTTCATGGGCTGTAACTTAAGTAGTTTAAATCTACCAACTAGTAATATATATTACATATATGTGATTATATAGAAATGAAGTGAGAGTATTATAGTAAATTAAGGACGCCTGCCTGTTTGAATCCTTTGATCATCCAAATCTATTTCTTTGCTTATTGGGTTGGTTTGTTTGTGTGTTTTGAACTGAGTGGGCACAGTCTTGAGAAAGGGAAAGAATTTCTTTTAATCAAATGTTTGGTGGTGGAGTGCACGAATGGCACCATCCACAGTGGTTTATTTGTTTTTCAGAGATTTAAATACCGGACTCAATGCTGTAATAGTTATTTTTATAATACCGTATTTGTAATGCATTAGCATATATGTTACGTATGTAGTACAGTATTCATTGTATTTATGATCACATGATGACGTTATCGAAAATGCATTTCATTGCATTTGTAATTACGTGATGTTATCGAAAGTACATTCACAATGATATTATATCCGTGTGAAGTGATTAAAAACACGTTCAATAATAATCACCTAGTGTTTTTCTTTTGGAGGGGGGGGGTTGTTGCACGATGAAATGAGCTTTTTTTTTTCTGTTGAGTTTACTCATCTCTTAAATCTGTTTTGTCTTTGTTTGGACTCCCAAGACTATAGCTTGCAGTTAAATTATGGTTTTCTTCTTAAAGCAAATTTGATGTTACAGTGTTTTAGCAAGCAATGCACATTTTAAGTTGATCATCTGCAGCACTCAAAAGCATAGTTGTCGGTACCGGTTAGTATGTGTCGGTTTTGACATATAATAGTATCAGTGATAGTTGATTTCGTTTCGGTTTTGATTTTAGTATGTATCGGCCGTACTGGTAGGTATCGGTTTGTTTTGGTGGTACCGGTCAAAAATAGTTGTATCGGTAGGTATATAATATAAACTTGTAAAAAAAATTAAACAAACACTGATCTTAAATTTGATAAATATTATACATAATTATTCATAAATTTGATAAATTTTAGACATAATTACTCATAAATTTAATTATTATTAAAAAATTTTAACTTTATTACTTAACTGATATTGATTTTTTTATATTTGATGAAATTTTTTTATAAAACATTATATATATTGATTAATATTTAATATATAAAATTTATGTAATATCATTTATTTTATATTTGAAAATATTTTTTATATATATAAATTAAAAATATTTAAATTTCGATAAATTCAAAACGATACATCAAAATAAACTGATATCGATATATATATTAAAACAAAAATAATATGTTCATCGATACGATATTGATTACCTTACTCAAAAGTCACTCATGGCGACAATTAACTAGATTTCAATAATTTCTTCTTTACGTCTATGCCTGGTAAATGATCTCAGCAACTATTTCCATTACTTTTTATCAAAATTTATCCTAATTAATTATGATATAATTAATTTGATAAATATAATGATATAAAGAAAATCCGTAATTGCAATATAAATAATATCGAAAGAAAGGGTACATAATCGTAATATAAAGTGGCTGCTCCATATGCATGCAAGTCAAGTCTCATAATTGAAGAACAACTTTCGGAAAGCAAATAAAATCCAGGGCACTGCTATCACATTTTTCTGACGTACGATGAGTGGTGGGCAGGGGAAATTAACAGTCCAAGGCTGGCACTTGAAGTTTTCTTTCTTTTTTTTTTTAATATTTTGATTGATTTTAATTATTATTTAATAATAAAAATATTTTTATTTAAATTTAATTAAAAATATCATTATAAAAATTATTTTTAAAATATTATATTTATTATTTATGAATGATTAAATTTAAATTTGAATAAAAAATTAAAATATTTTTAAATTATAATCTAATTTAACTCAGAGGAAAAGAATGGGGCCTTCGTTTTCAACCTGATTTCACGCGATTTCACGCAAGTAGAAGCTAAGACTCTGTAAACCTAAATTCAACTATGACATAAAAGGGTAAAAATTTCAATTAGTAAATATTTTTTAAATTTAAATTTGATTTAATTTAAATTATTTTTTATAATATAAATAATTTATATTTAAATTAAAAACTATTAATATAAGTATAATTTTTAAATATTTTATAATTTTATAAATAATAATTTAAATTTTTTATATTTAAGTTATAATTTTAAAAAAATTTTAATCTTAATTTGAATTAATGAGACCAATAAACATTTTAAGAGGAAAGGGAAGTGGGGGACTTCTTTTCAACCTGATTTCATGCAAGTAGTACGTAAGCTAGACTATGTAAAACCTAGATTTAACAACTAACATAGAGGTGAAAGATTTTGAAAGAAAATCAATCATCATTGTTAATCGAAGTACACCACTTACAAGTTATGTAGCTATATATAGCTTACAAAGGCAATGTTCTGGGCAAAGGCAATCGCTTTCAAATGTTGATTTGAGTTTATATTATACAAAATGGATTTTTTTGAAAGAATTTAAAAAAAGTGATATGAACACATAATTATTAAAAAAAGTAAGCAGAAAAAATATTTTATTTTAAAAAATTAATTATTATTAAAATTATTAATAAAGAAACTATAATTACCTCTTTACTTTATTTTATCTCATTTTTTAAGCTGCCTCTCGATGCAGCAGATACACACATAGTGGAGGTGGATTCCTTGGACAGGAACTGACACCCCACCAAAATTTATTATATATAATATATAATATATATGTAAAATAATATTTAAAGATAATAAAAGATTAAAAATATTTTAAATTAAATCTTAAATTATAAAATAAAAAATTTATGAAATCTTAATCATAAAATAATATCGAATTATATTAAATCTTGAATTACTATTTAAAAAATAAAAAAATTATATATTATTATATATTGCTATATAATACATACTATATATTATATATATAATATATTTTTTATATATATGTCAGGGGGAGAAGAGAATCGACCTCCCATCCCACATATATATTATGGAGAGAGTCGGTTTCCTTGAAAGGGAACTGACTCTCCCCTTTTTATATTATATAAAATATAATATATTTTATATCCATTAGACAATGGACACTTTTCATTACGATTTTTTTACATTTTGACTTTCTTGTTTGGTTTTTTCTTTTTTCTTGTTTGGAAAAACTAAGGAACATGTGAAAAAATTTTAAGAATTGCATATTTATTAATTCAATTTAATGATGCATTAGCATTATTGAATTGAATTAATAAATATTCAAATAGATAGAATTCGAATACCGAACGGGTAGTAGGAATTGAACCCGCATCGTTAGCTTGCAAGGCTAGGGTTTATAGTCGACGTTGATTCATTATTTTTAACGTCTCTAATTCAAAACTGAACATGAAATTTTGGTTTCATTCGGATCCTTTATGGAAGATGGATAAATAAAAAAAAAAGAAATAAACAGAAGATATAAAAATATATAAAATATATCTATAATAATATGAATTATTACATATTTATATATTTTATATTATATACATATATTATATACATTATGTATTGTATATTACATACATAATATATAATATTATATATATGTTGGGGGGACTGACCCCACTCCACAGATATATTAGGTGAGGAGTCGGTTCCCTTGTAAGGGAACCGATTTCCTCCTTTTATAATATATATATAACATCTATTATATACATAATATCTTAGATATTATATATAAATTATATATATTAACAATACTATTTAAAAAATAAAAATTAAAAAATATTTTATACTAATTTTAAATTATTTTAAAAAATTAAAATAATATATATTAAATTTAGTATATAAATTATATAATATATATATAAATTATACATATTATATATAATATATTATAGAATAAATATATAATATAATAATATATTATATATAATAAAAATAAAAAATATTTTACATTAAATTATGGATTACTATTTAAAAAAAAGAATAAAATTCAAAAATATTTTATACTAAATATCGGATTATCATATAAAAATAAAAAAATATTTATATTAAACGAATGCGCACAATAGCTCTTGGATGTTATATAAGTTTCATGGGTACATGGTGCAACATGGGATTGGTTTGTTGGTCCTATACATTCACTAGGAGCCCATTGTACATTTAGTTGGAATCAGTTGTACATTCAATTGTAGGCAGTTGTACATTCATATATCCACACATGTACGTAAACACATGCCTACCTACTAAGGACTCTGGATGTTCCCTACACGAATCTAATGTGTAAGTGCATTTCATAATGCGCCTACCACATACTTGGTGTACGTTATTGGTAAAGGGTACACTAAGTGCATTACTTGTTGCATGCCTTGCGTGATGCTCATGTATCTTGTCTGACGAATGTGCACAATTGCTCTCGAATATTTTCTCTTCTTTCATGGGTACACGATGTAGCCTAAGATACATTTTTTGCTCTTATACATTCATTAGAAGCCAGTTGTACATTTAGTTGTAATTAGTTATACATTTAGTTGAAATCAGTTGTCCATTCACTTGTTGTCAGTCATATATTTGTATAGTCGCATATGTACATTAAGGCATGTGTAGCTTCTACGGACTCTTGATGTTCCCTATAGGAATCTAATACGTAAACGCATTTCATAATGCACCTACCACGTACTTGGTGTATGTTATTAGTGAAATTTACACTAAGTGCATTACTTATTGCATGTCTTACGTGATTCTCATATATCTTGTCCAACGAATGTGCATAATTGCTCTCGGGCAGTTTCTCCTTTTTCATGGCTACACAGTGCAGCTTAGGATCAGTTTGCTGTTCCTATACATTCATTAGAAATCAGTTGTTTATTTAGTTGTAATCAGTTATACTTTCAATTATTGTCAGTCATACATTAGTATATCCGCGCATGTACATCAAGATATGCGTAACTTCTAAGGACTCTAGATGTTCCCTACAGGAATTTAATGCGTAAGCGCATTTCGTAATACGCCTATGATGTACTTGGTGCACATTATTGGTGGAATGTACACTAAGTGCATTACTTGTTGTGTGCCTTGCGTGATTCTCATGTGTCTTGTCCGACCATTACGCATAATTGCTCTCGGACATTTTCTCTTCTTTCATGGCTACACGATACAGCTTAGGATCGGTTTTCTACTATGTTCATTCATTAGAAGCTAGTTATACATTTACTTGTAATCAGTTATACATTCAATTGTTGTTAGTAGTACATTCGTATATTTGCACATGTACATCAAGGCACGCGCACCTACTAAAGACTCTTGACGTTCTTTACACGAATTGAATGCGGAAGCACATTTCGTAATACGCCTATCACGTACTTGGTGTACGTTATTGGTAAAAGGTATACTAAGTGCATTACTTGCTCTGTGCTTTGCATAATTCTCATGTGTCCTGTCCGACGAATGCACAGAATTGCTTTCGGACATTTTCTCTTCTTTTATGGGTACACAGTGCAGCTTAAGATCAATTTTCTGCTTTTGTACATTCATTAGAAGCCAGTTGTACATTTAGTTATAATTAGTTGTATATTTAGTTATAATTAGTTATACATTTAGTTGTAATCAGTTATACATTTAATTGTTGTCAGTTGTACATTCGTATATTTGCACATTTAGATTAAAGCATGCGTATTTACTAAGGACTTTGACGTTTTATTATTTACTATTTTTATTATTTTTATATAATAATTCAAGATTTAATATAAAATATTTTTAATTATTATTAAGTTTTAAATTATAATACATAATGTAATATAATATTTTTATTTTTTATTATTTTTAAATAATTTAATATAAAATATATTTTTTTTATTATTTCTCAATAGTAATTCAGGATTTAATATAAAAAATTTTAATTTTTTATTATATAGTATATATTAATAAAATATATATTGTATTATTTTTTAAATAGTAATTCATAATTTAATGTAAAACATTTTTATTTTTATCATATATGATATATTATTGTATTATATTTATAATGTTATATGTTATATTACATATGTATTATATAATATATATTATATATATTATGTATAATATATTTTTATTAATTATTTTTTAAAAAGTAATTTTGATTTAATATTCAATATTTTTTAATATTTATTATTTTTATATTAGTCAAGTATTTAATATAATTCAAGATTTTATATAATATTTTTAATATATATAATTTGTATGTAATATATATTTATATATATTATACACTTATTGTGGGAGAGTCAGTTCCCTTCCCGACATATATAATATTATAATATATTATATATTATATATTATATTATATATATTAATTTATGATTTAATATAAAATATTTTTTATATTAAATTATTTTTAGATAATAATTCAAGATTAAATACGAAATATGTTTTTATTTTTTATTATTTATAAATGATAATTCGAGATTCAGGATAAAATATGTTTTTAGTTTATATTATTTTTAAATTCTAACTCAGGATTTAACAATAATATTTGTTAATATTTTATTATTTGTAAGTATTAATTTTCATATATATAACTTATTTACATAATTTTTATATATTTATATATGACTTATAAATAATATATATTTAGAGAACTGACTCTCTAATTGAAACAGGAAAGCAAATAACAGAGAAGAGCAGCAATTGTGGAACGAAAAAATAATTATTATTTTTTATTAATAATTTTAATAAATATTATTTTTTAAAAAATATTTATTTTACTTTTATTTTTTTAATAATTATTATTATATTTTATTTTTGTATAATTTTCCCATTTGGGGGTGGCGGGCCTAGGGTTTCCAGAAGTAGTCGCCCTGGGAAGGCGCGGGTGAAACTTTTATTACTGATCTTGCATTGATATAATTAGGTGCTGGATTCAGCTTTTATTACTGCTGACTAAATATCAATTGATTAGAAGAGGGATAAGATGCAGACTATGAGAGTACACAACAATATCGCTGGAAAGCTTTGGATGCAATCGAATCGAGTCTAATCAAATTTTAATTATAAAAATTTAAATTTAAAATTTAAGTTTATTTTAAATTTTATCAAATTTTATATTTTAAAATTAAATTTAATTTGAGATAAAATTTAATTTATTTAAATTTATTTGATTAAGTTTATTTAATTAATAAAAATAAATTTAATTTTTATATTTAATTTAAAATTTATTATTTATGTTCGAGTTCGAATAAATTAAAATTTTTTAATATTAATTAAAAAAAAAATTTAGCTAAGCTCGTAAGTTACTTGAGTCAAACATTAAGATTTGAAATTTAAATTATTCGATAACTTAAATTACTCAAGCTTGATCATGATTGAGTCGAGTTTGAATTTTTTTTTATAAATAAACCCAAGTAACTTATGAGCATAAATATTTAATTTACAATCCTATTTGCAACGTAACGAAAATTATAATTTTTATATTATATTTTATTCATCACGTAATATAAATAACATTATTAAAATTTTTAAAATAATATTAAATTCATGTTTACAACACCCGAAACGTTTATATATTACTCATAACACTCGCAATCAGGTCAGCGACTTGGAACTAACGAGTAATGACCCTGATGGAGAGTGGAGTGAAAGATGTGTTGCAATATCCAAAACAATATCATTTCCTTCTTATTTCGTCTTTGCGTTACTGAAAATACAGCTAGAAAACACTTACAACTTGCTTTTCTAATTATTTATATATGATTTAGTTTTCTCTTTTTAAAGAAAAATGATTTGTATACTCTTAAAAGAAATAATTTTTGAAAATATTTAATAATATTTAAATGGTAAGGTTAAAATCATTTGATGAGAATTAAAAGGTATTTTTAAAATTTTAATATCATGTATATGAAAAAAAAAATTTACTTACGTTAATGTGAAATTAAATTAATTTCATAGAAGTGGAATTTTATATAATTTTATAATTTTTTATATTATTTATATTTGTTTAATCTGGACACGATATTTCATGTTCTCATCTCACCAAG
>JBBYHK010000015.1:714615-725717 GCA_038382065.1 Adansonia grandidieri | reverse complement strand
GATTTGCTACTTGGCTCTGGTTTTTGTTTCAAGGAAATGCAAAACCTGTTGAAGATAGGCAGGCATAGACACGGCAAAGAGTGGTTGGGGAAGGTTCATCAGATAAAGAGTCGAAATTAATGTTTTTAAGCCACTTAGAAGAGATGTCTTGTTGCATTGATCAGCGTGAACGACTCACCTTCATTTGCCATTAAAGTGGGAAACTAGACACATTGAAACTGATTGTGACCATCAAAGAAAGTGAGCAAAACTAGAACCGACAGGATCAGGCTGAACAAATATAGTGATTAGCTTCAAGCACTGTTCTTGCAGCATAAAGGGGCTAGGACATCTTCTGAAAGGCATTGATAGTTCAGGGTAGTCCCTGAAAGTAATGTAGTACCAGCGGAAGGCCAAGCCGATAAGGCAATTTCGGTAGAGAATGGTTTTGAAAGAGAACAAAATAAAAAATAAAAGCGTGAGGAGTAGGTTCACGATACAGGTAACAGAAATTGGGTTTAGGTTTGGGTTTGGGTAATATGGTTAAAAGTTGGGTAAGATAATTGTGTTGAGTATGGGTATTATAATTCTGAGTTGAACAAGATAATTGGCTTGGTAAGGTTAATAAAAATAAAAATCAATAACTTATTTATGTTTTAATAAGGTGTAGGGTTGTTTAAATGGTCCAGTTTGAAAATTCAGAGGTAAAGTTTATTAGCAAACTTCAATTCAAAATTAAAATTTAATAATAAAATTTAATAAAAAAATAAAGTGATAAAGCCAACGACTTCTTGACCTAGTATTTAAGAGTGTATTAAAATTAGTATGTAAGCATGAGTTTGATTTTAAGCATCTCCTCCCCTTCCCTTATTTATTAAAAAAATAAAGTGACAAATTCATTATTAAGATAAATCGTAATGTTAAATTTACCTTAAATAATAAAAATATAATAGCAAATATTAATCAAGGTAAAGTATAATGGAAACTGTCAATTTCCAACTATACTATGGTGGAAAGATTACCCTCTTAACCCTAAAATTATAAATATTATGATATTTGTTTCACTATTATCTTTTTATTTGATTAAAATTTTAACTTGATTTCATTTATTTAATATTTTTATTAATAAAATATTTTATTTTATTTTATTTTAAAACTTATTATATTGGTTTAATAAAATTAAGTCTTTTATTTTTATTTACTGAATTTTTTTTTAACGTCTTAAGCCCTTTTATATTAAGCTTATTAAACACTATCTTTAACTTCTATTTGGAGCACATTTACAATAATAATTTTACTCAAATAGTACTTCTTACCAAATAAATAAATAAATAAATAAAAGCAAATGGGTTCCTACTCAGAACTAGAATCAATGAAAGATGATGAATTGAATAGGACGAGCCTTTTACCTTTGTATGCGTTTAATTGGGATGTCATGCTATAGATCCTCCTATTTTTTTTTTTTGCATTATGTGGAAAGCTCATCACATTCACATGAGAGAAGTAATTGCGTTATTTATATATGTCACATGTGGCTATGGTGGTGAGCTAAGCCTAACAGTTGAATTAATGCTTTCTTCAGTTTTCCCCTATTTTTTGTTTTTAATTTTTTTTCAATTTCATTTCAATTTGGAGGATTTCATAAAATAATGCTAAAATACTAAAACGTTTCGTAATTATTTTTCTTGAATTAAATTGCTAGACTTTTATCGTATTCAAATAAATCCTTATCATTTATCCAAACGAGTGTGATATGAGTGATAAAGTACATTCATGTCAATAGAGGAGGATCAAGATTTTAGTTCATGTAAGCGTACTTTTGGGAAGGAGTAGCCACAAATCTCGAATAAGATTAGTCTTTGACCATAAAACGAATGAGGATATCTAAGTGAAGACCAAAAAATCCTTATTATTTGATTTGTATGTATTTCATACGAAGTATTGATTTATGCTAGGAGCTTATTTGAATACAAATTAAAGGTTGAATATTTTATTCAAATACAAATTAAAGATTAAAAGCTTATTTAAGTACAATAAACATATAAAAACTTTTTAAATAAAATGATAAAATTCAAAATTTTTATTATTTGAACATCAGATTATTAGATAACTCATTTCTCATCATCATCAAATATTAGAACAAAGTTTGTACATGAATTAAACAAAAAAAAAAAAATATTTACTAGCATAAATTATGAGTGGTTGTTGATCATGTACGTAATATCTCACATCTTTATTAGTTTTTATATACTCTATCCGTTTGAGTTTAATTCTATAACCACAAATTAATTATTAATGAGAAATGCATGAAACATTTAAACCATTGAGCTTTAAATAAAGGGTCCCTTCGAAAAAATTGAATTGAATTGTCAATTCAATTAGGTCTTAATGTTGAAGAGCCACCAGCTCTAAAAGATTTTAATTTCAGCAGTTGAGTAATAACTATAGTTTTTAATGTTGTCTACTATATTTTGAGGTTAGGAGATTGATATACAAAG
Source organism: Adansonia grandidieri (assembly GCA_038382065.1). Lineage (NCBI taxonomy): Eukaryota > Viridiplantae > Streptophyta > Magnoliopsida > Malvales > Malvaceae > Adansonia > Adansonia grandidieri. Next base: position 723,240 of record JBBYHK010000015.1, on the reverse strand, counting down.
ACAGCAATGGCAAAGATGCATAATAGATTAGTAGATAAGCACCTTTTATAGTCTACTACTATGTTTTTTTTTTCCTAATTTAATTCCAAACCAACTGTTTGCTTAAAGATAAAGTACCTGCTAATTCTGGTGCTATTGTCTGCTAATCAATCCAAATAATTCACTCGCCATTTTAGGAACTAAATTAACAAGAAGATTGAGATTCAATCTTTGACATTTGCAAATTCTCACCCTAATATTTTTAATTTTGGCCTCCCTTATATATATATATATATATAAATCAATTTCATGATTAAAGAACACCTATAATTGCCTTAAATTGCAATTAATTAAATGGTTATGTTAAGATTTGACCAAAAAAATTAAAGAAATCTTTTATTTTTACTGTATTGTGCTTTGTATCAATACTTTAAACACCTTTTACAGCATTGATGTTCAATAAATTTTAATATCAAAAAATTTTTTTAAAAAAAAGTCTTGAAAAATTATTATTGTTTGGGAATAAAGGAGTAATATTTAACTATTACATTCACAAAATCTTTTTTTATGACATGATAATGCTATTATAAGAATATCTAGACATTCTAGCGATAAAAATATATGATACATAGAAGATTTATTAGGTAAGAAAAAAAAAGAGTTAATTTCTATTTTGAATCATCAAATTTTACATTAATTTTTATATAGATAACAAACTTTTAATTTCATCGAATTACATTATTAAACTTCTATTATTAATAAATTAGGTTACTCAAGTTAATTGTGTTAAATAGTTATAGCAGAAAAATTGATTCAACATTCATATATAGCTTATTTTTTACATCTCATCAAAAGAATGTCTAACAGAAATATATCATGTGCGCATGCATATTCAATTTTTCGTTAGTAATACTTAACAAAAAGTTAGAGTAAGTGACTTAAAATGTTAATAATAAAAGTTCAGTGATGCAATTTGACGAAATTAAATGTTAATAAATTTCATTAAAGTTAATGTTAAGGTCAGTGACCTAAAATGTAAATTACCCAATAAAAACATTGAAAGCAAATATAGAAGATATATTAACCTATTCCATCTATCTATTTATTTATTTATTTGTCCCTACTTATCTATCGATTTATTTATACATCTTTACCAAAGACTTCATTGAATTCTTTTTTTTTTTAGAAAACATATCCCTAATTATGTATTTTATTTGAAAAAGATGTTTGAATCCTTGCTATTGTCGATGTCCTTAAAAATTTCTTCTCGTAAACAACAAAACAATTACAGCACACTCTCGGTTTTCTTTGTCGTTAATCTTTTTTTAGTAATCTTTAACTTCTTACTCATCACTTTACGGATTCAATACTTTTAAGTTTTATTAACTGCCTAATATTTGATCTAGATTAACAATATAACCTAATTACTAGTATCTATATTGTTGTTAATAAAGTGTTTGACTAAATTTGATGTTACTAACATAATTGAAAAAGAACATATAAAAACAAATAAAATTAATAGATATATCTTTTCACTTTTAAAAAATTACTTATCTTTTTTTTAAAATTTATTAATTTTCTTTCAAAATACATTTTTTTCCTTTTTTAAATACGAGTTGGATGATTTATGTCAAATTTTAGTTATCTTAAATGTAAGATTAAATCAATTAAGTAAGAAATTGAAAAAAAAAATAAAAGAGGTAAATAAAATGAGACAAATGAGAAGTACTATTTTTTTTTTATAGTTCACTTAACGAACTTAACGGGTGTTTATAGACATTTATTTATTAGTGTCTTTTCACTTCTTTTCAAGAACCCAATACTTAACATTTTTTTTTTAATTTTGAGAAGTTTTTCTTTCTTTTTTTCCTTTTTTTTTTTTAAGTTTTTCCCTTTTTTTCTTCTTATGGTGCTTAGATTCTAATTTGACTTGTAAAAATTAATAAAACAACATATTCTAATTAATGATTCAAGTGTGTTATTAGAATTGTTGTCAAGACTTTGTTATTTTTAACATCGTTAAACCAATTCAATTGGCTATTGACAACATTGTTAACCCTAAATCCGACATTGATTCGAACTAAGAACATGTACATCTAATATTTGGTGGAAAAATAAGTGAAAAGAAAAGAATAATAATATAAATATATGTTTTGAAAAAAGGTAAAAATTGATAAATTTGATAGTTTATAATAAATTCGGTAGTTTATTAAATAAAATATTAACTTTTGAGATATGTTGATAATTTTCTTAAAATATAAAATTACATAACTAATCTTAATATTATTATTATGAATAAATTTTTAAGTAAATTATCAACGGATAAAAATGATTGAATCATCGAATCATTTAACCCAAACCCAATATTAATATCCCATCCAATTTTGATTAAAATGATTAAAAGGTGAAATGTTTTGTAGGCAAGGCAAAATACTAAAAACAGTACAAGGGAATTTAGCAGGAAAAATAGGCAATGTACCCAGTGTCCTTTCCTTCCTATCACATCTCATATCTGCCAATTGAATTATATACATATATATATATATATTTATATGATATAATTATATTTAAAATATTATATATTTAAATTATAATATATTAATAATTTATATTATATAAATATTTATATATTTATATATAAATATTATATTTATATTATTTTTTTATATTATATTATATTATACATTTTTTTTTATTTCATATGTTCATGTCTAAAACTTATCGGTGAATCCCCAACCGTCTAAACTCAAATTAAACCCATAGAAACATAATGAACTCTCTTTTCATAACTGTCACACATGATGCACCATGTCCATTTCCTCCCTTCCATGGACTCTCTCTCTCTCTCTCTCTCTCTCTCTCACGCACGCGCACACACACAGACACATAAAAGGAAAAGGATTTAGATAAAATTATATATATATATATATATATATATATAAGGTTTCTCTTTTTCTTTTGCTTTTCTTGGCTTTCCTGCAGCAAGAGAACTTTTGTCTCCATCTGCCTGCCTTTATTTGTTTATTTATTTATTTTTTCAAAAGAAGAGTTTATGATAGATAGATTCAAAAGTAGAGCAGCAAGATACTTGAAGTTTGAAGAGGAGGAAAAGAAGTTTCACTCATTAGTCCCTACATCTTTAAAAATAGAAGGAACTCTCTCTTCTATCTTCTCTTTTGTCTTTGTGGAGACATGAATCTTCTCTGTCTATTACTTCCCATGTGGGCATTTACCTTCTCTTTCTTGTCATCACTTATATTAATTCTTGCCAGACCAGACTCAACTGCTTCTTCAATTTCGCCTGCTGTTCTTCTTTCTAAACAAGAACCCATTTCTCAGTTTTCTTCACAAATGGAAGCTGTTTCTCCAGGTTTTTTTTTCAAATTCTATTTTTTTTTTTTTAGAGTTTGCTAGTTTTGAATCTGTTCTTCATTTCTCTTAAACGGGGTTGTTTCCTTTGCTTCCTTTAGCTGCTCAAATGGTCTAGATTTGAGATTTCTGCATCACTTTTGAATTTTCAGTACTTGGGCCGTTAGGAATAATTGCTAGCTCCATTAAATTAACTTATTTGGCTTTGAAACCAGCAATTTGTTAATTTTCCTCAATGAGCTAAAGCAATGAAGTACGATGTTTGATTTATATCTATGTTTTCTAACAGTGGCTTTTGGGTTTTTAGATCAAACTGACATTTATGTTTGTTAATCGAAATGACAATTGTTTTCCAAGTCAATCTATTGATGCTCCATTTCTTTGGTTTTTTTTATTAATATAGTTTTTTTTTTTTCCTTCCATTTACCCATATATATGCTAATTTAATTTGCTTTTAATTAGTCATTATATACCGTTAACCATGTTAATGTTAAAGCAGGAGTTGCTGTGGTTAAAGTAGTGCACCACCAGGATTTGAACAAGAGAATTCTTATAGCACTAATTGTTGCCTCCACTCTCCTTGGTGGAATATTGCTCTTTTTGTTATGTTTCTGGATCTGTAGGCAGAAAATCTTGAAGAATTGCAATGGGAAAAGCAAACAAAACCTTGGTTATCTTTATGTCTCACTTAATCACCTTTGTTTTATGGGTTCCCAAGTTTTCATCTTCAGAACAAAAGTATGCTTGCTTATGCTTCTAGGCTTCTGATTTGAACTTTGTTGTTGTTTGTTTTTGCTTTTTACTATACAATCTGAAGAAACAACAAAAGCACTTTCATTGAGTCCGATTGTGGATCGATTTAATTCCTTATGGATGGCTGGCAAAAAGGGTTCAGTTGCTGTTATTGAGTATCAGTTGTTGGAAGCTGCAACGAACAATTTCCGGGAATGTAATGTTTTGGGTGAAGGCGGTCGCGGACGTGTCTATAAAGCTCGTTTCGATGATAAATTTCTTGCTGCTGTGAAAAAATTAGACAATGGAGGAGAGGATGCTGAAAGAGAATTTGAGGTAATATTTTGTGCCTACCGGAAATTGATTTGGATATCTAATCTATGGCATTTAATATCCTTCTCGCGTTTATTGTGACATGCAGAATGAGATGGACTGGCTGGTCAAAATCCGGCATCAGAATATAGTTTCACTATTGGGTTACTGTATCCATGGTGAAACAAGGTTACTTGTATATGAAATGATGCAAAATGGTTCTTTGGAGAGTCAATTACATGGTATAAACTCTTTTTCTTGATTCCAAATTAACAAAGAATAGTGAAAGTGGAAGATGCTAAAGTTTATCTTTTGGATCTAATTTTATTGATTCCATTTTGGACATTATAGGACCAAGTCAGGGATCAGCTTTAACGTGGCATTTACGAATGAAAATTGCGATTGACGTTGCTAGGTGAATTCCTTAGCCAATTATGTTCTAATCTCGTACACTGTTTTATTGCTTATTTGTTGTTAATTTGGTACTAAATGTTGTCTATGATCTCTGATAGAGCGTTAGAATATCTTCACGAGAACTGCAATCCACCCGTCGTCCATCGAGATATAAAGTCATCTAACATTCTTCTGGATTCCAACTTCAATGCTAAGGTAACATTATAACATGAAACTTATGAAAATCCTCGTCTTTCTTCGACCTTTCTTGAAATGTTAACTAGAATGGTTCCCTTAGCAATCTTTACCTTGGTTCAGCTGTCAGACTTTGGCCTCGCTGTGACTACTGGATCCCAAAATAAAAATGTAAAGTTATCAGGAACATTGGGCTATGTAGCTCCGGAGTACCTCTTAGAAGGTAAGCCAAAGCTCTTTACAGTTGATACATAAGAAATTCCAAATGATATCTTTGTTTTCTAGTGATAAGAACTCGGTTTTTTGAAAATGCATGCTGAATCCAAGTTCATGAGCCTGTAGCTTTTCAATTTGGCTTGCATTATTATGTTTGTTGTGTCGTTGACATTGAATGGAATGCATGAGTTCCTGAGCAAATGCAGATCTCCAGAAAGATGGAGACATAGTTATTCCTACTTTCCTCCCTCTACCAAATGATACTAAGGGCTATTTTAGTGCCAAATTTAGTCTCAATCTTGATTTGAGCAATGACATCATTGCGTTTTCTCAGGTAAACTGACTGATAAAAGTGATGTATATGCTTTCGGAGTCGTCCTTCTGGAGCTGCTAATCGGAAAGAAACCATTGGAGAAAATGTCACCATCTAGGTGCCAATCTCTCGTCACATGGGTAAATTTCGTTCGACCCTACTATTAACCTCAACGAGTTCCAGCCATGGTTTAATCATCTCTTGAACATAGTTTTTCTGCGATTTTGACAGGCCATGCCCCAGCTTACTGACAGATCGAAACTTCCGAACATGGTCGATCCGGTAATAAAAGACACAATGGATTTAAAGCACCTATATCAGGTACTGAAAAAAATATTTTATTCGTGTCATCATGCGCCCATGTTCTTTGATATAAATTTGAAATTGTATCTCTTGCTGAATAGGTTGCTGCTGTTGCTGTGCTGTGCATACAACCTGAACCAAGTTATAGGCCACTCATAACTGATGTCCTGCATTCTCTCATCCCTCTTGTACCTATGGAACTTGGAGGTTCATTACGAGTTACATAACCCGTCCCTCCTCTCCGCCCCCCACTCCCCCCCCCCCCACCTCATTCGTGCTGATTATACAACATCCGGAATGTCTTGAATTTTTTATCATGCGTCTGATCTCCTTTGCTACATGATTTGCATTGATAGATAGCTTTCCCACTTATGCGTTGCTCATTCTTTTCCAAATGAACCTTTCCTCTGGTGACCTGATGATTTTTCATTATGCCATGTATTTTTTGGTTACTTTTTGTGATGTTACAATGTAAAGTAACGTAAAATTTTATATTTTCATATCTCTTTGATACATCTTCCAAATACCTATACTTAACGTAACTCATTTCATACGGCTAGATTTGGCAAGTCATATATCTGTATCATGTCGTGTATTTTGTCATGTTATAGTTAATGTTTAAGGTATTTTATATATATATATATATATATATATATATTGATACGTTAATAATTCATGTTATATAAATTTTGAGATATTTGTATATTCATATCGTGTTTTAATTAGTTTTTTCGTTTCATAACTCGTAAGGAAAGAAAAGAGAATAGAAAATGAAATTCTCAATGGAATAAAAAAAATTTTTAATCAATATTTATCAATCAGAGCGGATGCAAATTGCAAGCATCATCCTCCAATTACTTTTCTAATATGAACATGTTAAAGAGAACGATCATTGTTTGGTAAAGTTTTACCATCATCAATGTCACGAGGCTGCTAATCAAAAGCATGTATCTAGAAGCTTGCTTTAACTGTATGCATCAAGACTTTGAGGTTGGTGGTGGCTGGTTCATCCTTTTTCAGATTTGGCAATTTTAAAGGTGGTACAAACACAATAAAAGAAAAATAGTTAAAATATTTATTAATATATCAAAATTTATATAAATATATTTATATTATTTTGAAAGATTTTTTCCTTCTTTTTCTGGTTAGATCAGATTATTAAATAATTCATGGTCCATTATGTTTTAAATAAAGGACTCAAATCCAATGTCTATGAAAAGTCCTCATAATTGTGTCATTATCATATATATAATAATAAAATAGGCTATACCTTTTTGGACGATTGTCGCGTTTTGAAGCTCAATAATGGCTAATGAGAGTGTTCTCTTTGTTGCATTATCTCCTGTAATTGCATGAACATGCACTTGTTTTTGCCCAAGTGCATGAACACAGCAAAGCATTCTTCGCATATATCTATTCTACATTAAAGGGATTGACTGAATTGGTAAGTGGAATTATTTAAAAACTTAAAACTATCAACAATGATGTGAAGAATTTAAAGATGATTATATATTTTCATACAAAAAAATTACCAATTAATCAAATTTATTTTAAATATAATTTATTTATTTATTTTTTGTTATTCATTCAGGTGCCATAATTTAGTTTAGTAAATGGAAGATCAAAGTGTAGTGCCAAAACTGTAAAAGAGCATAATGAAATTAGAGGCCAAAAAAAAAAAAATACAGAATGGAACTCTTGAATCCTGAAATTGATTAGAATTACAGATAGAGTTATCCGAATACACAAATTTATTTTTTAAAAAATCTAAAATAAAATATTCTCAAATTCGAATTGATGATAAAGATTCAACTCCGAATATCTTAAATTCGAAATAATTTAAATTTAAATTTATTCAAACTTTAAAAAAAAATTAAACTTGAAATAATTTAAATCTCAAACAACTAACCTAAAATCCATGTTAAAATAATACATTTCATATAAAAAAATCTAAATTCATTCAAAATCAATTTTAATTTTAAAAAATCGAAACTTAAAATGACTTGAACTTGAATATGTTGAAGCTCCGTGCATTTGCTACCTCTAATCTATACCAATTCCTTTGAATATGACACTTGAATCCCCACTAAAATAATTTTAAAAAAAAGGACAAATTTTCTTCACTGGATTCACGCAAATTAACTGTTTAAACTTTCAAACATTGTTTAATTATGTTTTAATTTTTCTTTTTTACAAGGTAAATAGTTGATAACCCCATCAGTTGCTACTGTAAGAAGAGTAAAACGAAAGCAATGAATAAAATTAAACCAATGCCAGCTAAAGGTTGAGTTTTGTCCCTTTTGTTTACTTTAAAACAAAATAAGCTTGAAAAATATGTATTGGGTTAATAAAGCAATGCCAAAGTTTTCTTGGAGTTTTCGACGGTTGATGTTGGTGGCTTCTGCCTTTCAGCTTCGCACCCATTGTTCATTGCTCCGCAGACAAAAACCTATATTTATTAGGGGAATATTTTCAGTATTTTTCGTGCAAATCCCTCCACCAATATATCTTTAACTTTTTTTTTTTTTTTTCAATTTACCTTGTTCAAGGATGGACTTGTCTGTCCGAGAATGATTGAATTTTAGATAAAATTTTTATAAATTTAATTTTAATTTAATTTGATTTATATTATTATAAAATAATAAAAATATTATTATTTAAATTTAATTATGAAAAATTAAATATTAATATAAAAATAATATTTTAATAATATAATAAATAATTAAATAGGCTTTTAAATTAATCCAAATTTGACTAAAAAGAATTAAAAATTTTTGGACTAGAGTCATACTCATGGAGGTCTATTTTGCCGT
>JBBYHK010000015.1:668425-702890 GCA_038382065.1 Adansonia grandidieri | reverse complement strand
AGTGGTTGTGTCACAAATGATTAAAAAAAAGGAAGAAACTAAGAGCAAATTAAATGCAAAATTTATATTGGTAGAATAAGGAGTAATAAACAATCTCTTCCATTTGTTTGATAAATAAAATAGGGTTTTGTTATTTTTAGAAAACTTGTTAAGATTAATTAATATACTATTTAAACTCCAAATAAAATAGCTTTTGTTTTGGTTTGTTTTTACTTTGGGATGCCAAATTGCAATTACCTATGGGTTCGCTCTTATAAGGTAAAAAAATAATAATTACTTTACTCACATACCACAGGTATATTAAAAAAATACTAACTATTAAAGGAGAAAGCACACTCCACGTCTTTGGAAGTTTATTTGACAATTTTAAAGAAGTTATGAATATGATGTGAAAAGAAATTAAAATAGGAGATCAAATATAATATGATATAAAAAATGATATAAATATATAAATATATTAAAATTTATATAACATATATTATTAATATGTCAAATGTTATGTAAATATATAATACTTTATACAATAACATAAAAAGTGGTAGGAACATGATATGAATACACGAAATATCATATAGATCTAAGATACGTTTATTCTTCATTTATATGTAATTAAGAAGAATAATATTAAAAACTATATAAAATTGTAACAGTAAAAAAAAATTTAAAAGATAATTTAAATATATAAAAATTAAAATAAATTAATAATTGATGTTATATTTATTATTTTATTAAATTAATATTTTAGAATAAATTAAGTTCATATCATTTCAAGTTAAATTTTTAAATCATTTAGGTTTGGATCATTTAGGATCCAAGTCAATTCAAGTTCAAGCTAGTCTAGGTTTAGATCATTTTGATTCCATGTCATCTTGAGTTTACGTAATTTTCAAATTCGTATTGTCTTTAGTTGGATGGATTTAGATTTGTTGGCTTCTTACAGTCAAATCGAGTATGACTCTAATTGAGATTAGTTAGACAATTTTTTTAGATTAATGTCAAAATTGACAGTTTTACCTTCCAATTAAAAATCTCAATCGACCAACTCAAAATTTATGTATAAGTACCTAAGTATGTGTGTAAGAAATTCGTATGGTTCTTGTTGTTTTGAAAATAATGTTTCTAACTGTTTTTGATATAAACGATATTAGACTACACAATAGGAAATAAAATATGCCGTCGTCCCATTCTCATGAATTTGACTTTGTTTATTTCAAAATCTAAACTCTAAGATATTTAAGTTTTAAAATCAATGGAGTTTTTAAGAATAAAATGCTTTCCTATAGACATAATTACAAAACAAAGCTTATATTTTATGTTGGGTAAACTATGAAATCAAGCTATCTAAGTAAACAACAATCTACGTTTTGAACATATGCATGCATAATGGTGTAAACATGTATTCTTAGAAAACAAAAGTATCCTAAAGAAGTCTTATATTTATCAAACATCAAACAAGCTCAAACTTTTATTTTAATAAGCTTAAATGACATAGACCTATATGCAATAAAAGCGTTTGAGTTGATATTTTTTTCAATAGTTATAACCTAATCTTGTTGAAAATAGATTTTTTTTTTTTTTCAAATTACTCAGATTAATTTACATTGAGACTTTTGCCACCTCAAATGTTCACTTCCCACTTATGTGGTAGGTATAATCTTCCTTGCTATGAAGTAGGTATAAGGTACTTATAATCTTTCAAATTTTCCTAGAAACTACTCAATTTTTGGTATATTTAAGGAAAAGTACAAAATAAACTTTTTTTCCCTTCATTTTGTTGAACAAAACTCCAAATAAATGATAGATTTCTTTTTTCGAAATTTCGTCATCTTCATCAAGTGGTTGTGTCACAAATGGTATTAAGAGAGAGAGAGAGAGAGAGAGAGAGAGAGAGGAAACTAAAGACCTAATCAAATTGAAAATTTATATAACTAAGATAAGGACAAATAAACAACCAAGTGAATAAAATTGGTTTTTGCCAACGAGTTTACTTAGAATACTCATTAAGATTAATTAATATACTATTTATAAAAATAATATAACGTCGAATGCATTAAGTGACAGTTTTATTTATAATTCAATGTATTAAATGAAAATAATATTATATATAATAATATTAAAGAGTGCTTTTAAAATATTTGATAGCAAACAGTAACATTTTACAATTCTAAATACCAAAGACTTGATAGTTAAGTCACTAAGTCATAGAAAAACAATTACAATTCACATTGTCTACCAACCCAATATACAATTTTTTCCCCTTGAAGATGGAGCATTTACTAAATTTTGACTTATAGATTTGAATTGAAAGACACAATTATGTATGAATCTGTAAATATTAGATTTGTTTAAGATGCCTAGGTCAATCAAGATGACAAAGGTAGGGTAGTTACTGGTTAAGCAAAGATGGGCAAAAGAACATAGATCCCAACTAAAAAAATAATGCATTCACATTAAAAAAAGAAATCAATAGCTATGAGAAAATGATGCAATTTCGAAGAAAAGATGAAATGGACAGTTTCAAAATTTTAGGTGAAATTTGTCGGAAGAAACAAATACAATGTAAAATGTTCAAACTAGTTTGACATCTTTAAGGGAGGAATGTGTGTGGCTCAGAATATTTTAAATTTGGCATTAGATTTTGCATGCAAAATATATGTGATAGTTGTTGGGCATGAAAGTTAGGCCATCAAGAATCATAAAGTTGCTTCAAAGATTTTGAGCAGAAGGAAGAAATTTTCAACATAAGTAGGTAGAGTATCTATCTTATAAGCCCTCTTAAAAGGTAGTTCTTTCGCAAAGCAACTGCGAATTATGTTCACATTAACTTTTCTATGATCCAAGTTAGTCAAATAATCACAAAGTCACTGGCCATATAAATCCACTAGAAGAAGAAGAGAAAAAGCCAGGCCAGTATTGGTTGGTAAGTAGGTAATAAGGGAAGGCGATGGATAGGCATTGTGATTCTATTTATTTTCTTTTTATAACAAATTCAAATAATTTTGGAATTCAGATGTTAAATTTATTATTTATAATGATTTCAGAATTATTAAGATAAAAACCTTTATTCATTCAATATTCAAATCTATTTTGATTTTTTTTTTATACTATCAAATATCCAAATCCGATCTACTTATATGAATAATAAATTTAAATATCCGAATAAAATATTCATTTAGATATTTAAATCTTGTTCGATTTTATATTTTTTTTTCTTTTTAAAAAAAATATTTAATGAATTTGAATATTTAGTATGTCACAATGTGCCAAATGCAAATTTGACCTCTAGAGCCTAGGCGTAAAAGGTGAGAGTTACCGTTAATTTTTTTTTAAGGTATGGTTAGGTCACTTTTATGAATCAATTCTTTTTAAGGTTATCACAAGCTTGACTAAGGTACCTTAAAGGAATAGGTTCTGGTCTACGTTTATAACTAGATTTGAGAATTCAATTACGTCTAAAAAAAGATCGACACCTCATAGCGCTTGTTATAAAAACAATACCTCGGTAGCCTAGTGTTGTGCTAAAAGTCCTATAGTTTAAAAGGGTTATATTTATTAGCTTGGTATTTAAATATTGGAAATATTTTTCAAGGAATTCTCCTTCGTACAAGTGGAATTCCAAAAAAAATTTCCTCACCTCAAGAGCATTTAAGAAAATCCCTTTGTTTCCGTAAATTGACTTTATCATCAGATTTATTTTAATATTTTATATAAAAGTAACGAGGATTTAAATTTTATTTTAAACTTCTAATTTATTCGTTTATTTTTTTAATCAAAATATAAATATTGAAAATATTCAAGGAATTCTTCATCATCTTGGCGAAATTCCAAGAAATATCTTTTCATCTCAAGAGTATTCAAAGGAAACCACTTACTCATTTGAAGATGTTTTGTCATTTGATTTATTTTAGTTTTTTTTTTTTTGTAAAAATAAAGAGCTTAAATCTTTGTTCCTATTTAAATAGTCTTTATTACGAAGTTATTAAAATTAACTAAAATATTCAATATTGAAAATTATTGTCTAGACGTAGAATTTAAACAAAAATTTTCATCTCGGAAATTCTTAAAAGTAATCAATTTATGACTTTTTCAAGTTCCACAGTTGGAAAAACCTCAATTAATTATTATTAAAATAAATTATTTTTTAAAGATATGCGAACAAATTAGTCTACGACTTTTTAAAAATATATGAAATTTGATAAGAAATAAACCATAACAACACAATCAACAATTGGAATGAAATAATATTAAACTTTGATAGATGAAAATGAAATAATAATTAAGTAATTAATAAAGATAAAAAATTCATTCAAAATGAAAAGAACGTACAAAAAAGAAGTATATATTGATATATGAGTAATAAGAAGATAAAAAAAAAAAAGAAATAACATAGTATATAAAAAATATTTTTAAAATAAAACTAAAGAAACATAAAAAGAAGACAAATACATGTAAAATAGTGGAATAAAAAAATAAATAAAAGAGAAAAGGACCAATGGGTTGAGACTCGGGACCTACACGGACTTGATCTCGATCGTTAAAATTCAAAAAGAATATTATTCATTCATTGGCAATTTCTTTTAAAAATCTTTCAATGCTTTTCAAAAGGCACCAAATCTCGCAGTTAAGAGCTCAGTCCGTCCACGGAAACTCCAACTTTCTTATTTTCTAATCGTCGGAAATTAAAAATTTTTATTTAATTTATAAAACAATGTATTCGCAGTAACTAAAATTGCTGAAAAATATCTCGAAAACACGACTCCTTTCCTCGTTTAAGGCTTTACAGGATGCTACTATGATTGAATATAATTTTTTTTACTGATGTGTTTCACGTGTGTTTTGATTAGAATTCTTGGGTCTATTTATAGGATCGGTGGACCAACCATTAAAAGCTAGAATCAATCACCAATTACCTCTCCAATTTTATAGCAATGAGAAAATAAAATCTCAAAATTTTAGTCCCTAATCAATTTTAGATTTCCCAATTTTAGTCGACCCTTGATTTTAGCTTCCAATTCAATCTCTAAAATTCAACCCTTATTAAATCTTTGATTTCAAATCTGATATATTTTTTTTAAATGTCATTTCGATTTCTTAAATAAATAAAAAATAAAATTAGGTTTCTTGCACCTTATACTTCAACGCAGTGCTATCTTTAGTGGAATGCTCAACATTTCTTGCATGATAATTACATTGAGCATTGGGATTTTACCACTTGGGGTATAGAGGTTTCATGGGCTTAAGGTACCCGTGCATTAAGTGGTTTTTGATGAGGTCCACCGAGGGGTGATGAGTGATATCAAGATTCCTCTATATATTGTTCCTTGTACTTTTAATGTCAAATTCCAAGTGATGGACATTTCACCATCCTATAGCTACTTATTGGGGAGGCTATGGATTCATGTTACAGGGGTTATCCCTTCATCCTTGAATCAAAATATCAAATTTGTTGTGGAAAATAATCGAGTTTTTATATTCGGAGAAAAAGATTTACTAGTGACCCGATTGTCACCAAATTCCAAGTGATGGACATTTCACCATCCTACAGCTACTTATTGGGGAGGCTATGGATTAATGCTACAGCGGTTATCCTTTCATCCTTGAATCAAAATGTCAAATTTGTTGTGGAAAATAATCGAGTTTTTGTATTTGGAGAAAAAGATTTACTAGTGACCTGTTTGTCACTTATTCCATATGTAGAAGCTGCTGAGAAAGCCTTGGAATGTTCTTTCAGGACATTTGAGTTTGTCAATGCAACATATGTTGGTGAAGGTTATAAAGTACCAAGCACATCCATGTCCAAAATAGCTTAAATGTTGTTTAATTAGACTGTCAAGAAAGGATAGCAGATTAGAGTTGGTTTAATAAAGAACCTGTGACGAATTAAGAAACTGGCAATCATACCAATCAATATATAGACAAATATGGAAGGAGAGAGGAAAGAAGATGGAAGATAAAAGGGGAAAAGGAATAGCTTGTTATAGGAGCTATATACAAGGATCTAGTAGACTAATAGTGCCACACCTGTATGACATTTTTGATTCGAGAGGATATATAAACTCAGATAATCTTGAGGAAGCACCAGTTCAAAGATAGATGAAGCTCTTTTGGAATTATCGATTCATATGGTGGAGAGTGGAGGTCAACAAGAGAATCCTTTGGTGTATCCAACACCTATAGGCATTGAACTAAAGAATTGAAAGATAATGAAACTGTTTGTTGTTCTTGAGCCTTTACCAAAGTAATTTAATAATCTGATCCCTAATTATTCACGTCCAATAATGTTAGGCAATTTTTTATGTATAGGTTAATTTATTCTTGTCATTTTCAATTTCAATGATAAATGAAATGCATTTTAGTACATCACCTATTTATCTCAATTCATTTCAATTTCATATTGCACAAACACCAACATACACCCTTTCACCCGTTTTCAGGTTTGCAAATAATGAATATACAAGCAATCACAAGATTTGACTTTGAAAACATTATTTATATTGATAAACTTGACAATGAAGAAGACTTGGATAATGATGACTTATCACCTTATTTGTTAAGGTTAATGAACTGAAGGAGAGGTCCATAGAGCCTAATAAGGAAATATGGATATGGTTAATATGGGCAGTGAAGAAAAAAAAAGGCCAAAATGGGAACATATCTTTCATCTGATGATAGATAGAGACTAAAAAAATTGCTCCAAGAACATGTGGAGGTATTCGCATGGTCTTCTCAAGATATACCAAGTTTAAGTATTGACATTGTGAAGCATAAGTTGCCTCTAAGGCTCAAATGCAAATTGGTACAACAAAAGATGAGACACATGAAGCTTGAGATGTTGCAAAAATAATAAAAAAAAAGGTTAAGAAGCAATTCGATGTAGGAAAGCTAAAGGTAGACAAGTATCCTAAATGGGTAGCAAACATAGTCCCAATGCCTAAAAAGGATAGGAAGCTACAGTTATGCATGGATATTCTTGTAAATAACACTGCTAGATATTTCTTGTTTCTTTTATGGATGGTTTATCAGGTTATAATCAAATCAAGATGGCTCTTGATGTTAAGGAGAAAACTACTTTTGTAACAATGTGGGGAACATTCTGCTATAGGGTCATGCCTTTTGGACTAAAGAATGCTAAGGCAACTTATGAAAGGGCAATGGTAATATTGTTCCACGATATGATGCTAAAGAAATTAAGGTCTATGTGGACGATATGAATGCTAAATCTCATGAGAAAGGAGATCAAATAAACCACTTCAAGAAATTGCTTGAAAAGCTAAGAAAATTCTCGCTCAAATCCTGCCAAATGTACATTTAATCCTTGGTCTAAGAAGTTGTTAGGTTTATAGTTAGCAAGAAAGAGATTGAAGTAGATCTTGACATAATATGAGCCATACAAAATTTTTCTCCTCTTAATAAACAAAAGGAGGTGAGAGGTTTTTTGGGAAGGCTGAATCATATTGCTCACTTCATCTCTCAACTTACATCTAAATGTGATCCCATGTTTAAGCTCTTTCGTAAAGACAACACTGGTGAATAGAACGACGATTGTCAAAAAGCTTTTGAGAAGATCAAAGAATACTTGTCAAGTCTACTTGTTCTTTATCGTTAGTCCCCAAAAACCTTTGATTCTGTATATAATAGTGTGAGAAAAATCAATAAGATGTGTGCTAGGGCAATTAGATGAAATGGGCAAGAAAGAGTAAGCCATTTACTACATCAGCAAAAATTTACTAATTACAAATCTAAGTGTTCATCGCTAGAGAAGATATGTTGTTCATTAGCTTGGACTGCTCATAAGCTCAGACAATGTATGTTATACCACACTACATGGCTCATAGCAAAGTTGGATCCCTTGAAACACATTTTTGAAAAGTTGTCCCCGTCAGGAAGGGTGGGAAGTTATGCTTTTGTAGTGTGATGTTATATATGTGAACCAAGAGGCAGTAAAAAAGAGTGTAATAGCAAAACTCTTTGCTGATAGACCTGCTGAAGATTATGATCTTATGAGATTTGACTATCCAAATGAAGACTTAATGGCAGTACTCCAAGTAGATAAAGAGGGATGTCGAGGAAAAAAACATGGAAGAGGTATTTCAATGGAGCATCAAATGCTTTAGGGCATGAGATTGGAGCAATTTTAGTATCCCTAGATGGAAATTATTTTTCTAATCACTGCAAGATTAGATTTTAGTTGCACTAATAATATGGCTGAATATGAGGCTTGTGTCATGCACTTACAAGCAAGATTGATAGAAAAGTTGATGTATTGGATGTGTATAAATACTCAACTTTGGTTATTTACCAACTCCGAGGAGAATGGGAGACAAGGAATTCGAAGTTGATCCTATACCAAAAGCATGTGATAGAATTGAGCAAACCATTCAAAAGGGTTTGCTTCCAATAAAATCAAATCGTTGATGCTCTTGCTATATTAGCTTCAATGTTTCAATCGGAATACTGAAATCTTTCAAAAAAAAAAAAAAGGAATTAAGTCTTGACTGTTGAGTTGAAAAAACAAATTGAGGTCGTGAGTTGCTTTGAGAGACTAAGTTTTATTGAGTTTAATTGATCTTTCCCATGAACATACCAAATTGGAATCTATAAAAGCTCGGTGGCAAATATTGGTTTGGTTCTAGGTGGCAGCTTAACAGACAAGGAAGAGGAGGGGGATTTGAATTTTTTTTTTTTTAGGTAAGGAAATTAAAAAATATATATTTTTAATAACCTTTTGGCCTAACAATTAAAAGTGTATTAGAGATAACATATAAACGTAAGTTCGATTTCAAATATTTTCACCCCAAATTATTAAAGAAAAAAAATCAAGTTTTACATTAACGTGGGGGACCCACGTGATCGGCCGACCTAGATGTTTGAGTTCCCGTATTCTTTCTTACATGATTTGCTTCTTTGAATTTTTTTTTTTTTTAATGTTTATAATATTTGTTTTGACGTTAGAGGTTTACATGATTTTTGCTTGACGTGGCTTTTTTCATCCTAAGCCATGAAATATGTGATTTTATTTTATTATATGTTATAGTCATATTAATATATTTGATTTGATTTTATTATATGTTTTAGTTTTTTTATTTTATGTTTAACTTATATTGTTTACTTCATTTTCAAGCTTAATTTTGTTTTGAGTTCATATTAATTATTATTATTATTATTATTATTATTATTATTTCTTCATCTGTTTGATTACAAATATTGCAAGACCAAGTCTTTACTGAATTTTCTTTAATCATAATTGCATGATGTTTATTTATTTTTTACTTGTATATTTATTGACTTCTATTAATTACTTATTTCATCAGATTAATTGAAATTGAATTAGATAATTTTAATTTTATTAATTAATTTCTTAAATAAGAAATAACTAAATTAAATTAATAAAGTAAATAAAATCTTTCTAATAATGAAATTTGCAGGAATTGTAAATGATGGACTTTTAAAAATTTCTTAGGTGAGAACTTCATCTAAATTCCACCATCATGATAAAGATTTTAGTCGACAATTTTTAATATTAGAAATGACATTAATTTTTAATGACTTGATAATAATAAAAAACTAATCAAATAAGAATAAAAAGATTTTCAGATTGCTTGTCTCTTTACATAACTAAAATAAATCCGACGATGAAATCATTTTAAAGAAACAAATAGATTTCCTTAATTACTCTTGAAGTGAAATTTTTCCTCAAAATTTCACTAATATGATAAAGAATTCCTCGAAAACATGTTCAATATTTAAACACTAGATTAATAAATTAAGACCTTTAGTACAACATTAAACTAACTAATACTATTTTTACAATAGATGTAAGGGTGCCGATCATTCTCCATACATAGCTAAACTCCTTGATGTAGTTCTGAATGTAGACAAGAGCCTATTATTTTAGAGTGTCTTAATTTAGCCTAAGTTAACCTTAAAAAAAAAAGATTCAGATAGATGACCTAATCACTTTTAAAAAATAAAATAAATAACAACTCTTGCCCTTTACGTTTAGCGATTGAGTTCGCATTTGACACATTATGGCAAGTTGACGACTCCACTAGGGAAATAAAAAATTAACCAGAGATTCTAAGTTCAATCCTCAATGAAGGTGTCAAAATATCATAAAATGCCAAATACGAATTCGATTGCTGGATATAAAAGGTGAAAGTCATCATTAATCTTTTTTAAAGTGTGATTAAGTCAACTACATGAATCTATTCTTTTAAGGTACATTAGCCAAGTTTAAGATAATCTTAAAAAGAATAAATTCATATAAATAACCTAATCACACCTTAGAAATTCTATTGACGACTCTTTAACTTTTTACTAGCGACTAAATTTGCATTTGACACGTTATAATAGTAGATTCAAATATCCCAATAATATTGCTATTTAAATCAAATATAGATTCAGGCATCTCAAAAACTACAAATATTTGATCTACTGCTATCATATCTGTACTGACAGCAAGACTTTTATCTTAATTCACAGCAAATTCCAAGAAGACCGTTTCATATTTTAATATTTTATAATATGGACCTTGCTACTTACATATCCTTGTAAAGGTGTTGCAAAGCAAACTGATCCATATTACAAAACTAAAGTCCAGCAACAAACTTCAGCTCAGAAGTGGCAGAATACATATGCAGCAGATCTATCACTATTTTGTGACCAAAAGTGAGCCTTGAATTTCAACCAAACAGACAAAATAAAACCCCACCCTTTCTGAGGCTGGAACTTCAAGGCTTTAGAGGTTCTTTTTCACCTTTTCTATATACATACCATGGTTTCAGCCTGAAAGTGAAGTTCCCATCTATTGGCGGCTCCCTCGTACACTGCAAGAGATAGTAGCACTAGGAGGTTCACCATCTTTGGGACTTGTACTATCAGATGAGGGCAGAGTCTGTGGTATTGTCGGCTTGGACTCCACAACATTGCCTTCGACCTTCAACTCCTCAGCAGACTTTTGACCATCACTAGCTGATCTGCTATCACTTGATATATCTTTCACTGATTCATGGACCATAGGTTTGTCAAGCATGGCACCATCAAGACAGCTATCAGCATTGGATTTAGATTTTCGAGTTGATGTGCTAGCACGAGTGCCATTCCTACAATACCATCATAGTTTTAGTAGGGTCCAAACAGAGTAAAATAGGAGCATATCACCTACAATTATTGCACTAAAATTAACCTATCAGAACTTAGAATTGTATAGTGTGTCAAAATATTAAATGAAGCCTACACTTATAAAGTAATGGACCTTCACATAATTCTTCATTGTGATCAGTTAAATACATAATTGTAATGAAAAAATTGTAGGCCAAATGCTCCCCAAAAAAATGTAGATTTTGAATGAATAAACCCGGTGCACCAACCTTTTTGAGGATGAATGGGGCTTGGCTGATTTGGGTGAGATTGGATTTGTTTTACATTTCTGCTTTTGCAGCCTGGTCAAACAACGTGAACAGAATAACTATAAGATGAAACAAAATAAAATTGAAAACCACTTACAGAACTGAAACTGGATAAACCTCATCAGTCATCTGAAAGGAGAATAAACATTAATTCCGAAATTTGTATACCACGCATTGATTTTACTTGTATTGCAAATACATGAGTATTCTGACAGCAAAGAACATGATAGGAAAGCATGGTCAGAGCGTCCCCCCCCCCCAAAAAAAAAAAGAAAAAAAAAAGAATGAATGAACAAAGAGCATTTTGATACAAGATGCAATCTTACTTGCAGTTGAAGTTTCGAAGTTAATTCAAGATGTCAAAGCTCTTGGCAGGAAGAGGAGTGAAAAGAAAAATAGATTTTATAAACGGAAGGCTGAATGAAACTTCAGCTTGCTTGCAAATAAGTTGGCAAACAGCCTTGTATAAGGTGATATCAACAAACCATTTTCATAACTCTTTATTCTTACTTTAAAAAATTCTTAGGCTAAATTTAAGCAGACAGCAGAAGTAACCCAATTATTGATGTGAGATTCGAATTTAGCTCGGCACACCTACTAATCATGGCTTCAAAGCATACATTTTTAAGAGAAAACCAAGAAGGTGGAAACTGGAAAGCAAAACTTACGTGCCAAGAGAACTATCAGGTTTCAGAAGATCAGTTTCTTGGCCCTGTTAATGATCAGGATAATGAACCACCACGATGGAGTTAATTTTTTGAAATAAAACAACAAAAACGTGATAAAAAAGGGTTAGAGACCAACTTTGTCATGAATGAGCTGCCAGCGTTCTTTTCTGAGATTCAGTATTTCCTCATCACCATCTTCATATAGCACCTGCATGATGAGTCATCAACAAAATCTTAGTGAGACTACAATGTGCAGAGTAAAAGCAAAAGAAATAGCTGAAATCGAAGATTAGAAGAAGATTGGTTAAGAGTATAAATGTTAAATGAAGACCAATGACTTTTAACTCTAATTTAGATTCAGTTTGATGTTTCAACAACACTAGATGAGGCTAAAAAGAGCACAAATCAAGAGCACAAAGTGAGAGAAAACATCTTGCCTTTGAATTAACAAAGTGTGCTCATTAATGGACCCAGCATATTTCAAAAACAAAGGTAAAGGTCAGACTATTCATAAAGTTGGATTATATGCAAGAAAAATAAAGAGGGTAAAAAAAAGCAGCAGGGAGACTAATATCTCACCTTGTGCTTCATTCTAATGGGATCATAGGAAGCTACCACACCATTATAAAACCTGCACAGGATAAATTCCACATTGGAGAGCATGCCAGGAAAATTTTACTTTAGTATCAGAGAAAACAGCATGCCTTGAAATCAGCATTTCTCATAGAGGCTTCAACTGCTGCCACTTCTTACAGAGGCCTATCTACAGTCAAGTGGCACTAAAATCAGATTGGGTTTTCGGGGGTTAGTTTTTTCTCGGGTTTGGGCCTTGGACTTTTTTCTCAAATCAGATTAGGTGTGTTCGGATCGGGTTTTTTTTTAGACGAGTTTTCAAGTTCAGGTTCATTTTGCAACATATACCCTTTACCTCTGGCCAAATGTCTTTGGCTCCAAGAGAGACAAACTTTCCTGACTGGATATGGTTCAGCAAATTATCAAAATCCCAGCGCACAAAACTGCTTAATCTAGATGCTTGGGGCCCCAGGTCCAAATGCTTGTCAACATGCAAGCCTAAGCAGATAGTTCCTCTTAGTGCTTCATCATATTCCGTGATGTACACACGAGGATCTTGCCTACAGTCATATTCTTATGGAAGAATACTTGGTTGAAACTTGAAAGCCCTAACAAATATCTAAATGACCCCCCACCACGATCGCAAGAGGAACAACACAGGATAGCCCTTGAGTTTCCAACAAGTTTACATATTCAGATTGGTTACCTCTTTGGAATCTCAAGTTTCATCAATAGAAGCTGAAGGACAGAATAAGCATACTAATACCTAATCAGAACTTAGGAGTTATAATGATATTTTAAACACTGACAGATACAACAAACTTGACGAGGCTATCAAACAAACAACGGTAAAAATGATTGCAAAACAAGGTCCTCACGCACTTACGTCTTGTCCATTGGCCACCAAACTCTTATTCTCCTACCAATCAATTCCTCACCAAGATCAGGCAATTCAGAGGCCTGTAACAGAAAAATAAACCAAATGATTATATCTTTTTTAATTATATCTTACCTTTTGGTGCTCGGGAGGGAGGAAACAAGCAAAATAATAAGATGTAGCAAAACAATTTTTACAGTAGCAAATGGCCTATACAAATACAAAGCAAGAAAATAAAGCAAAAGCTAGAAAGGAACCAAAAATCTCGTAGCCCTGAAAACCAGAACAAGTTATCACAAGGAGGCTAACAACATACCTTTCCAGCATTTCTTTGCCTCTTGGGATTTGTTTTAGGAGTTTTCTCCAAGTAATTACCACCTCTTCTGGCTGTTGTTGCAGGTCTAGAAATTGCCTTCTATTCAGTTGAAAAGAGAAGCAGACTAGTAAGCAATTTAAGCACAAGACTTTTTTTAGGGATAGAAAAAAAATAAAAATTAATGGAAGTCATCCTTGTTTCACACCTGATCTCCAGATGCTCCACTGATGCTTGTATCCTGCATAACATCAACATCCAATGTTTTATTATTATATTTCTTTACATTTGGCTGCTGCAACTTTTTCTCCTCAAGTTCACTTTGGCCCCTATCTTCCTTCTCTGGGGCAAAATAAAGGGGATCTGTGGTTGTCTTTGCATCAATCTCAATCCTCCTTGAGCGCTGCTTCCGGTTTTTTCCCAAAGTTTTGGCGATAGAATTCATTTTCAGACTGTCATCTGCAGATGGTGCGTGTTTCTCCAGAATCTGGGCCTTCAACGCCAATCTCCATTCTAGTGAGGAATTATGATCCGCATTTTCAGTTATCATGCTCTCTTTCCTTTTTGACCTGCCCCTTCTAAGATTACTTCCTCCAAGAAAGCCACGATTTGGAGATGCAGAAGAAGCCCCTGTGGTTTTATTATTTTGGGAAGACTGCTTCGTAGGTTCAGTCACTTTCTCATCCATCAATTTCGGAGCTGCATCCTCCAAATCTGGGCTTGCAAAGGATGAACAATCAACTCTCTTTTCATGAGGTTTTCCGTGAGAGACTTGCAGAGTGTCCCTACTCGCACCAATCCAAGAATGATCATAGCCTTCTTCTGAATTCATCAAAGAATTCGGTCTCCGGCCCCTTTTCTTTGGAACAGTATCTGGCTCAGTTTCTGATTTGATTGGATCTAAATAGACAATATTGTCATGTCCAGGACCAGCATTAGCAGCAGCACTTCTGGGTACCTCCACATGAGAACAACACTCCAAGATTTTAGAAGGTTTAATATTTAAGATGGCACCACTATTTCTTTTGTTATCTCTGGTACCAGCAGTTACATTCCTCATCAATGATTTGGAAATGGCATCCACAGCTTCACAAAGTTCTCCATGAAAAACAGGAACTGCTTCCACCTGATCGATAGACAATTGTATTCAAACTTCATTTCCATTGTTCAATAAAGCTTAACAAAAGATATACACAAAATATCATTGCAACAATACAGGCTCTATAAATAGCAGGCTTTTCAAATCTCAATTATTTGAAAACAGATATGAATTGTTATCCATCTTTAATTGAAAAATACAAAGGAGTCCAAATAGGGAACTTAAGATTCCTTAACAAAATATCCTCAATTAAAAGAACCTTTCCACTGGGCTAATAGAAATCCAATGTAGAAACACTAAATTTTGCATATCGGTTAGTTTCGATGGAGTAGCATGGGAAACAGAGAGAATCATACCAAATGGTCCACAGACTCATTGACATGATAATACTCCAGCTTATCAGATTCACTTTTGCAGATTGAAGCAATGATTGGAGAATACTCATCCAAAGCAATGTCCATAGACTGTACCGCTTCCATGAGATACGGTTTAATCTTATGAGCACAGTTAGCAATGACTTTCTCCCCCAGCTTCAATGCAATTGGTAATATTTTCTATAATGACGAGTGAAGGGTATTAGTTGTCTCAGACAAACAATGAGAAACACAAAGAAAAGGGAAGTTTAGATATAGAAAATTACCCCATTTTCCTTCATTACACTAGCCAAAAGAGGACTAAGAAGACCCCAGGAAATATCTTCACTTTCATCTAATACCAGCGTCATAATTGATTCCATGGCCAGAAATACAATATGAGGATGGTTGGACCTTCAAGTTGAGCAAGTAAAAATCCAAGACTAATTAATCAGTTTCAGAAGGTAAAGCAGTAAACCAAATTAAAGTCTCTCTAAGCCATTGGTCTGCTTAATTGGGGGTAATGTTACAGTGTTCTGAATAGCATTCAACACAAACACAACAAATGCAGTTATATAAATCCAAAATACCTTCGGACAACTGCAAAACAGACATTCTTTAAAATAAATAAACAAATAAAGTTTAGGCAACTCCACAGCAACTTAAAGTTTGGAAAACTATTCAGGTTAATAAAACTTGCATCCATCAGCTATAATTGTGTTAACCGATACTGTGAATGCACGTAAAGATCACAGATGTAATTGTCAAAGGCGGGGAGATTTAAAAAAAAAAAAAATTGGACTTAATTTGATATTCTGTTTTGTCAAAATTACAAATCAAATATGAAAAATTATCAGAAGAATTTCTTTTATGATAATACAAACATGCAACTTAGGGCAACTAAATTTTAACTCATATTTATGAAAACGGGAAATTTAATTTGGAAAGAAATCGAAATCCCTAGCACATCAAATCTTCTTGTAGTAAAACAATTACAGGTAAAACATAAGAAGTCAAGCTGTCTCGTAATATAATCTTCTTTCTATCTCGGATCATTTTCTCTTATACATTATGCAATAAAAAAACTGAAGCTACTACTAAATCTATATTCTTCACTACTTGCAAAAAGAAAAATGTACAAATGCATTTGAGCATTCAAAAAGGGTTGCCCAAAAAGATTTTTGAAATATTATTTTTGAAGAGAAGAACCTATGCCTCCTCCATGGGAGTCTATAGGCTAGTAGTCCTGCACAATGTTTAATGCATACAATATCTGGAAATGATAAGATATTTTTTGTAATTTTGCCCCACATTTTCAAGCCAAAGACTAACATCTGTATTGCCTCATCCAAAGTATTTGCAAAAGGAATAATAATTGGATACAAGTCATTCCTACCACCAAGCCAGCAACAGCCCAGACATCCTCCAGCCATTGGCATAATTCAGTTGGAATAAGTAACTAACTCAAATTCTCCTACATTAAGGCAAGCAACCCAAAACAAACTGGCAAACAGTGGAGGGGTCCCAACCTAAATAAAAGGCCTCAACAAACCTTAAAGCAAGCTGATGAGGGATATCCACTAGATGCTCCCCACCCCCCCCCCCACCAACACGTGCAAGCCCAATAGAACAGCATAGAAGAATAGACCTATTCCATAGACCATTTAAATAAGGCAACAAGGAAACCTGGCCCTAATGTCAGATTAAGCCATCGAACTAAAAATCAAGAAGTAGTGGTTGAGAAGGTGAAACAACATAGAAGGTTTAATCCAACCAGAGTTTAAGGCCACAACACCTAAAAACAAGCTAACATATAAGTATAACTTCACCTAAAACCTATCAATCAGCATGACCAAAATGAGATCTATTGAAATCTGAGAGAGTTTATAACATGCAGATTGTGGATTAGATAATAGATCTGTTTGCCAGTAGCTCAAACTAAAGTATAAACATTATAGATGATAATGCTTGTTGGCGCTGCACTACCTGGTAAACCTGCAGAGAGCTTCTTCCAAGTGCAAATGCATTATTACTTTCTCATTTTGTAAAAAGAAACATCGTATGGTCCATACAATTTTGCTTCAAGCAGTTTACGAACCAAGAAGACAAATAAGAGTATTTATATAAGACATAAAATCTTGATCTTCCTACTTAAGGGCTAATTCCAGCTCCATTAACTTCAGAAAGAAATAAGTAAATCCAACTTCAAATTTCGTAAGAAAATTGCTACTCTCCACCAAAGGGAAAATGTATTTGCCACGAATGATGTAGGCAGCCTCATTCAAATGAATTAGATAACTTAATATACTTAAAAATTTTCTTTTAACATAGTGCATTAGTGCTTATCTAATCAAAACTAGCACATCTCTATCCAGAGCACCCAATATGTCCAATAATCTATTGGAAAGTAAAATGAATAGCTGTAGTCTTAATCCTGTCATAATGGGAGAAAAAAGAAAGAAGAAAATTTTTTTCTCCTGTAAGTAGTCATACATGCCAAGAATACCAAAAGCTAAAAGTGATGCAAAATGCTATAAACAACATTATACACTAATGTCCTTAGTCTAAATTTTGTTCAGCAACTGATTATTCTGCAAAATATGGGCAGTAAAAGTAACTTCTCTTAAAACATATGAAAGCAAATAAGATGCAGGTCAATGGTAGCCAACACAAAAGCTAATACTTAAGTTATCAAAAAATAAATCCATGATAGGCTTGTTAATATATGTTAATCAACTCTTGGTTTCCTTTTAGTTGAGTATGAAAAGGCTTATCTAAGCATCAATTATGTATGGGCCTTAAAAAAAAGGGCAATTCAAAAGATCCTTCATATTTTTTTTATCTTCCTTGAATTGTCCAAAACTATATATTTGTCAAAATAAAGCTCCATTCAACAATGAAAACCAAGAAATGTAAGTCGCAAACATTAAACTAGCCTTAGAAATACTTTCTACCATGCCATCAATAACATTTTATGCCAAACTTTAAACTTTATTTTATTAAGAATTTTACAATGTTAGTAGTTTAAAAAGTCTTGTACTACTGTAAATATGAAGATATGAATTAATAATAAATCCAGCTTCCAACAAAATTTTAGCTTACTTTAGAGTTTAGACATGGAGAATGTCTTTCAAGAACTCATAGAATTTGGAGTAGCATTCTAGTTACAGATCCAAATAAATGATCATATGACTTAAAACAAACATAGAATCATAGCCAATAAGCCTCTTACCTAATTTTTTTCGGAAATTGCTGAAACATCTCAATAATCAATTCATCACACTCAAGGTCCAACATGACTAAGCACAAGCGGACTCTCGCAAAAGTATCAAGAATTGAAACCACCTTTGTAAAACAGCGACTGGACACATTGGACAGATTTTCAAAAGCTGCTACGGTCAGGTGAAAAATTTCCTGGCCACCAATGAATTGGAAGCCAAATTAAGTAAGAAAGAAAGACTATTGTGTTTGAAGCTGTTATCGTTTCAGAATGGTGGTTTAAGTGGAACTAATTTCAACAGCTTTATCTACCTTCATTCTTTCATCATTATAAGGACTATCCGGTGCAGTTATTCTTGCAATCTCAGTTATACAAGATACAACTGAAACCTTCACATCCATATCTGAGTGCCTCAAGAGGGCATCCGAAATTAATGCCTTCATCAACGGTAGAAGTGCCTTCTGCATTGACCGAGGTGGTGCTTGCTCCACGCCGATAAGCAGATTCTCAACTTTCTGAAAGACACAATGAAATAAAGGAAAGGGAAAAGTAATCTGGAGTTATGCCAACCAACCAAACAAAAAAACTAGCGGCGGAAAGTGACAGAAACTTTCAAAATAAGCATAACATGACACCAAAACAATCGGACAAGAATAGAACAATTGAAAATGAACGCATATCACCTTCAAAAACCACGAATCTGAAAACAAACCATGATTGATTCAACAATAATCATAAATATAATATGCATCAAAAACTAATCATTGAAAGGAAAAAAAGCATGCTTTTAAAAACATCAATCATAATCAGCTTATCACGTAGTTTCAAAGCAATAGAACAAAGAGAAAAAACATAACTGTTGAGCTAACCCACAAAAACAATAGAGAACATTTATATAACACAAAAGAGAAAACAACTCACGAGGATCATGACTCCTGGTCCAAATTACAATCAATGTAGCAAAGGAATATATATCAAATGCAATTTCAATTCATGAATCCTAGGTAAACATTGCAATGAAAAAATCACCAACACCACCCCCTCCCCCAACGCCCCTATAGAATGCATGCAACAAAGAGAAGCAAAGGAAAGGACTAACGAAGGTGTAATTTACATCAAGAAGCATGAGAAATTCATCCATAGAAGATGGTGGATTAAGGAGGTTGTTTCCAGCTTCCTTAACTTGCTCCTCAAGCTCCATTTTTCTCTCAAAAGGAACCATCTTTCTTTAAGCAGTCACTGTCACTTTCACTTAACAAAAACCCTAAGCCAAATTCTCTCTCTGTTTTTGTTTACTTCTATCTTCCAAAGTTTCACTGATTTTTTTTCAGTAAAAGGCTATAAAACTTAAAACCCACATCAAAAATGATCCCCATTCAGACTCCCAAGTCTTAACCAAACAATGTTGACAATAAAAACAGTCCAATGACAAAACCCAATTTTTTTTTTCCTCAAACCATGCAATGCAAGCAGTGAAATGACTTCGGAACCAAAATGGATAGTCACGGATTCTTCCCCTCTATCAATTTTAGCTAAATTCGGTTAATTTCAAATCCGATGACCGTATAGGGATTTTTTTCTTTTCCAGAGATCACCCCCCCCCAACACTTCATTCTTTCTCTCTAAAATCTACAGTCCAAAACTTTGGGCTTTAAGCCTTTAACATTTGCTCCCTCACAGGTCCTAATGTCATTGGCGGGTAGTTCCTTTTTTTTTTTCCTTTTAGTATCCTTTTGAGGGAGACGATGATGGAGTGAAACTTCTTAAAATTACTATTTTACCCTTGCATTTGTCGGCTTTTAAAGTGCTGAATGTTTGGTTACTATGGTAAAGTACTTCAAATATTTACCACCATTATTTTCCAAACAAAGTCTATGGCCTTTTTCGTCACTTTATTTTTTTTTCCTGCTTACTTCATTTTATTGCAGATTTGTTTAATTTTAAATAAAACACAAGTATAAATATAATATAAAATTTGATATAAATATTATATAAAATATATAAATATATTAAAATTATATAATATAAATTATTAAAATATATAATATTTAAATATATAAAATAATATAAATATGATATAAATATATATATCGTAAAAATTATTTTATCTTTACCTTTACTTTTTTTTTTTTTTAGAGCTTGAAAATTAAAACAAATTTTTTATGCTAAAAACAAGCCCAAAAAAAAAAAAAATGTTTTACCCAAAGGATGAACATGCTATGAGATTAAATTTAAGAGTTAATTAAGTTGATAGAAAAAATGATAATGACAATCAAACAAAATTTTAAAATATTCCTAATCACACTATAAGTATATATATATATATATGTATAATGTATCATTTAATTTAAATACAATAAAAATTATTTCTCAATATATGGATAATTCATTGAGTCTTGTATTTATTTTATTTTTTATTTTATAATTATATTTAAAATATTATACATATAAATTTTAATATGATAATAATTTATATTTAATATATTTATATAATTTATCTTTCAAACTTTTTTAATTACGTTACCAATTAATATTACTTATCGATGATAATACAGTAAAAAAATCAGACTATATTTTTAGAATAAAAAAAATCAGAGGAATAGTAGAATTTTGAGCAAAGAGAAAAAAAAGCTTGCGAAAAAGAAACGTTCGGATATAGATCTTGTAATTCAAAAGCAAAACCATTTAAATTTGTTCAGGAAAGCACATCTTAATCAGACATTAATTGGTTTAAACTCCTTTTTCATCTTTATTTATTTTTTTTATATTTTAAAAATAAACGTATATCAGAAAAACTAATTTAAATAACAGCATAGAATATAGATAATAAAATATTCATATTTTTAATTAATAATTTTTTTAAAAAAATTACCCAAATTAATTTATTAAAAAAAATTATCTTTCACTTTTTTTTTCTTTTGGATAAACTCTGTTTTCCCGGGAAACAAACAGGCGAACAAAAAGCCCTTAAAACAATAACCACAACGACCTGTTCTTAGGAACCCCCCCCCCCCGCCCAAAACAAAAATACAAACCATGTTTTAGGGCCTTCTCCAATAATGCTCCAAACTGGAAACCCTAGAGAGAGAACGGGACTTTTCAGGAACATTCTCGAATTTTCCCCCTTTATAATCTGCCTTCTTTCTATTTATTTCCCTAAAAAATCCTTCATTTTCCTTCTTCTTCAAGGTAAGTTTCTTCTTCGTTTCTTCATATATATATATATATATATATATTCATTTCTTTGATTTCTCATTTAATTCCTCGAAATTCATTTCTGGGTTTCTTATATGAAGCTATCTTTGATTTGGTTTTGGATGGTTTACGGCCTTAAATTTATTGTTAATTTCTTGCAGATCTGGTAAAACTCACTCTGGGTTTCTTTCAAACTCGTTATTCCTTTTTGGGTTTCTTGGCAGTCAAGGAATCGTTGCCTTCTTAGGTTGTTATCGGTTGAAAAAGTTATCTCCTTTTGGTTATCAACTGATGTCTATGTTGCCGAAGAGCGATTCAATCCAAATCCGTGAGGTATGGAACGATAACCTTGAGGAAGAATTTGCTTTGATTCGTGCAATAGTAGATGATTACCCCTACATTGCCATGGACACTGAGTTTCCAGGCATTGTGTTGCGTCCCGTGGGCAATTTCAAGAACAGCTATGACTATCACTACCGCACTTTGAAAGACAATGTTGACATGTTAAAGTTGATTCAATTAGGTCTTACGTTTTCTGACGAGGAAGGAAATTTGCCTACTTGTGGAACTGATAAATATTGCATTTGGCAATTTAATTTCCGTGAGTTCAATGTCAACGAGGATGTGCTTGCTAGTGATTCTATAGAGCTTTTGTCGCAAAGTGGGATTGATTTCAAGAAAAACAATGAGAAGGGTATCGATTCCATGAGGTTTGGTGAGCTTTTGATGTCTTCAGGGATTGTTTTGAATGATAGTGTATGTTGGGTTACTTTCCATAGTGGTTATGATTTCGGTTACTTGCTTAAGCTCTTAACTTGCCAGAATTTGCCAGATACACAAGTTGGGTTCTTTAGTCTGATCAATATTTACTTTCCCACCCTTTATGATATCAAGCATTTGATGAAGTTTTGCAACAGTCTGCACGGTGGATTGAACAAGGTTGCAGAGTTGTTGGAAGTGGAAAGAGTTGGGATTTGTCATCAAGCAGGTTCGGATAGTTTGCTCACAGCTTGTACATTCAGGAAACTGAAGGAGAGTTTCTTTAATGGCTCCTTGGAAAAGTATTCCGGGGTGTTGTATGGTTTAGGCGTTGAGAATGGACAGTGTACTTCTTGATAATGAGAAGTAACAGAAAGAAAAAAATAAAAGAAGAAAAAAAAAAAGTTGGACAACTGTTTGTTTATCTGTATGAGCGTGCCTCATACCCACACGTTAATGTATATTTTTGGCAACAATTTTTGTAATATATGAATATTTTCTTATGCTTGTTCTTCTTTTTCTTCTCACTCTTATTGCAACATAGCTTTTTATATTTTATATATCTGTTAGTGGTGCAATTATGTTCACATATCATGTGATAGCAAATCAAGCAAATGATTAAGCACAATCTTGATAGTTATATTCTAACTATGAATGAACACAATATTTACATCGTGCCCATCTATGGGCAGCTTCTGAAATGATGTTGCACAAAAAAAAAAATTGATGCATTGCTTTTGAGCTTATTCATTGCTAGATTTCCATTTCTAGAAGTTTTAGAATGTTTCCATCCTTATGTAACCTGCTTTTGAATCTATCCTGTTCAGAACTAGGTTACTACCTATTTTTTTGCTTGAGATGTCCCCTCACTGCCTGCCTCTCTACTGTTTCCCTTATGCATCAATCCTGTTGTCTAGAATAATGACTGACACTGCATGGGCCTTTTGTGTGCCTGTTGTAACAAATCGCACTACTATTATTCGAAAAAAGAAAGAAAGAAAAGTAATTTGTGGTTGAACCTTCCCTATTTTCTATTCCATTGTTGATTGTTCCTTTGTACAATTTGGAACCATGAGGCATTATTTATAGCAGAGCATTATCTCCTATTCTTTCATTCCACTTACTGTTGGTGTCATCTTTTTCTCTTATTTCTACCATTTTCACAAATCTCTCGTCGAACCTTATTGCCAAAATTTATCATATATCCACCCAAATGCCCCATTTTCCCTCTATTGTTTGTCTTCTCAGGTTATTTTTTATATATATATATTTTCATATCTCTATACAGCTTCTTTCCAAAAGAATCAACTGACTATGATTGCAAAAACCTTTTCTTGGCCAAAAAGAGTGTTTGCAGTCATTGTCAGATATTCTGATACGATCCCTACAGTTAAATTTATTCCTTGCAGGGCTCATATCTTCTCTTTGATGGATTTATTGATATTTTCTTTACTTTTCAGGTAATGCAGCATGGACAAAAAAAAGGGTTTGCTGTCATTGTCAGATATTCTGATACAACTGCTACAGGTAAATTTACTCCTCAATTTAATAAAGATTTCTTTGGAAGGCTCATGTCTTCTCTTCGATGGATTTATTCATATTTTCTTTACTTTCAGGTAATGCAGCATGGATCATAGGTTTTTTTCTGTTAATATTAAAAACTTGGGTACTGATTGATCACGGATAACTATTTGCTACCTTATTCTCAGTTTAAAGATAACTTGTTTATAATCAGGTTCGTTTTTAATGTATGTTATGGTTTCCGACATCTGAGTGGTAATGAAGTCTTGATCTAAATATGAGGTTTATCTGTGTAGGGATAGCTGCTGTATGATTTCTGCGATACTTAAGATCCATTTACTAGGTTATCTCTTCTCATCGTAATAGATATTATATGGACCTTGCAGTTTGGGGAAACGAGTCTTACCTGACATCTGTTTGAATGCTTAACTGTAGATAATTTGTCTTTTCCTAGCTTGGTCGGTTTTGTTGAGAGATCATTTTTTTTTTTTCTTGTTGTGTGACATGAAGGTCAACTCAGGACTTTTGTAATGGCTGCCCATCATTAGAAGAGGTGTCGTATTAAAGACTATTGTTTAATCTTTTAGTCTCTTATTCATTGTGTATGCAAATACAAAGTTCAGCACTTACTAGTTTTTTGTTAGGGGATTTCATTTGATTTATGCATTTTTAACATATATTATGCTCTTGTTACATTTCCGTTTCTCTTGTAGTTTTGTAAAGCTGATTTAAATTGTGATCACAAAATATACCTTTGTCCTTCAAACAAGCTCAGTGCCCAAATCGGTGGTTGTCACTCACCCCAGCATGTGCAATACATTAATGAGGCTCTGGATCCCTTCAATTGACACACACGCATGCATTCACAAGCATGTGGGTTCTAGGGTATCGCATGAGATGACTCTTTTGAGTTTTGAAGGCTTAAACGTAACTTTGTCATTTTCTAACCCTTGGTACCATGTAGAGTGATTTTTATTTTTGTGTTCACTTATTCATTATGAGTGTGACTAGGTTCTATGGAAATCAACTTCAATGACAGTTGACATGCTAGTAAGGGTAATTATTGTAATATGAAAGTCAAATTGTTGTCTTCGTAGTTGCATGTTTAATTGCTTCTATATTTATTTATCTACTCTGCTGGTTCCCC
Organism: Adansonia grandidieri; assembly: GCA_038382065.1. NCBI lineage: Eukaryota > Viridiplantae > Streptophyta > Magnoliopsida > Malvales > Malvaceae > Adansonia > Adansonia grandidieri. Next base: position 677,757 of record JBBYHK010000015.1, on the reverse strand, counting down.
TAGAAATTCTTTGAAGAAACTGGCAGATGTGTAGCCTGTGTTTAGCATATGCTGGTTCACTAGTGCTGCATTTATGCAACGGGTCTTCTTAGCAATGTGTATGTGTTATTAAGCATCTCAAGACCAGTTGCTTATCATGTTTTTTGTAACTTGCTGAAGAATAATGATTGTCCAAAATGTCAAAAAAATTTAAAAAGAACAGTTTAAAGATATTGTCCTGCCATCTAGGCAGTCTGTTAATGTCTCGACTCCCAGGTTACAAAATTGGAAGTACATTGGATTATGGTAGGCTATGTTACTTTGAATCTTTATTTTTCTTGAAGTATCCATGTCCGACACCCTTGTCCTACGCATATCCAGACATAGATATGAAGATATGACTCTCTAATGACTCTTTAGATACATGAAAAAACTTGGAAAAATTGAAGATATTCGTGTGAGACAGATGCTCCTATCCGACATTCACATCTGAGTCTGAGTAACATAACCTACCCTAAATGGCTAATTGGGTTCAAATTGGTAGTTATTGTTTGCTGTTCCTGTACCCATGTTAGTTGCTGCCGTCAACTGTTTTGTGCAACCCTTATTTCTGCATGGCTATTTGCATATTGTGTCACAATTGTTTTATATTAGATTGGTCTGTGAATGTTGTGAGGATAGGTTATTCACTTATTTGAATCCAGTTTTGCCAATTTGGTCTACTGGCGTTAAAGAAGCATAAAAGCTCATTTGTGTGGTTGCAAACAACTTGAATCTCCTCCTTTCTTGAGCTCTCCAATGTCAAAAGGTAATGAAATGTAAACTTGCATCTAAATTTATTACTCCATTTATCAGGCTTGAGCACTTTGTATGTCTTTTTCACACTTGGAGAAGAAACTGAAGCATGTTTAGCGTATAATGTATGCTCATTCTTTTTCCTATTTCTTTCATCCTTTTCAACGGGATTCCAGCCTTATGGATGAGGACTAGTATTGTCAGTTTTCACCACACCAGTGCATGTATCACAATACAAGGATAAAATAGATTTAACGTATATAATGTAACTAAATAACCCTATTTTATGGAATTATCAATTAGCAGAGCCGATACGTAGTAACGTATTGACAGGAGCTGCTGGATGTTTTTCTCAATATGTAGAATGTGCTCTTTGATTTATGTAAAAAATTCAACATCTATTTGCTTGTTGTGTGACAGGTTATTTGTCTGAAATTTTTAATGAAGAAGACGCTGAGAATGCCAAGTAAGTTTTAGCCAGTTTAACGTTTTAAGTCTAATGCTATTTGAAGAGAAAATTATTATTAAAATTACATTATCTTATATTCTTCGTTTTGTTTTTATTTTTTATTTTTTATTTTTTTTTTACTTTTACCGGTTCAAATGAGCGTATCTTATAAGGGTTGGACTCTTATCCATTACATTTTTGTTTATTTTTTTTTTCAATACATTTATTAACATCATTCATATTTATAGAACTCATTTATAAATTGTCAAAGTTAAATTTATGGACGGTAATTAAAGTTATAATGAATAGTAATAAAGGAAAAATTAATGGAGGGGAGCCAAACCCAGCCTTTAACCCAGCTTATAAAAACATAATAAAAATCAATTAAGCATTTAAATTTTAATAATATATTAAATTTTTTTAATTTTTCGGAAGAAGTAATGACTTTCATAGATCGTAGGAATTACTTTAGAAAGGTGATTCTTATAGGACGGTAAAAAAGAAGTAATTTTATAATATAATAGAAAAAAATTGACGGAAAATTACTTTTCCGCTTTTGTTTTTAATTCATTCTTTTCTACGAAATCTTTTTAACTATAAAATCATAAAAATTTAATTAATTTTAAAATTTTTTTAATTGTTATAAAATTAAATTTCAATTAAATTATATTTTAAGTCAAATATATATATTAAATACTTAAAAATTATTTTTAATTAAGCATATAGTAAATTAAGTATTATTAAGGGATGTATCTGTTAAATAATAAATTAATATTTATTAATAATAAATATTATTTAAATGTTGAAATTAACAAAATTTTTTTATTTGAAAAGAAATTTCAAAAATTACCGACAAAAGAAATGTTAATGTATAAATCGATGGAAGGATTAATGTGTTATGATAGTTAGGAAGTTAGGAACAACAATGAATAAATTAATTTTATTGAAATTAAAAAAAAATTATATATGTTCCAACAATTTAGAATTTTTACTCGAATAAATGAAAAAAGAAATCAAAATTAAAGAAGACGAGATTTCGAAGGAGTTATAAAAATAATCAAAAGAAAGTTGAAGAAGAAAATTTTGATGAGCGATCGGTCTGCGATTACCTATGGACGTTCCAAGCTCATGGGATGCTTTACGCAAAGCTATTCTCTCTCTCTCTCTCTCTCTCTCTCTCTCTGTCTTTTTTTTTTTATGTTTGCCTTCTTTTTGTTTAATTCTGTTTAGTTAACGAGAAAAAACTGAGAAAATTTGGGGGTAAAAGAACGTAGGATAGTATAATTCTATCTGATTTGTTTGAATTTGGTTTGAATTGTTGAGGAAGTTTTGGTTTCTTAGAAAATTTAATAAAGGAAATAATATATGCAGGGTTTTTCTCAACTGTTATTGAACAAAGCGTCTAAATTTCTTGAATTTTTGTATAGTACTTGAGTTTTCTTATTGAAATCTGTTGAAATAAATTGAAATCTGGATTCTTTAGCTGCTGATGCTGGTTTTTTTTTTTTTTTTTTTTTTGGTTTTGTTTCTTGTGGTAATTATGTAGAGAAATTGATATTATGGATTTGTTGCCCATGGCAAAAAGAAAAAAGAAAAAAAAAAAGGAAGAAGAAGAAAAAGAAGGAAATTTTCTGTTCATTTGTAACCATTCGGATCTGTTTAAACAAATTAGATCCTTAACTAAGAATTAGAGTTTTACTTTTATTGCTTTTTGTTTATTTATTGAGCTTGTGGTTTTCATGTCATTTTGTTTTATCTTTTGTTTGCTTATTTCTTATATTATTGGTCTACTTTGTGGTGTATGTGGAATCTATTTTCATCTCCTTCTTACCTTAGAAAGAGACAATGGGCCTTTTTGGAAGATTTAGGTTTTTCTCCGAGAATGGGAGTTTACCCGTGAGGCAGAAATGCTGGAAATTTCCTGTAGCCATTGCTGAAGAAAAATGTTGTACTTACTAAAATTACTCATTCTATCTTCTGCTTTTGTTGTGTGGTTGATTTTGTAGAAGAAGATTAAATCCAATTTAATGTTGTCTCAATACACTTGTCAACAACTTGAATTGAGAGTTACTGATGACTTCAGTAGGTTAAATTTAATGATGTAGGCTAGTCTTTAACTAGTTTACTATTTTAACTACAGTAAATGAGTGTAATGACAGACAAGAGTTAATTGATTACCTTCATTGAACAAGATAAACAGAATTTCTTCCAAAATTTAACGGATGCCTTCTCCACGTAGGTGCATCCCTTGATGTGGTGAAATTGAAATTTGGAGGTGGAGGTAAAGGCTCGCTTGAAGATCGGTTGGTTCCTGGTCTGCAAGGGTATTGCCGAATGAAAACATTGTATCTTTCTTTTAGGATCTGACCCATTGCTAAAAATTGATGGAACCATATAAATAGCTGTTAGTTTTTCATCTAACTTCTGACACTGAATTTAGATTGAACCTCCTGCTTGAGTGATTGTTCCACATAGAATGGCATATCTGCCTGACTGATCAGGATAAGGGCTTCTTGTAATAAACTTTCCCTCAACCAGTTTCATGTAAGAGAAATTTAACTTCAATGTTTCACTCCTGTATTGCCTAATTAACTGAGATATCATGTAATTGATAATTTAGATGTCTAGCATCAATACGTTGCCCTTATAGCTTAGTAACTGGTTCAAAATCAACATTACTTTAGTCTGGGTTTGGTATGCATTGCCTAATTATCTTTATTACATTTAAAATTGGAGTAATATGCTCATCATTTATACCTTGGGCCGTTGATATCAAAATTTTGGGGAAAAAGATTCTTTCAGAAAATTAAAGTCATAAATTTCATTTTCGAATGTTTCAACTTTTTTCAATCTTTTGCTAGTTAACTGCCATATTTCTTTTAGATTTTCAAATTCTACTGGCAACTACTATGACATGCCATAAATTTAAGGCATCAGAATAATGCCATTGAAATGACCCTTTTTGGCAATAAGAACCTTTTATTATTTGCCCTAAGACCAATTTTGTGAAATGGTTAACAGTTGGATAATAAACAACTTTGTTTCACTACTATTGCAGGCAAGGAAACTTGAAGCTCAGTTGGACGATCAGATGAATTCATATCGTAAGTTGGTCTCCACTAATGTTTCAACAGAACCTTGTTCTGAAGAGAATGATCTTGAATCTGGTATAGACCAACTACTAAAACAGCTAGAACAAGTAAATATGCAAATGCAAGACTGGGTATCATCTGGTGGATCTGAAATGGTTTCTCATACCTTGACTCGGCATCAGGAAATTCTTCAAGATCTGATTCAGGTATTATGGTTTCTACATTATTTTTTGTTTATATTTCTCTGCCAGCAATCTTTTTCCTTTTCTTCTTCATTTCCCTTTTTATGCCCCTGCAACACATGTTTCTCCCTTGTTTCTCCTCATTCAATTTAAATAAAGCTAAAACAACAGTGGTTTTACGTTTCAGTCTGTCTGGAAGCTAACAAGAAGCAACAAAGAGATTAAGAGCCTTTATAGTGAATGTTAAATGTCATATATCTGTTTATCCTTGAGTTATTCCATGTATAATTTGATTCTACTACCTCTTTTTTATACCAAACATACTTGTTTTGTTCAAAATCTACATAAATCTGTAGGCACTTGCAGGCTTGCTGCCTTTCCATATAGACCTCCTTTTCGAACCTCTAAATATACATTCTTTTTCCAACCCAAAAAAAAAAATTTTAACAGGATTTAGTAGGATTGAACCAATCAGAAACTAACTTGATCTTAGATCTGATTGGAGTGCAGGAGTTCTATCATCTCTGCTCTAGCCTTAGAGCTAAACAAGAACATGCTTTGCTACTGGAGGACTTTGATCGGACTAGATTAGACTTGGAAGGTCTTGGTTCCACAAAGCAGGCTCTACTTAAGGACCATGCGGCCCTCAGCAGGAGTACAGGACAGGTATGTAGGTTTAATTGTAGTTAACAATGTATCATTTGTATAGTCATGATGACATTGCTTTATTCCTTCTATAGAAATGCCTTAAATGTCAGTTGATTTGGGAACTTAAGAGTTTAATAACTAATTAGCAAATAATGAGATTGAGGAGGGAAAAATGGAGCAGATAAATTCAAAGAACTCTAAATCACATCATGGATTTAATAGTGGAATTTTTAGGTATATATGCATTCCTATCATCTCCTCTTTTGTCATAGCCCCATTCTTTTTTCTTCATTTTAAGGTCTAAAGAGAACAGTATAGAGTTGGTTACAGTTTCAAAAAGGTTATGATAAAGTTGATCATAAACACTCGGACAAAATTTGTCAGAAAATCTTTGAGAATTTGACATGTAGTTTGTACTGTTTGTATTTGCTATTTTGCAGGTGTAGTTTCATTCAATGAATGAGTGGGTTTCAACGATTGGGATCTTGAATATAAGCTCAATGACAATTGCAATTTATGACCTGTAGAGTATTTGATCGTTCTTGTTGAAAAAGATTCAGTTGCTGTATACCTCGACTTTTGAAAACTAATGACAAGATAAGAGCTGGAACCTGGAATAAAGACTAATCAGGCTTTAAATTCTTAACTAATTCCTCATCTTCTTGATGTGCTGAACTAATACTTAGTTTTGAGAAGCAAGTAGGCACATTCAAGACAATAGTGATATACATTGGTCTTTACACCAACTGTCTCTGTTTCCTACATGTCAAATTTATTTTTTGAGTTTTTTAGTTATATATATATATATATATATATATATATTTCTGGTGAGTTGTAAAAATGAATTGTTCCTACCATATTGATTGATTTCCAATCCTAAGGAAACATTTGTGACAGTGGTGGTTGTCTTCAGTTCCTGTTTTTTGTAGAACAGTCTTGGATTGTATGGTTCTATTAAAGCAGCTTGATAAAAGTTCATTGCTGTTCATAATTTTCATCTGTCCAAAAAAAAGAAATACCTTCCTAAGTGTTGGGAATACAAAATAATTTGCAGATGTTATATGCTAGAAAACACTTCCTGTTTACTGATTCTCTGTTGTATGAAATGTTTTATTAACCAGCCATTTTTGGATGGTTTCTCTGTAAAATTATGGATGTTGTTTGAGTCTGAAGGAAAAATTAAGAATTATGTTTAAATTATCAACCGTCGCTATTAGTTCATATGAAGCTGGCAACTGAATTCTGGTTTTGCAGGTGGATAGTGTAATTTCACAAGCTCAAGCTACTCTTGGTGCACTCTTCCTTAAAGTTCAACATTTGGGGGGATTAATTCAAAGCTCAGCAATGTTAGCAGCCGCCTTCCAATGGTAAGAATACTTGTTAATGTTGTTAGTTATGTTTCTAACTTTCATACATTTATTGATTACTTAATTAGCAACCTAAGTTTAGGTGTTCCATACATACTATTTTTCTATGATTTCCACAGTGTGCAAACTTGAAAAAGGTGGACATTCTTGGGAAAACAAATCAGTTGAAGAAAGAACGAAATCTTTGCAAGAAATTATCATAAATGATCAAATATACTACAAATTTAGTGGATTTGAGAAATTCATTCTATCTGCATACATAGCCGGACAGATGCTATTTCGAATCAAGATAGATAATTTTGAGGACAGTTTAAATCTGAAAGGAAAACCTTTTTCCCATCCGTCAGAATTTACCCAAAGCTTTCTTTTACCATCTCTCTATGCTGGTTTTCAGCTGCTTTGGCATGTTTTGACCTATATATAATAATGTTCTACCATGCAGGTAAATCATATTCTGTCTGGAGTAAAGAGGAAAAAGTATATGGATACCATCATTCTGTCTCTTGTTGCATCTGTGTGCACGTATCTTATCTTCATCTACTGGTTGAGCAAGTGACAAAGCATTCTGTGTTGCTGGCCTATGATTGTGGTGAAACAGGTTGCGTCTTACATTTGATGCTGTTTATGGAGGTAAGAAGTGGTGTTATCGTATATTGTAAGATGATGGTAACATTTATGGTGGGCATTGCATTATAATTGCCTTCATTTGTGTAGCGCGCTATGGGTTTTCCGGTGCAGGTAAAGATTCAACATTCATATGCGTAAATTTTTTGTATCATCTGAGTCAAACAAGTAAGCAGGAAGTAGAGATTGTTTTGATTCCGTTCTTGGCTCTACCATTGTCCGAATGCTTTAATCATTCACAATAATTCAGATGACCTAAAAATATTCATTCTTCTCCCTACATCCTTCTAGTGCATAAGAGGATCATCAGGGGCACCTGAAATGACCCAGTAAATTTCAACATGTTCAGCCTTCTTGTCCGATTGTAAGTTGCTTGTCGTAATCTTTATCATGATTTCAGAATCCTTATTAATCCTTCTTACCAGTAATTTCAAAATGATTGAAGTTCTAATATTTCCTGAAGCTCTCAACCTGAGATGTGAATTTGGTTTGGCTTAAATTTTTATGATGATGATCACCCACTTTAGGTAGACTACAACTGTAGTCATGTAAGAATTCAATAGACATGGTTCAGGGGAGGGTACTCTTGCCCCAATTCATGTCTCATTTTTTTTTCATGTGAACATAAACATAACACAAATTGTTAAATGTGTCGAACTTTTAAATATAAGCACGATATGTTTGTAATTTGTAATTAGGTTCGAGTTTAAAAATCGTAAGATGAAAAAGAATTTAATATTATATAACCAGCCAGCTTATGTAAATTGGTTGCCTAACTATTTACAAAATTAATCTACTTTGGGATGGCAATGGTGGGTATGAACTAGTATTTGGATCTAAATTCGGGGTTTAGTTCTGTTGGTTGAGTCTAATCGATTTATATGAGGTAGTGTTTAAGAAGTTTTGAATTCAAATTTCACTTTTATAATTCGTTTCCTTACTTCCAAAATACAATCTCTTATAAACAAAAGAGGAAAAAAGGTATTTGATACTATCCAGCCGTTTAAATAAGATTTTCGTATTCTATAAAATGGATAGAACAAAGTGTGGATAGTTAAGCTTAGACGGGTAGTAAAACATAGAATATTTGTCACTCGAATCTAATTATAAGTAATGGATTTTTTTTATATTTATTCTAAATATATATTAGTGAATATATTACTTGTAATTCCCAAATCATTTATTAAACTTTATAATCTTTTTATATATTAAAAGATATTTGTAAAATTACTAATTTATTTTTTATTAATAATATATAAAATAATTAAAATTTATTATTATTATTATTATTGCATTTGTATCGGGTTTAGTTTTTGTAAATGGCTATCCATAACATTATTAATTTTTTAACAAAATAAACGGATTCGAATTGGCGAGTTTTAAACGCCCTACCCAAGGCCGCCACTATGTAAATGATGACCATGCACATGGAGAGGTTTGGAAAATAAGTCTTATTTTTACCGTATAATTCTTCTCTTCTCACTAATATTTTTGCTTACGTAAAGATGCAACTAAATAATTCTGATCAACTCATGATTAGCAGCTGTCAAGATAGATTCAAATTTAATAGATTTTTAAGTAGCATGAATTCGAGTATTAATATCTAACATTATACGTGTTTATGCTAAGTTGACTTAAAAAAATTTAAAAGTTAAATATGAATACGTGTAATTATATTTTATAACAATGTCTTAAACAAATTTACAAATACAAATAATATGACATCATATATAAATAAATATGTTTATTTTTATATTTATTCCTATAATTTTATATAAATTATTCATATTTAAGTATGTTTCCTATCCAGTTGATGATCGAACGAATATAACATCCATTATTAAATGATTAAGGTAACAGAGAATATTTTTCTTTGTTTTATAAAACAACGCATTTCTATGATGGAAGTTTCTTTTCTCCTTTTTAGTCATCCATGCAGTATGGATAAATTTTCATCACCATCCACCCCTAACGCAAAAGCAGCTATATACTGCAAGAATTGTGACCCACTTTCTAGTAGAGGATTTAGAGTTTGTTTTTCTTGCTAGAATAGATCAAAACAAAGTTCCAAGTTTTGTAATCCAGACCAATGGTTTAAGATTACAAGTCAAGTGTGCTCTTTATGACAATCCGAATTTGGATTGAACACATTTTGGCGTATATACATACAAACACACACACATATATATATATATAT
>JBBYHK010000015.1:616954-668325 GCA_038382065.1 Adansonia grandidieri | reverse complement strand
ATATATATATATATATTTATAAAAGAGGTTATAGTTTAAGAATAGAAAAATAAGTTACAGATATTAACATAAGATTTATATCTCTGACATATTGAATTTCATCTTTTAAGAATACTTGCAAATAAACTAAAAAAATAATGTAACTAAAGATAATTTTGAAATTAATTAAATTCTCATTATTTTGTAGTTAAAAAAACTCAGATAAAAGAAAAATTGAAAATAAAAAAAATAAAGGGTACATTTATCTTTTCATTTAAAATTATCTTAGTAAATGATATTTCAGGAAGGTTAATATATTGCTAAGATAGAATTTTCCAAACTAAAAAACAATGTATTTTGAATCAAATCTTAGGCTCCGTTTGTTTTACAGAAAAATGATCTATGAAAAATGATTTGTGCAATTTTTAGTGTTTCTTTGGCAAAAATTGGAAAAAACTTATTGGTTTATGAAAAATAACGTATTTTTCTTTTCCTGAAAATTATTTTCCCTTTATCAAAAGTTGAAGACAATTAAAAAAAAAAAAAAAAGAGCTACCCATGAGTAAGACTACTACTAAACTAATGAACTTAATTCAATTCGTATGGGAATTTAGACACAATATTTTAGATTAATACTTAACTCGAGTAAAATATTATTATTTATTAGAATAAGCACTACAAGTTAATAGTTTCAATCAAAATAATGTTTGATAGAACACTTATCCTTACCCAACGATGGAGCTAGAATTTTTGAATATATATATATATATATATATATGTTTATATGTATTTATATATTAAATAATTATATTAACCTCAAAGTAAAATTTATATTTATTTTTTTGATCTATAATTTAATTTTTCGCATTAAAATTTATAAACAAATATAATTATATATTAATCTTGGCCCTAAAAAAATTTAAAATTTTTTATAAATATATTATATATTTATTTTTTTAATACTCCATCAAATTAATATATTATATATTTATTTTTTTAATATTTAATTAAACTCATTTATTAATTTTAAAAAAATTATAATTTCCTTTTTACCTTCCAAAAATTATTGCTAGCTCCGCCCTTGCTTACCTCCCTTCTTCCCAACCACATTTTTTATTTGTACTTTTCCCTTCTCCTACCTCTTTTTCTCTCTCTTCCAAGTCTTATAATATTAAACCCTTTTTACTTAAATATTTGGACTTAAAGCACTGGGGGTGTGTGTGATATATATATATATACACACCAGCTATGAGTTGCTGAGTTCGTTTATTACAATATACATCAATGTTTCACCTCTCTTTCTTGTAATAAAACCCTATTTCCTCCTGATTATAGACCCCACGACCACGAAAAGTAAATTCTCAAACATATATTCACCTCTCAAAACAAACATGGAGCCTCCAAAATCACAGCCGTCTCTCTCTGAAGCTTCAAGCGTCATCTCAGTATCAAATGGCCCAAGTGCAAGCCTGAGAGCCTCAATGGATAGCCGGAAAGAAAGAAAGCAACCAGAAGAAGATGATCGTGAGCGCCAAGAATATGTGGAGAATGATGATCTTGTATTGGATCTGTCGCTCTCCAGCAAAAAGGATTCGAGTTCGAATAATCAAGATTTGAAGCCAGAAGAGCTCAATCTCATAGACTGTTTCAACACGGATGCATCGTATGATGATCAAGATTCTTTGGAAAATCCTCAAGGTAATGAAACTGAGCCTCAGCCTAGAGTATTTTCATGTAACTATTGCGAAAGAAAATTCTATAGTTCACAGGCTCTCGGAGGTCACCAAAATGCACATAAGCGAGAAAGAACACTAACAAAAAGAGGCCAGCGGAATGGTACCGCAGCACCTTTTGCAGCTTTTGGTCACAATAATACGCACCCAAGTCGATATTCTAGCATGGCTTCCCTTCCTTTGCATGGCTTGTTCAATAAATCACTTGGAATTCAAGTCCAATCTATGATCCACAAGCCATCTTTTGTTCCATCAGCACACATTCGTGAGCAAAATGGATGGTCTAGACGCCTTATTTATCAAAAACAGGCAATCGGGCATCTTTCAATGGAGAATTTTCATGTGGGAGTTAATGCTGGATCATCAGCAAGCAATGGTGCGGCAAAATTGCGAATGTTTGGACCAGCCACGGAGGGGATGGGTGGACAGTGGTGGGAGAGTGTTAACCATTTCAACACTAAGCATGATGAGTTGAAGCTTGACTTGTCTTTGAAGCTCTAATTAATTAGTCTAGTTTTATTCTTCCTCTTCTTTTTTAAAGACACATTTTTCCTGGTTAATTTTGCTTGTTTTGCTAGGGTCATTTTTTCCCTCTGATTTTTATTTGCATCTTTTGTAAATGCATTTCGTTATAGAAGATTTGAAGAGATTTCGCTATTTGCAATTCTAATTAATGTTGGAAAAACTTTCCCAACTCCAACTTTGAGACTTGAAAATATGAACTTCAAAGTATTCTTAGTGCAAAGGAGGTTTTAATTGAAAACTGAAAAACAGGTTGCAAAATATTAGAATTCGAACTTAAACCTACCAAAAATCACCATTTAATTGAAGACTGAAAAACGGATTGTAAATATTAAAATTCAAACTTAAACCTACTAAATATCATCGTTTAAAAGTAGTTATATAAATTATTTGAACTAAATCCTAAGTCGTATGAACTTTTGAGTTACCTTAAGCACTTTAATGTAGAACCAAATCCCTTTCACAAAGTTTTCTTATAATATTTACTCCATTTTTAATATGGATGATTCTTCGTTAACAAGTAGATACGTAAACTTTCAAGGACATATAAACGTAGTCATATTCATTTTGAAGGCTATACGTCAAAGGACTTTAGCCATTGAAGGTTGCTATTCACAATATGAATTTGAAACTAGGTTTTGAGTTTCTCTAGCTCATGAACATCTAATATCCAATTTTTTTATCATTTAGTACGATTAACTATAAATTTGAACCATAATACTATAATTAGCCACATCAAAAAATGCAAAATTCAAGTAGGAATGATAATGAAGGGAAGGAAACAAGTTAAGATATACATAATTGAAAGATACATTAATCCATCATCGTCCAAAACACTGAGTAAATATTTTATATACTATCAATGAATCAGATGATATTATCCCATTAATAAGTAAATAAAAAAAACTCTATAATCTCTCAAAAATAAATATAAAGAAACTTTTTGTTTACTCATTAATAAAGTGTTATCATATAAAACACTAAGTATATATATAAAATCTATATCAAATATAAATCCTTATATTTAATAAATAACACATATAGTCCACTAAGTTTATATAAATTGGAAGGTTGTGATTGTCTCAATTGACAACATTTTTGACCCACTTGCAGTTGAATAAATAGACCATCTCTGTACGAGGGGCTGGACTTTAGATCAAATATATTAGGGTTAGAGAAACAAAAATAAGGAGGGAGATCCACTATAGGCCGGTGTAGCCATGTGAAAGTGAAAGTATGGCAAAAATGGTGACCCTCAGCTATGCAATCACATCAATTCCCAATATTAAATTATGGGAAAATTTTTATTTGCCTTGATTTCTCACCTAAGTGATCTATTCAATGGGGTCCAGATCAATTGATGGGTACAATCTATAGATCATGCTAATCATTAGTTCTTAAAAAACATGATTTTCCCATAATCAAGCTGCAAAGTAACAGAAAATCTCACTGTTAAGACAGTTTAATTATCAGATAGACTGTCAAATTCCTAGTGTTGGACTGGCTTTATCCTTGCCATTTTGACATTTAAAAAGTTTGGCAAACTATGATTTTGCCTCTCAATTAAGAAACAATTTAAAAACCCCTTTTTGTTAGAAAGTGATGCATAGAAAAGTAAGCACGGAGCTATCATTTTGCTGAGATTAGGTGACAATAATTCAAGCAAGAAGCAAGTAGTCTTCCTTCTCAAGATCCTCCTATAATTAAGGAAAAGTATCTTTGTTCCTTCTCTTGTCATTTAAATTAATTACGATATATGTTTTCTTTTCTTTTTCTTTCTTTTTTTTTTTTTAATCTTTTGGTTGTATTGGGTTTTGTTTTGACCTTGTACTATTTTAGTATAGGTATTTTTGGTATAAGGATCACGTGGTCACCTCCTATGTCTAGTAGTTTTCAAATTAACACCGGTCTGGTCCTAATGGCTCAGCTGCCTTCTTTTGTTCTAGGCGTCCTAGATCAAACTTTAAATAAAAATAAGTTATTTATTAAATAATAATTCTAGTCGTATTAAATATATAAAAATTCATTTTAAATTGAACCTGATAAATAAGAGTATATTAGTGTTTTGCTTTTGCTTAGCTAGGGTTATTTTTATTTTATAAATTTTAATTATTATTAATTATAAATTAAATTTTATTAAATAATAAATACATATTTAAAATTATATATAAATTTTAATTGATTCGAAGTTATCGAGCAAATCTTTTACTTTAAACACATCATTTAAAAATAAAATAATTAATGATATTTTTTAGATTTTAATTAATTTTAATAAAAATTTAATTTTATTAAATAATATATATTTATTTAAATTTGATATGAATTTTAAATCTGTCTATGAGTAAAAATATGGATTAATCACTTTAAATATATCATTTAAAAATAAAATTAAAATAAATATTTTTAAATTTTTTCACCGCTCGGCGCGAGTATCAATCTTAAACTGACCATCAAATTAACATGTGGATTGATCCCTTAAAATAAACTTCTAAAATTAAAATAGAAATAATTAATAAAATAAATTTTTTTTTATTTTTTTAGCAGATTTGGTATGAATTCTAAATTTATCCACGAGTCAATTTGCGAACCAACCCTTTAAATATATCATCTAAAATTAAATAAAAAATATTAATAAGATAAAAATTTTATATTTTTTTACCAAACAGGTTAGGTACGAATCTTAAATCAAGCCGTAAATCAACCTATAGATCAACCTTTTAAATACGTAATCTAAAATTAAATAAAAATATCAATTAATAAAATAGTTTTGCTATGTGCTTGTCATGTACATATCATAAATAAACCCATAGGTCACGTACAAAGCAACTTCTTTAAGTACCTTATTTAAAAATTAAAAAAACTTAAATATAAAAAATTCAAAATAATTAATAAATTAATTTTTATTTTTTTCAAGTAGGTCGAGTATCAGTTCTAAATCAACCAGTAAATTACGGTGAAGATCAATCCCTTAATAAAAATAAAAATCAAATATAAAAAATTAATAAAGTAATTTTAAATTGACATATAAATTGCTGAAAGAATCAATGGAGCAAGCATTTTAAATATATAATCAAAAAATTAAAAATAATTAATAAAATAAAATTTTTATCAAGCGGGTCGAATATAAATATCAAATCTGATATGTAAGTTTCTATATAGATTAACTCTTTTAAAACATATAACATCAGATTTTTTTACATTTGTAGTATAGATGTTAGTTTTAGATTGAGACATGATATAAACATGAAATAAAAAATAATATGGACACAGCACGAATAGATGAACATGTCAAATATACATAAATAACTAAATAATGTGAAAATTTTGTATATAAATTTATAATACTTTAAACATATAAAAAATAACACGAATACAATAAATATAAAAATAATTAAAACACAATACGAAAAATTATATAAACAATATATGAATAAATAAATGTATAAATAAAATAAAAGTATAAATAAAATAACATGAATTATTAACACATAAAAATATATAATATTTTAAAAATAAAAAAATAACGAACACAATTTTTTTTTAAAAAAAAAAAAGCAAGTGAAAGCAAACAAAAACAAATGTAAAAAAGTAATTATAGTCTCTCTTTAATGATTCTAATAATTGCTATTCTTTTTTTTGAAATTATTTTTTGTGATTTCATTTTTTTTTTTAATAATTATTAGTTCATTGCCCTTTTTTGGAATTCTCTCTCACAAAATATTTCTAAACAAAAATAACCTTATAAATTTAAATATAGTTTTAAAGACTCAAAAATTGTATATTATATAGAGGTGGCACTTTTTGCTTTGGAGGAAGTATTTGACCTCTTAAGTGTGCCTTCTCATACAAGAAATTATATAGCATAATTAGAAACTAAAATGTTGGGAGGATGGCTTTGATATTTTTATCCCAAAGCTTCAATTATTACAACGCTTCCAATAGTTTACAATGTTTTTCATCTACACCTTTTGTAAGTTGCTCATTGTTATTGCAGTTGTATCTTGGAACTGGCAAAAGTCCTTATCCTCTCCTAAACCATCTACCCTTCTATAGTCGATATCAAAGTCCCATTTTTCCTTACATATTCCAATTCATTTAACTTTTCATTTTTGTCCATTATGTTTTTATATAAGAGGTCACGTTTTTTTAATATAAAAAAAATATTCGTATATATTTGGATTCAAATTTTAAATTCGTTAGTATTAATTTTTTAAAAGTGATTATATGAATCAACTAAACTAAACTTTGAGTTTTCTATTATAATACATCCATCCTTACCATTCACATATATATTGGACACATTTATTAATCGTAAAACTCTAACTTTCAAGCAATGATTAACCATTTATTGAAAAATAAAGAACTAAAAAGTAACAGGAGGAAGCTATAATATGTTTGATAGAATGAAAAAGTAAAAGAATAGATAAAAGGGAGTGAAAAATTTAAAGAAAATAAATTTTTAATGCGTTTGGTAATAAAGAAAATAGTGAATACTAGATTATAGCACACCTACTATTCAGGTGAATGAGAAAAAAATTACATTTAAAAAATTTGATCAGTGGATAGTTTGTATGCGTGAGTATTTTTTTTATATATAAAAAGAAGTGGATAGATTTTAGGAGAAAAAATTGATTATTTTTCTCAAAATAAACATTACATAAAAATGAAAAAGATATCAATACCCTTACTATGTTATTTGATATAATAACTTATTTGATTTTTTTTCTTTGTATTTTTCTTTATTGAATTGATATTACGTGATTCATTGCACTAATTCAATCATTTAGTCGCGTATATAGTACAGATTATTATTTTTCAAAGTTCTTTGTATAGAAAAAATAGAAGAGATGTGAATAAGTGTTGCATATTACTAAATTGTCCAACATATTTAGCACTTTTTTTTTTCCATCTTAATATACAAAAGATTATAAGGCTAAAGCATATAATTTTATTTTCTTTCTTTTTATTTTTTAAGTCTACCAAAAGTAATAATGAATGAAATGAAAATTAAATTTTCTTTCAACTTTTCTGTATATTCCAATAAGTATATCAATAATATATATAGGGATTTATTTTTTCTAAATTTTAAATATATTTTAAGAATATGTGTCACCCTATTGATTCCCTAGAAGTTTTAGACATCAATGCAATGTCCAAGATAATAATCCTATATGTATATAGAATAATTATCTAAAACACTATCCAACGAAGCTTTTAAACTTCACAAGTTAGGTTGTAAATAAATTTAAAAAATGAGACATACAGCAATTTTTAACTTTATTTGTAAAGTTAAATACTCTATTGCCAATATATTAAAGATGGATCTATTTACATATATAAAATTATGTTTCTGTTCACCATGCCAAATAAAGATCAAATGAGATCACTCCTTAGAGAAATAGTGAAACCAGAGAGAAAACCATTCCTACACAGTTGCCTTTAAATAGTAACTCTACTAAGATTATAAAATAAATAGTGTTTGATGAAAGACTTGTAGACAATCCATTTTCTGTTTATTAGTTTATGTTTGTTTAATAAGGAAAATAAATGATTATGAACAAGATTTAATGTTCATTTATTAATGAACTGAATTTGAATTATGTATATTTAATTCATTTATATTTACGAATAAACTCCTTTATGAACCATTTAAAAATTGTTTGATATATTTAGATCGTTTAGAACTCATTTATCATTCGATTATAATATAATTAACAATATTTGTGTTTTACTTTTTATATTCAATAATAACTTCAATTTAGTAATATTTTTATTTTATTATTTTACCTTTAACGATAACTTAAATCAACTTTTTTTTATTTGTTTAAATTTGTTTGCTTATTGTTCAAAAGAAATTTTAAATTGTTCACGAACATGTTCAATTGCGACAATTGTAGTTAACTGCTTACAAACAAACAAACACAAGTACACTTAATTTTAAACGAAGTAAACTCGAACATAATTTTAAAAGTTTTTAACAAATATGAACTGAATACGAAGATAATAAAAAAAAATAAAGGAACAAACATGTGCAAAAATTTGTTCCTTCAATTCATTTACAGCCCTGAACTCTACTTGTAGTTTTTTTTTTTTTTTTGTAAAATTCCTAGGAATCTACTAAGATCTCTAAATGCAACTAATTTCCTGGTAACAAGCAAGATCTCGGGAATACCTTATTAGTCTTGAAATACCTTCTCATTCTCCCAAAAATGGGTTCACCCAACAATCAACCCACCTCCATTACACTGCTGGGCTTGCATTCATCATCTATCATGGAAGAAAGGGCCTTCCTGCCGCAGCCAGGACGGCCTTAATAGAGACAATGGATCCAAGAATTCCTTCAAGCTTGCATAGGAATAATGGAAACCGCTATAATGATGGCATCCGCGACAAAATCCGTAACCACATTTTAGTATTATAAAAAAAAAAAATTAAAACCGTAATAAAATAATTATAATATTACATTACAACTGCTATTTAAATTTCAAAATATTGATCATAGAAAAGCAACTCATCAGTAAAATGATGTTGAAGGCATGTGCATCAACAAATTCTGGTCAGGTTTGACATTTTAAAATCATTTTTTTTTAATTTGAAATGATTATATAATTATTATCTAAAAAGAGTTTAGATATCTTGAAGTTCTAAGGTTGACTCTTCAAGTCAACAACTGATCTTCTATGGAGTAGAAGAGTTATGATCAAATCTCGCATTAGAAAAGAATACAAAGAATTTAAAATTATTAACCCTGATCATTAAAATATCAATATATATATATATATATCTTGATTTTTAGATTTCAAAATGCAATTCAGCAGTTGCTAGCAGGCTTACTTGCAAAATGAACATAAAGATAAGCAAAAATCACATGATTTATGGTGTGCACCTGCAGTTTCATCCTTTGCAATATCAAAATATTTAACTGTAATTTCATCCCACTTGGAAATGACACCAATTGATTGCCACCACCTTTCTAGTTTCTACTGCTTTCCAAAGTTTAGCTGGATACGTTGTAATTAAAATATTCAACAGTCTAGCTCATTGGAATTATAGGAAGCTAATTGCATCTCTACTTATGCTCAACACAATCTCCAGTAAATAGTAATGTAGGCAGGCAGGTAAATTCGTGAGCATGGACAAAGTTGGAATATCAACTGATCTTTTCGATAACTAAAACCGAAATAAGTCAGCATGAACAAAGCAAAATACATATCTATTTCTTCTCAATATAAGATTTGACAGTTTCCAACCATCTAATGAACTCAGTTTTATCTTTGTTTTTAATGTATTCATGCAAGAAAATTGCAAGTTCATCATTTATACCCCTTTCCTCCAAGAATTCATAAACTGAGTTCTGCAGTTCATCATCCAATTCCCCGTAATGACCAACCAAATTCACTGCTTAGAATAACTTAAACCACAATGAACATGTAATCAGAGGAACAGGCCAAACACAACCAGTCCCACTGAATGCTGAGAAACAATGCAAAAGGAAATATGATTACTAACCATATGGCTGCTAATTAAAGATTTAACTCAAAAAAAAAAAAAAAATTGGGTTAGGGGAGTTGGGGGAGGAACGATACAAACTAAATGTAGCAAAGGATTCGAGTCATATTAGGATTCTGCAACTCTAGGTTGCTCCGATTCTTCAATTTTCTTCATGCATCCATGTTCAACATATATCCAAACATGAATATGGAGATATGACCCTCCTATGGCCCTCCAAATAAAAAAATTTAAAAAATAATAATAATAAATATACCCATATCAGACACATATCCTGTGTCCAACACTCACATCCAAGTCCGAGTAACCTAGGTGCAAGGTATTTTGTTGAATTAAGCAGTGACAATTTTAAAACATATTTAGGTCTTCTTTTCCTTTTGATTCTCGGTTATCTAATGAAGGATAAAGCAAACAACATACTTAAACTCAGGAACAAAGTAAAGCTGATCTGGTGTTGTATTACGCCCACGAACAAAAAGTTTCTTGATCTCTATGGCATCTGGCCAAGCTGAGCACATGATCTCCATGACATTATTATTATTATTCCACTTAGAGATATTGACAATAAATTTTATATGAAGTTGCACATCATCATCTACTCTACCAGAATTAGGTACAGGAATAGACCCATCAAACATGGTTGCTTCAATTTTAATATCTTCTTTCTCCCCAAATTTTCTTTTCAATCTAATCCATTGCTCTCCTGGCCTGTCATCAACCGTAAAAGAATCGAATCTGGTAATAGGCTGCAACTCAATGGTCAAAATTCAGAATAAAAATGAGTTATCAAAATTCAGCTTTCCTGAACTACAACATTAAAAGCAGAAAACAAATTAACCATATCCAATCATTATATACTCACAACAATCAAGCAATTCAATAGGGTCTCAAGAAAGTAAGTTCTTGCAAGAACTATTTTTCGCTCTCGATTCAACAAACTATCATAAAGCTCCCACTGAAAATATCCAAGACTTTTATCAAAGTTAAGGGACAGAACACTATACTTTTGGGCTCCTTTGTTTTCCATTTTTCATCTCCAATTTTACACTATATACAATCAATGAAGAAGATTAATAATTAAGTTTTAAAACGCTTGTTTTCCAATTTTCCAGATTCATATAGATCATATTAATTATTAGTTGAAAAACAAGTACCAAAATAACACTTTGAAAAGGGAAGCAAATTAAGAGCCTACTGCATTACATTCCTAGAAATAGCAATATAACCAAAGAAATAGTATTTAAAAGTAAGCACCTTTAGAGTCATTTTCGTTTTAATAGTAAAACAAACCCATTTTCAGTATAAAATTTATTAAATGTTACAAGTGCAATTTTTAATAAGGAACAAGACCAAAACGAACCATTTCAATTTAAGACCCATTTCTCCTTACTCAGAAGGCAAAGGAAAAATACCTGTTTGGGAGGGCATCGTTCGTGCTCGTATTGGATTTCGTTACAAAGGAGCCTCAAAATGTTGCCTTGAAATGCAGACTTTTGCCTGTCAGAGATATAGTTTCTGTGGGTGAAAAGGGAGGTGGGTTTTGGGTGTTGATGAAGAAGGAGTCGTGTTCTGAGACAAGGAGAAGAAAGAGCATTTCTTATGGTTCGATTTAGCCACACCATCGATGCTGGCTACTGGAGCATCGCTTCTTCTTTAGTGATGGATTTTTTTTTTTTTTGTTTTGCGAGGGTTTAAGATGCTATTTGTGGAGCTGAGGTTTAAGGATTTGTTATAGACTTATAGTGTGGGTTGAACAACCTATCACATCTTGCCAAGTCAGCTGACTTATTTTTTTTAATTACCCAAATAAATAAAAGATAAATATATACATATTTTCACCAAAAAAATAGTTTATATTAGTGGTATAATATATTTATTAATTATTTAAAATTAAATTATTTTTAAAATATTTTTATCAAATTTTTTATTCAATCAATTAAATCAATTTAAATAAAAATTAAAGGTTTGAGTGATTTCACTTTTAGATAAAAAAATTTTTATATCGAACAATAAATAATTTTTTATTTTTAATTTATTTAAAATTTAACATTCATGATATTAATACGTATATTAATACAAAATAAAATATAACAATCAAAAAAATTAAAAAATATAAATTATATAAAAATTACATAAACGTATGAATTAAAAAATGCTTTTAATTTACTAAAAAATAAACCGCAATATTGCCCAAAATAAACTTCCAAGATGAAATCTTAAAGTTTTTGTTCTAATTATAAAACAATAATGTAAGAATTAAAAACCCATTCTCAAAATTATATTTATAAATATATACTACTACAAGGTATGCTTACCTAATAAAATCTGTTTCCATGAATTCTCACATTAATATCTTATCTTTGTGATGGGTAAGAAAATGTTTACATGGATGCTTACGTGAAAGCTCGAATTTCCTTTGGACTCGAAAGGACACCACTACACAGCTAAAGAAGCAAGGATTTTTTGGCGTGACATCAATACCTCTCAAAGTCAGAAAGAGGTGTCAGACTCGAAAGACCTTTCCACCTAGAGCCAAGCATGTGTCTTGCAACACATCTGGTCTCTTTTCTTCAAACAGGCGCACTTTGGATTCCCTGGATTCAACCTATGTTCTGAAGACAAATCATAGTGACAGCGCAACAAGGGAGTAATTGGGGCTGGGACAAACTGCTCAAACTAAGACAAATAGCAGCCGAATTCATTAGACAACAAGATGGGAGATGGACTTGGAAGCGCCCAGGGCCTTCATACCCAACAGCAAAAGTTTGGCAAAAGACTAGGCCGAAGAGAGAGAAGGTTGGTTGCGATAGACTCGTACGGTTTACTCATCATACCCCAAAGCATTTGATTATTTCCAGGATGGCAATAAACAAGGGATAAGATGTTGTAGTTCGACACTCATATGATCAAGTTCTTTTAAAGGACAAATGTGTGTGATGATATTTATGTTATTAATTTCTTTATGACGAGGAAGTTGATCGTATTTTTTATCTTTTTAATTTCGGATTAGTATGAAATGTTTGAAATCAGGTTTTGATTTTCTTACAATGAAGTATTCGATTCTTAATTTCAATGATTTAATTCTTTCTTAATTTAATAACTCTAATTTAATTAAATGTAACACATACATTGATTTTTGAATTATTTATTAATTAATCTTGTTATTGTTATTATAAAATGAAATAAATAAGAATGTAAAATTAAAATAAAGATTTTAATTAGATTTAATTAGATCTACTCATGGGCCGAGCCAAGCAGGATTCGGGCCGAGCTTGAGCATCGTATTAACATTAACTATACTTGTTCAAGCTCAACTCGGCCCAAAATATGAATATCAAATTTTGCCTAAACCCGCCTATTTTTGTAAATAGATAGTCCAAGCCCATTTAGGCCGGCCTATATTATATTTTTTATAATTTATTTTTTAAATATATTTTTAAAAAATTTAATCTTCATTAATTTAATAATTTTCTTTTATTAAGTTTATAAATATAAATACTTTAACTTAATTTTTAAAGTTTACACTATAATATTGTATATATGTATTGTTTATATGACAAAAATTACATAATACATAGAATAATATATATATATATATATATATATATATAATGTAATAGCAAAACGAGCTGGATTGGGCCAAACTTGGACTTTGAAAGTTGGACCCAAGACTGGGCTCATTTTTTTAATCGAGCTTAAATTTTTTGTTCAAGCCCATTTTTTGAGCCTAATATATTTGTCTAAATCCTCTCAAATATCAAATGAATCTTTTGATTTATACGAGTATTTCGACCTTTGACCAAGTCTAGATCCAATTTATCAATTTGGGCTCAAAATAGAAGTTCAGAGGAGCCCAAAATTCAATTATAGGCTAATATAAAATCAAGCAGATGAACAACCAATCTTTAATCCAACAATAACTTAATTTAAAAAAGGAGCCTAACTTGGCTCAAATTAAGTTTGACCAAAAATCGAGCCATTGACTTCACTCGATAACAATCGACTCTTGTCTCGGGGCCCGTCCGGAACGAAACTGGATATCTACTTAGAAAATAAAGTTTTATATAATATTTAAAAATCAATCTACATATTGTAATTTTTTAATTTAAAAATAAATATTTATTTAACTATTTTTTTGGTTCGAGCATAATTTAATAAATTTTTAAATTGAATATCTATTAACTTAAGCGAGTATTATTTTATACCTGACATACTTATCCTAATCTATTTACATATTAATAAAAGTATTGTTATATCATAGTGCATAAACCATCATAATACAACATATATATATATATATATATCAATGACATAATTATATCCTTTTAAAAAATCATATGATAAAACTTAAAAGACTATGCATGTCTATAAAAATAGCAAATTTACCCTAACAAAAGACTACTCAGGACTAACTACTTATTAAAGTCCAAAGGTCATTCAATATTAAGAAGAGACTAAAAAGTTTAGACAAAAATGTTAGAATTAAAAATGAGTTTGGGCAAAAGTTATGACTTATTTTAAAAATTCAACTAAGCCTTAGCTCTAAAATTCAAAACTTGAGCTTGACCCAACTTGTTTTTTAATTTTATAATATAAATTTTATGTTTATATAGATTATATAATCTATATCATATAAGAGATAAATACATATAATATTATAATTTAATATTGAAAATATATTAAATTATCTATATTTTAAAATTTAATAAAAAATTAAATTATTTAGATTAAATTAAAATATATTTCTTAAAAATTAGAAAAAAATAACATGGATATTCTTAAATATGTGTGAACTAATATATGAGTCGGGCTTGAGCAAAACCTAATGCCTATGTTTCTGTTTGGATTTGGACAAGCTTATATAGCATTGATACGATACTTAAACCTAATCCATGATGCCTCTACTAAAAAATAACATGTATAACAATGAGAAATTAATTAATTTGTTATGAACTCACATGATAAGATATTAATATAACATAACATATAAATCATTACGATAACATACAAACATCATTACCAACAACCTATTTTATGTACTTTGTTTTAAAGTTATACGAAAATGGACTACTTTTAGAATAAAAATAATTCTTTTATTTAAAATAATATGTAATATAAATAAAAAATATTACAAAATTATTATAAGCATATACATGATGATTAAAATATATAATTTATTTAAATATTATTTACAAGATTATCATAATTTATATTACAATTTATTATTTATTTTAAAAGATTAGTATATATTTAGAAGACTATTTTAATTTTTGAACAATTAATTTAAAAATGTTATTATTATAATTATGTAACACATACTTTTAAAACAAAATACAACAAAACTATTAATCCAATCCAATGTTCTTTTAAAAATAAAGATATTAAGTTTGATTTATAATCAATTGATTAAAATTTTAATTCCTAATATCGTAACTCTATATGTAATAATATCAAACTTTTTTATATTTCAAAATTTTCCGCGGTAATTGTTTGCATGGTTCATACTTTATAGTACTAAAAAATGATGATTACAAGTTATAAAATTAAAATAAATTAATAACTTATGTTATACTTATTATTTTTATTAAATTAATTTTTTAAAAATAAAATTATACTTAATTACATTTAAGGTTAGTATCTCGGGTTAATCTGATTTTAGATCATTTCAAATCCAAGTCAATTTTTATTCGAGTTGTTTTCGATTTTAGACTAAATTTGATTTGACTTGTTAACTTTTTCCGTCAAACCGTATTAGATTATTTTGAATTTGAGTGGGTTGAACTAATTTTTCAAGTGGATAAGAATTGATGGATATACTTACTAAGCAATATAAGTAAATATAAATATAAATATATATATATATATATATATATATATAGTTTAAAACCTAACATGACCGTCTGAAGTTATCAATCTAATTTTCAAAATAATTTAAATTATGTAGTCAAGCTAACATTTAACCTAAATATTCTTCAAATTTATCTTGATTTATTTACTAATGAAATTCTTAACATAAAACTATATATACTTTTTTATAATATGATAAAAAAAAAAGAGAATAGAAATGAAATAAATTGTTTTCTTTCCTTTAATTCATACTAATTTTATAATATATTAAGAAAAAAATATAAAAAAAATATCATTAATTAGAAACAGATTAGAATTATAAAAAGTATAATTAGGTATTAATTACTATAAACTAATTAAATAAAAGAATAGTCGAATAAAGGTAAAAAGTTTACTAGAAGTTCATGTACTATTATAAAGGAAACATTTTAATCTATGCACTATTAAATTCAGCATTTTAATTTTTGTATTTTTAAAATTATAACAAATAAGAAAAATTTATTGACGGTATTAAAATAATGGTTTAAATACTGATAGTAAGCTTGCCTATCATGTGATTTATAAAATTTTAAATTTTATACAAAAATAAGTTTTGATTTAGGGTCAAGTTTAGGTTATTTTTCAATGCAAAATTTAAAATTTCACATCACATTTCACGTAAGCATTTTATCGGCATTCAAAATATTTTTTTTAATACTGCTAATTATTTTTCTTTATTTGCTAATATTTAAAAAGTAAAAGAACAAAAATATTAAAATAGTAAAAGAACAATAACTAAAATGCTTTGAGACTCCCAATGAAATTTTATCGTCGAATAAATATATGATTAATTATTTTAACAAACAAAATTCCTCTTTATAAAAAATTAAAATTTTAATAATAGGTAGCTCTAATTGTGTTTTCTTTTACTCAAAAAATTTTTCTTCTAATTTTCTCTTTCCACATATCATTGCTTTAATAAATAATAATTTAATTTGTCCCTTACATCATGGCATAGCCTATAATGGTGCAACAAAGTCAACATCATTTCAAGCTTATTTCTAAATATTTCTTAATTGTATTCCATGCTTCTCACAATTGATCTTGGAAATTATCATTTCAAAGTGTAATGCAATGCTACTATTTGACTTTTAACTGCCCAAAACTTAAATCTTGGGGAAAAATTGAAACACAATAATCAAAATATACAATAAAGTGAAAAGACTCCAATAATCAAGGTTTTCTTATTACCTTTTGTCAAACAACATTTTACCCTCAAAAAAAAAAAAACTGTAAATTATGTTTCTTCCATTTAAATATGCATATAAATTTTAAAAAATAATTTTTATTATACATTACATATAACAATTAAATAATAAATATTTATTTTAATAACTCATTGATAAATTTATAATAAATAATTTTTTTTAAAAAATTATAAATACATAATGTGATATAAATAAAAATATAAAATATGCTAAAAATATCTTTTGTTTAAAAGAAAACTATAAAATTAAACGATAATACGATACCCCGCGTTATACCTTTTTCTTAAAAAATAATTTTTTAATTTTTTTATATCTTATCAATAATTTTTAACCTTCACCTAATTAATTTACTTAAAAAAATTAAGCGTTTAAATCTTTTTGGACTTATAATTTTAAAAAATCGACCAACCTGCCAATTAAACTAAAATTCATAGTACTCTATCGGCAATTTTTCGAACTCTTATAAACAGGTCATGAAGGGAGAAAGTTCCTCGTAATTTGCTTGAATTGCACGCCTTATTATTCAAAGCCAGGATTTTATATGATCCGCTATAGTCTAATCTAAATTAAAAAAAAAAAACCCAGTGCGCCATTATCTAACGCCGATGATGATGCCCATAATCAGAAGATTCTCATTCTCTTCACCAGATTTCAAAATTTTAAAATAAATAAAAAAAACCATTTTTTTTTGTTTGTTTTGTGCTAAGGGGAAAAAAGGAAATTACATGTTGTGCCGCAAGAATTCGAGTTGCAAGGAGACTGGATCGGTTCCAGTGTATCTCAATGTGTATGATTTAACACCAATTAATGGCTACGCGTATTGGTTTGGACTCGGGGTTTATCATTCAGGTGTTCAAGGTTAGTTTTCTTAATTACTTAATGGGTTTTTCAAACTTTTTCACCTTTTTTTTTTATTTTAATGTTTTGGAAGTTAGATCTATTGTTGGGTTGTTCTAACTGGTTTAAGGTTTGGGTAGTGAATCTTTGAAACTGGTACTTAAAAGTTGTCTGAAAATCTGGTTTGGTGTTCATTGATGTTAAAAAGGCAGTTACATTAGATGTTCTTTTTCCAATCTAGATCCTTGAAGAAACTAGAAACCTTAGCTCAAGTGAGCTTCAAGGAAAAAGACTTTGGTTTTTGTTTTTATCTGTTTTAAAAGACAGTTTCTAAGTCTGCTGAATTTATGTTTTTTTTCTCTTTTTTTTTTTTTGGGGGGGGGGTGTTGGGATGGGGGCAGTTCATGGGGTTGAGTATGCATTCGGAGCTCATGAATATCCAACAACTGGAATATTTGAAGCAGAACCAAAACAATGTGATGGGTTCAGGTTTAGGAAATCGATTTTGATTGGAAAAACAGATTTGGGGGCTGCAGATGTAAGGGGAGTAATGGAGGATTTAGCAGAAGAGTACAAAGGAAATGCCTACAATTTAATCACCAAAAACTGCAACCATTTCTGCAACGATGCTTGCGTCAGGTTGACTGGGAATCCAATCCCAAGTTGGGTTAATCGCCTTGCTAGAATTGGTAACGCTGTCAAACATTGCTTTTTATTTATTTATTTACTTATTTGTGTGAAAATGGGTTTCTTAATTAAATTTTGCTATTATAAGTTGGCAAGGAAAGTGATATATATATATATATATATATATAACATTTTAAATTCATTCTCTTCTGGATTTTTTTTTTCTTCTTTCCTGGTTGGGAAAAATAACAGTTGAAAGTGTCAACAATGAAAGAATTGAGCCAATGCTTTAGTTTAGTTCAATAAAATGATCAAACTGCTTGCTGGAACTTATTACATTTTTGGAAGCAACAAGGAAACTACGTTTCCTAGACTCTGGGTTTAAAACCGATATCCGAATATATATCATATACTATATTTTTTGAAAAATAAAGAGTTCGGGTTTCCCTTTTTTTACTGAATTCAGTTGGTTTTTCCAAGATCGATGTATTTAAAGGATGATGTATAATTGTTGTTATCTGCTGTTTAATGTAGGCTTCTTCTGCAACTGCGTTCTTCCAGCAACTTTAAATGCAACCAAAATCGGGAATCATAGAACTGAAGATAAACCCTGTGAAGGAGAGAAGAAGAAACTGACAAGCGAGTCTAACAGATTCACATCTTCTTCGAATTCGTCTTCGAATTCATCGCCATCGATCGCTCAAACTCGGGGTAGAAGCAGAAGCAGACGTTCGCTTCCCCCATCTTCGCCTTTGATTCTTGCTCCTTCATTATCTTGACGATGGATCTACATTCATTTGGGACAGTTTTTATTGAACCAAATAATTAAAAAGCAAAGCATATCATTGATTATTTCTTTCTTTCTTTCTTTTTTCCTTTGCATTCTTTTCTTTGGTGATTTTATGATGCTAACATTATCTTGAGAAATCTTGCAGGCATGATTTATCTGCCTAAGTGTATGTTATCATTTTTTGTTTTGGACGGGAGGGGGGGGTGTGGGAATGATGTTTTTTGTATGGAAATATCATCCAACTTCATCTCTTTTTCTTGTAGCCATAAAATGTCGTCCCCTTGGCCAATATGGGATGTTCATATGTCTATACCCCTCTTTTTTTCACATTGCAAAAACAATATAACTTAAATATGAAACTTAATCCAATATGTTATATAATTATTTTTAAAAATTAATATTTAATAAATTTAAAGTTTAATTGATAATTTTAAAATCCTCAATATAAAATTGTGATTTTATAAGCAATGGAATTTTTATTTATCAAGATATCTTTTTAAAAGAATAGAATATCATGAATGAGGATTTGACATTTTAAAAGTATTAACTAATGCATTATAATAAACGAAATCCAATAATTTTTTTACTCATAACAAAAGCAATTCAACAATCAATTGTACCAAAATAAAAAAATAAATAAATTCAGAAGCGTAATGGTAACAAAAGCAGGAAGATAATTTCCACTATTATTGAATAAGCCATGCATCTTTTGTGACGTAGAAGCTTTCTTTTCTTTCCTTTTTTTTTTTTTACTAATTTAATCAACGTGAAGTAGAAGTTTTTCAACGAAAATCGTCCTCCACAATAATAGAAGGGTTAATTACAAAATTAACCTCTAAACTATATCTCTTTTTTCAATTATGTATTTAAAAAATTTGTGGCTTAGATAAGTACTCGAACTTTGGTTTTATTAAAGCCTTGACCTTCTCTCTTAACGCTATCTAAAAAAAGCTGACATGGTATTTGCAGCCACTCACAGCTTGCCAAATGTATTAAAAAAAGTCATGTCAGATTTTTTATTTATTTTCCATTTGATTTTTAAAAAATTAATAATTTGTTTTTAAATTTTAATTTTGTTTTTTCAAATTTGGTTTAAACTCTACAGGTTAAGCTTACGAAGAGAACCCTCGGCTGAACTGAAGTTCGACTTTTTCCATCTCCTAGATCGCTTTTAACCTTCCCCAAATCCATCTAAAAACCAAGAAAAAGCTTCGATTTTTACTCAAAAATTAAAAAAAAAAAAAAAAAAAAAGCTTGGATTTAGGGTCTTTACATGAACCAATGTCCAGAAAAAAGAAAACAAGGTCTTGGGGTCTTCATCTTAATGAAAATGTCTACCTCAAGCTCAAAATCAACAAATCAATTTAGTGTTATTTACTGTCATTATGGCTTGAGGGCTCCAATATGCAGTTCGAACACCCATTGGAACAAAGGCAGGAAATTTTATGCCTGCTCAAAATTCAAATAGGTAATTGACATAATTTGTAAGGTTTTAACTTTTTTGTAATTGTTTATGCTGATTTCGAAAGGATAACGTATAAGAAAATTCATTGAAATATTTGCTGATTTCAAAAGTGGGTTTTTCGATTATTGGTATTTGGGTTTGCATGGTGAACCTAAATTGGTTATTTAGTTCACGGTTAATGGTGAATTTATTAAATTATGATTTATTTTTATGATGATATTGGTTTAGGGTATATGCTTAACCAAGTGTTCTTGGTGAAATTATTTTGCTGAAACTGTATAAATTTTGTTATTGCAGACTGATGGCTGTGACTTTTTTTCATTGGGTTGATGATGGGCAAGCTTCAGTGGATAAGAAAGGATTGGGAAATATGCTAGATAAACTGGTAATTCAGAACAATATGTATTGACAGAAATAAAAACTAGAGGATTGAGAACACTAAACTGAAAAAATCTATGAATACCGATGAATTGCAGAGGATGATGAAAAAGGTGACAACTCAGAAAGAAAAGTTTATTTTTCTCTTAATTTCAGAAAAAAATCTAGGTAATCAGTCTCAGTCACATTCTCTTCACCTCCTTGGTTCTTCTCTGCTGCTTTCTTTTTTCCTCTTATTTCACTATTAAGGGCTTCAAAGTTTATTTTAGCTTGGACATCATTTGCTGTCAAAGTTCTCTTCTTTTTCTCTCTAAAAGCTCTATATTTTTCTCTTATTTCATTAATCTCCTCATCCTCGTTATCTGATATCCAACTATCAACCACTAAACTTTACTTATCCCTAAAACAAGGTTAAGAGACTTTGACATTAGTCATACCTATAGGCCCATCTAGAGTGTCATCATGTGGGGTATTTGATCTACCTAATTCTGATGCATTATTATTTACACCTTTTCCATGAGTTACTTTATTTGGCCCACTTACTGTTGTGGCTTAATTACTGCCCTCTTCCTCATGATTTAAAGTCCCTATATCATTTACTACAGTAGGCAGTAATAGGACATCATTCTCTACTTTCGGTATGCTAACATCATATTCAACATAAATATGTATGTCTTATAGTTGTCATATGATTAATCATTGAAATAAACGAAGCACTATCATATCATATACCCTAAGACCATTATCTAACCCATGACCTGGTTCACAATAAGGAGAGCTACTCACAGAGGCATAACCAGCTTCTTCTACTATCTCACCCAATGTTCTCTAAGACAAAAAATGAAGATCAACACTCCATTCATGTACATGCCCACCAACATAGGCTAAACTAGGACCTTTTACGAAATTAACACCCATATGCATAAATATTGAATTCTTCAACTAAGACATACTTTTACTCTGCAAATAAAAAATTGTAAATGTTACTAATATAATAACCAAACTAGTATGAAAGCGATAAAATAGACAACAACACTAATGCAAGAAGACCATAAACCCTAAAACCACCAATAATTGGTCCCCATTATTTGTCACTATAGCATGGACTCTTACAATAAGCCGATTACCTTTTGTCTCAATAACAGAGACAAACATAAAGCAAAATGAGACCCAAAGCCACTATACTCGACCATTATATATAAAATCAATTTCGAGACATCCTAATCCCCTAAAGCTAACAATCAACAATGCCCGAATCACAATACTCAACAATTTCACACCCGAATCAAAAGAAATTTTAATAGAAAGCAAAGTAAGCATAACCAAGTTTCCAAATACCCTAAAAGTAATATGAAGCTAATGGGATTTAATTACTTACCTCAACAATGTCAAGATTCGTCACTTCTTTACCAAATGCAAAAGCCCTCGACTGATATGGTTTTCTTCTGTTTCAAAATTTCTGAGATTGGGGAAAGAAAACAATGAAATCAAATCCCCTAAACTATATGAAATTTCACAGTGTCATGTAAAGGTTTAAGGATTTTTGAAGTTTAGGAAAATGGGTTTAACGACTTTGAAGACTTTTTGTTACCTCCTATCAGGGTACAATAAAAAGTAATTTTGTTTTCGTTAAAAATGAAAATTAAATTAATTAAGGTTTTTTCAACAAAATTATTTAAATCAAATGGAAAATTAAAAAAAAAAAAATCTATTGTGGCTTTTAATAGATTTGGCAAGCAAGCTGTGAGTGGCTGCAAATCCCACATCGGCTTTTTTTTTTTTTTTTAAAAAAAAAAAACGGCATCAGGAAATGGGGTAAAGGCAGAATCAAAGTTCGAGTACTACCAAAAATTCTTTTAAGTACTTAATTGAAAAAAGACGTATAGCTCAGGGGCCATTTTGCAATTAACCCACAATAAAAGTGTAAACTCTTGATTGCCTTCATTTCAAATGTCTTAGAAACTGTCACTGCAGATCGGATTTTGTAATTTTTTAAAATATTTTAATTTGTTTAATTTAATCAAATTCGTTTATTATTTATTTGCAATTCAAAATTGCATTTGATTTAAGTAGTAATGTCTTTCGTATATTTGAATTCATTAAAATATTTAAATTTATTAAAATAAAAAATTAATTTATAAATAAATATTAAACTTTTATTTAATTTATTTATTTATTTTTTTTTACGATTTAGTGCAGTCTATTTGATATTTATTTTATTCGATTTCTGATGAAGCCTGTGTTCAATTATTAAGCTGCAATGCTGATGCTTAAAATGGCAAAGAAGGGAAGGGAAGAATCGAATCAATTTTAATCTAATTAATTACTGTCACTTTATTTAATTTCTTTTCTTTTCCCCCCCTTTTTCCCCCTAAACTATTGCTGTCAACTTTATTTGATTTTGATGTATGTTGAAATTTGCTTTTTTCTTTGGATACTGCTCAAACTTGAAAGCAAACATTTTGACTCATTGATGACAAAGCAGTTTTTATTTTTCCTTTTGCTTTTGCTTTTTCATTAGCTGTTTCCACCCTCTTTATATATATTTTTTTAATCTCATTATTTATAACATAAAATAAAATTATATAAGTTATTAATATATTAAATTTATATAAATATATAATATTTTTAAATATAATTATAATATAAATAATTTCCCAGGAACATGTATCCCACGACCCATGTTCTGCTTTGGAATCATTGATTTCTTAATCAAGAATGCAGTGATTTGTATTGCCCAAGTGCTTAGTCACGCCATTAAATTGATTTTAAAGGTTCTTGGAATCATCTTTCTAAAGTGGCTATCAGTGTCATCAAGTTGGCACATAATTTGCTCATTTCCTTAACTAGAAATGATCCCATGAGTTCGATTTTTTTATAGTTATTATAGAATTTTGATATAATTTAATTATAGTTACAAATTATTTTATTTTAAATATTTCAAAAATGATAAACTTGATCGATTATATATATATATATATATATTTATATTAATGTAATAGTAATTAATCTGAATTTCTTTTATAAAAAATCATTATTAAATTACTATAAATCTAATTTTTTTTTATAAAATTTAAAATGTAATTAAATTTGATTGCAATAACTTTTTTGTTTTATAAAAAAGTCTAATTTATCTTTTTTTAAGTATTTAAAATCATTTTAAATTATATATCATGAGTTAATATTTGTGGTTATAATTAAGTCATGTCAAGATTTTGTGGTATCTATCACGAAACCGAGTTTACGAGATCATTAATCCCTTAAGTATGGACTAATCACATTTTTTCTTTTTTATTTTCATAAAGTAGGAAGAAATTTTATTAAGATTTCAATTTTTATATATCTACAATAGAGTTTTTTTTTTTCTTTTACAAACGACGTTAAGAGATTCTTGCATGTTTTATTTCTAAATATGCTCCAAAAATATTTTATTTTATTAATTTTATTTATAAAATTTAAAAATCAAAATGAAATAATTAATAAAATAATATCTTTATTAATGTAATTTAATTATAAAATTTAGAGAGAAGAGCCCATGCAAACAAACCAAGTAATTATTTTAGCTCCATATATCATATTTTATGCTACTACTGTTGGGTGAGAACTTGATATATTAAAATGTCCAATGTAATTTTTGCTAAAAATAGTTTTTTCCTTTTTCTTTTTCTTTTTTTTTTTTTAAATTTTCAGATGCCAAATGGTTTTTAGAATGTAAATAAAATTCTTTTGTGTTGTTTTAAGATAGTAAATAATTGGTTTAATTTCAAAATAATCCTTGAATTTTATTTAAATATTAAAAATATGTTTTCAATCTTTTATTGCACGAATTTAAAATAATAAAGTTTTATTTTATTGTAAGTAGAATATTATCGTTATAAAATATTTAATTTTTTTTGTTAAAATCTTCTTGGTTGAACGATAGATGTGCTAGAGATCCCTAACTCATTCATATTATGATAGGCATAAAGTGAATAAAATTAAACTAAACATATCGTAAATAAATAGAGAAATATTAAAATTTTTTTAGAATCTTTATATAGAAACTTACACGTGATCGAATAAACAATTAAAATTCACACATTTGATTGCTCAAAAGACTCAGTAACTTTGAGTTTATCGTTCCTTGAAAGAACGTTGCAATGATATAGACACTTAAAGGTATCTTCAAGGCCATGAGTAACCCAAATGTGTTGCTTCTAACTGTGATTTACATGGACAACCGCTGGAGCCTTTTCAAAACTTGCTAATTCACCGTGCTAGCAAGCTAATCTCTTGATTATAATCAAAAGGTTATTTTTCTTAATGGCCTGTTTAAAAACATTAATTTGAGCTGCAAAATTCGGGTTTAAATTTGAACAAATCTAATATCAATTTGGATATCAAATAAAAAAAATTAGATTTGAATTTGAACAAATCTAACATCAATTTTGAGTAATCCAAATGTAGAATTTGAAAGTAAAATTCACTCATAATTCATAACCTTTTAGTAAGGTTTTTATTCATCCGTAACCTTTAAAAATTGTATTTATCATCCATATTTACTAATGTTTTACTTTCATCCATGATTTTTAAAAATTACATTTTATTCATCCGTAACTTTTAAAAATTATATTCGCAATCAATAATCATTAAAAAAATTATCATTCATTTATTTTTGTTTCAAAAGCAAAAAAATTAATAAAATATCCATTTGGTGGCATGAAAAAATTGATGTATCAATTTTTTTTATGTTTTTGAAAAAAAAATTATATAGCATGCATATACTTAGTACTTAATACACTTAATTTTGCTGAAACAAAACTTATTTTTTGAAGACTTGATCGAAATTTAATTATCAAAAAATTAAATATTTGCAATCATTTTTTTTTCAAATTATTAAAAGAAAACACATTTATTTTTTATTTTCTCCCAGATCTCTTTATTTTTTTTAAAGAAATATGAATTTTATTATGAAAAATATGTTATATATAGGTTATATACATCATAAAAATATTTTTCTTCTTTGGAAAAAAAAATATTTGAAAAGATTTTTTAAAAAATTTATACAATTCGATGCTTTTAAGTTTAATTTATGCATTCAAATTTTTTACTTTTTTTAAAATTATTGATATATTTTTTATTGTTCACATAAAAATAAATTTTATTCAAATAAAAATAATATGTTATTTTTTGAAACATAAATAATTGACATACATTACATTAACTTTTTATGGACCTTTATACGTATGCGTCGTGTCATATAACTTAATAATTAAAAGCTTACTTGAATATTGTGTAACTTTTTAACTTTTACTAATAGAAAGATGAATGGTACAATCTTTTGAATGATTGTAGATATTAATATATCAAACTTTTAAAAGTTATGAATGAAAATAAAATATTTATCAAAAGTCAAAGATAATAAGTATATCTTTTGAAAAAGTATTCATATTTATGTAATATATCAAACTTTTAAAACTTATGAATGAAAATAAAATATTGATCAAAGGTCAAAGATAATAAGTATATCAACTAGTCTTTGTTAGCTAAATAACTTTTCTAGTAAAAAGAATTAATTAATATTTTCATATTTATGTCCACGCTAGTATTTAAAACATGTAGGAATAATATTTGAATAATAATTATATTAATAAATAATATTTTAATATTAATTTCAATATTTTTATATAAAAACTAGAATTAATATCTTAAATATTAATATAAGCAATGTTTTAATTGTAAATAGTATTATTTTAAGTATTTAATATTAATATAATATTTTATTAAAATATTACTGTTTGAAATATTAATATTTTTTAATACTTTAATATTTATGTTAATATTGTTGTTTAAAAATAAATAATTTTTTCAAAAAATAACCAAATAATAAAAAATATTTTTCATTGAATTATCAAACAATCAAAATCTTTATATTTTTTGAAAAATTTTCATATTTTTCAAAAAATATTTTTTGAAAATCAATTTCTTCGAAATAAATAAAGCGTAAAGTTATTTGTTTTTCTTTTTACCAAAACCAAACTACACATTATTTCTTTTTTACTGTATCTTTGTGTTTTTCATTTATCTTAATAAAAGAAAATAATAATAATAAACTTGTATAAGGATTGAAAACATAACTTTTTTAAATTAATAAATATTT
Source organism: Adansonia grandidieri (assembly GCA_038382065.1). Classification (NCBI taxonomy): domain Eukaryota; kingdom Viridiplantae; phylum Streptophyta; class Magnoliopsida; order Malvales; family Malvaceae; genus Adansonia; species Adansonia grandidieri. The sequence continues at coordinate 641,252 of JBBYHK010000015.1, read as the reverse complement.
ATTTATTGATAAATGAATAAATATTCATTTATTGATAATTAAAAATAATATTTTTTTCTCGGACACAATACTATGAAATTATGGGGTCTTAGTGTATTAATAACATTAGCTCTGAAGAAAGCCAAGATCGAACATATATCGGGAAAGCTACCGACAGCTATATAAGCAAACAAGTACAATTTGGGCCCATTTCAACTCCAAACAAAGATTGATTCCCCCCAAATGGCCACTGGCTAGTAGTCTCGGGTCAAGGTTTTTATATGAATATAATATAAAAATAATTAAAATATAATTTGATATAATTATATATAAATATTAATAAGTTAATATACGAATATACGAATATAAAATGAATTTATGAGTTACTGGATAATCCTTTGCTAGGTGGCAATAGCATGCATGCAGGGCCTCCTCACAAATAGCCAAAACATGTCTAGGAGCTAATGACTTCTTAACTTTTTTTTTTCTTAGGATAATTTCTGCTTGATTGTTTGTTTCTTTACAAGAAGATGCAGCCTTGAGAAAATTCCAGCAACCCAGAATGTTCCAAAAACAAATGTCCACTCTTTCTTTTCGTTCAAACATCAAGCACTTTCCATCAGAGGTAAATAAATGGGCGAACTTTCCAGCACATGTAGACCATGTAAGTTAATATAGTCCTATACTGAGATGACCACACTTTTTGAAGCAAATGTGTTATTATTATTTTGCATTTGGTTTAAATCCAAATCATATGCTCCAAAGGCTTTATCTAAACTTTTGATTTTCCATGACAAATTTGAGGCCCTTTCGGCTTTCTGAAGCATGATATGTAATACGTAGCGATATGTAAATATGGAGCATAAATCTTACGAAAGGCATGGTAAGTGTCAGTCTGAGAGTCGGTCTGTGCCTGAGTTCTTTCTATCAGACATGCTTCATGCAGAGAATTGGCTGAGTTAATCCAATACAGAAACAAAGATAGCATAATGGTAACACTTCAAAAAGTACATTTCCTTGATAAAGTTGCTGAAATTCACATGATGCTTACCAAACCACATGTCCAACCGATTGCTAGGTGCTGCCGTAAGCAAGTTATTTTCAACATAAAATGCTGGCTGACGGTGCCTGTCGGCCGATATAGGCACATAATTTGTGATGTACCTATCAATGAGGATGGTCTTTAATTACAGTGCCGTATGAAATAAAATATTAACAATTTGGCTGATGTAATCGACTTTCAAACAGTGGATGATATGATAAAAAGAGACTTGTTGCTACAATCAGCGTTGAGAATTGTATTTTTTTATCGTATTATATTTATTGTGATCGTGATTATATACGTAATAAAAATTATTGCAATCAATTATAATAAATATTAATAATAAATATCTATAATGGAAAGAATCGACTACCATAACCTCATTTCGTAGCTGCCGTTTAAGTCTCTCATCCTCAATGGCTTGGCTTCAGTAACTCGAGCTTTGCCTACAATGAAGCCAATACCTGTCACAACTGTCGGGAGGGACAGGGGAACCAGTTGCAGGGAGATTTTGTCCTGGATTAAATTGTTGTTATTTCTGCCAAGATATTCCGTGCAAGAAAAAAAAAGGGCTACCTTTCTGGAAAACGTTGCTGAATTTATATAAATGAGATAAATCGGAATAATATTTTAAAATATTTTTGTTTCTAATAAGAAGAAGCAATTCTGGAAGGTAAGGTAATTTCGGAGAAGACTTTTGGCATTTGGAAGAAAAATGATATATATATATATATATATATATATATATATATATATATAAATAGGAGGAGAAGCATGGTTCTGCAATTCGAACATTCCTGATCATGAAAGCCTCCAGAAAAAGGGAACAAAGGAAAGGAGGGTTTAAACCTTATAAAGGACCTGCTTTGATACGTATAGATCTCTCTATTGATAGCACCAAATTCAAAAATTTTAAAATTTTTTATTTAAGCTCACGTCAACTCAATTCGAATACTTATTTTACTAATTATATTAATATTTATATATTTATAATGAAATTTAAATAATAAATATTTTATAATTAAAATATTTGTTATTTTATTCCAAACATGCAACCATGCGAATAGCAATTTGGCATACTACAACTACAAAGATTATATCCTTCTTGTCTTTCTGATGATAAATAAATAAAGAAATTACTGTGTTATCTAAATTAACAATTGAATTGTACTTTGCAATGACCTATCATTTATCATACAGCAAAGATCGAACACTTTCCTACTAATAAATTCACTTTTAACAATTCCTTCGCGTGTAAGCTCATTAAAGGTTTTTATTTTATTTTATTTTATTTTATTTTATTTTCTTGTTTTAGGGTTGTCATGATTGGCATCTTGGGTTGGAGTGTATGCCTGGTTTTACAGAGTGGATTTTGGAACTCTGAAGTTTCTAAAGCAAACCCTTATGACTGAGTTTGCTAAACTTTCTCCCTCTTTGAAATTTTTGAATGCATATATTATTTTAGTTTTAACAATTGGGTGGAGCCTCCACTCAAATGAGGAAGCTTTCATTTTTGTTGCAATCCTATTTGACGTCGGACTTTCAGGTGCTCCAGCACCAGTTCAGATTTCATATCGATGTTCGGCCTTTACTCATTTTCAGTTGAAACAAAATTGCAAGCTATTTTCCTACTACTATGAAGCTTTATTACTTGAAATTCAAGTGTGAATATCGAACACAAGTTGATTTGCCATAAATATATCAAACACGAATATTTTAACAAAAATAAAGAATCAAAGTGACATACTACAAAGAACTGCTAATCATATTCTCCGGCTGCGTAATTAGAAAATCAACTAGCAAACTGGAGTTTGATAGAATCTTGTTTTGAGTTATTTGATCTCTTTTCAACAACCAACGCTGATCCCTCAGTCCTCTCCTCCCAAGTATATTTATCAGTATTCTTAGTTCCTCAGGTTGATTTTCCATCAAAAGAAAAAATGGTAGTCGAGGAAGATCTTCCACTAAATTGAACTGAAGCCCAAAAGCCCCATCTTGTCAACAGGTCGATAGATAGATCATAGATCCAACGTATGTTCCATTTTCCTTCGAATGTTTCAACTTCAATTCTATAAATAAACCATGATTTTTTTTTTCGCGCTTTTAAGTGTTAACTACCTTCAGAATGCACTCGACCTACTTACCTAGCCTTAGAATTGACAGGCCGCGGAAGTATGATAATATTACATACGATATTATAACATAAATAAAATAATTAAAATATAATAAGAATATATTTATATAATATAAATTATTAATATATTAAAATTTATATAAATATAAAATATTTTAACATGATTATAATTTGACAAAATATATAAATACATAATTATCAAATTTATTTCAAAAGTTCAAACAACCTATTACCTAACCTCTTTCTTCTCTGTTTAAAATAAAGCAAGCTAAAGGGGAGCTTAGGGGAGGCTAAATACTAACATATAAATATATAGACACTAACATACATACATATATATATATATATACACATGTATGTGAGAAAAAAACACTTACACAAATGTAAAATTAAAATAATTTTACTAACTTGCATAATTTTTCAAACGATTTATATTTATTTAATTTGACCATCAAATTTCATATCCTACTCACATAAAGTATGTACTTTAAGTTTCGAGTAAATTAAAAATGTCTAACTATTTTTTTCTATTTAAAAAACTTTTAACCGTTAAATATAAACTAAGAAATTAGTATTTTCAATTAATATGATCAATTTTAAATTGATTTAAAATTTTACATACACAACGAGTATAATTATATTACTAAATTCAACAATCAATTTATTAAAATATTAATTATATAAAAAGTTATTCTAATATGTAAAACTAATTTAATTTTACACTATATAAAATTAATTTATTTTTACAATAATGAAAACATCCCACCATATATGCTGTCATCAGTTAAATGAATACTAAATCAATAAAATTACTTAAAAATTTAATATATAACAATGATATAAATTTAAGAATAATAATGTATTTTTCTATAAAAAAATAATGCACTAATTAGATTTTTTTTTCTTGAAAAAAAAAACATAAATTCTTTTGCTTACATTTTTTCCAATCACCTATATAATGAGCGTGCCGTAATCTAGTATATACTACGTGCTTTAACTTTCCGCCAGGTTTCTAAATGGAGTTATCATATATAGATTTGATAATTTTGAACACAATATAATTACATGACATGTAAAAAATAAAATGAACACAATATAAATATACAAACATGTTAAAATTTATATAATACAAATAATTAATGTATCAAAATTTATATATAGTACGTTAAAGATGATTATTTTGTGTAAAAATATATAAATACGATAGAAATTCATGAATTATCAGATATAATTATATCTATTCACTTGATGGATAGCACATGTTCAAAACAATAACAAATATGAAGTTCGGTTCAAAATTAACGCCCAACTTTTATAGCATCATGCACCCAACCCCAACCCCAACCCCATGCCAAAATCACAATTCAACATCAACAGGAACAGTAAGAGGCTAAGGTACACAAAACTAACCCAACACTTGTGAAAGATGGCAAGTAAAAACTGCAACTGCATCCTGCAAATGACTTGATCGAAGGTCTTCCGGAATGGGAGCGCTGAAGACGGTATCAAAGCAGCTTAACTGGTCATCAGGCGTTCGACCCTCACTAACATCAGAAAGCAGCAAATTACAGATCTCCTCCGCCATCTTCGAATAAGCCACCCTGCACCATAGTTTCACAGAAACATATATCAATGACTACGGAACAAGGCCCTGAAGTAGAAAACCTGAACAATACATTAAACCATAGAAAAGAACGATTAAAGCAAACTGTTTCATGACGATCTAACAAATGATTCCATAGCTGGCACTGAAACATTAAGAGGTAAGTAAATGAGAAAAGATGTCTCTAACTAAAGCTGTGAGCATATATGCTTCCCATAGTGGGACGCTACATGTAAAAAGAAATTAGAGGCGCAACCCCTTGTATTGTTTTCTAAGAATCACTTGGCATTTCTGTTAAATTTATTTTTCTAATAATTTACAGGAAACATTTTTTTTCAGTAAATTCACTTATCAGATACCTATTAAACAACTTTTTTTTTCTTTCAAAAAATATCATACCAGTAAGCATCCAACTTAAACCAAACCGGCCAACACAGCAACTAATAGTGCCATAGAATTTCTCATAAAATTCCCCAGAAAATAATTTAAGTGGTGCCAAAATCGGAAAAACACTGCAGTATGTCAATAGATGGTGAATCATCCGCACGAAATTCATGGCACAATGTGTATAATTCAGAAATTAAAAATTAAAATAAACAGCATTTTAATAAATAAAAATGCTTATTGCAGGGAAAGGATGCTTTTCAAAGGAAAACAGAAAGGCTTGTAACTAAAATGAAGAAAAATTGGATCAACAAAAAAAAAAAAAAGAGAAAAAAATAGGGAATTGGATTTTTCAACATTAAAATGAATAACACCAAGATGACAGAACACCAACTCAGCTAGTAACTTGATATAAGCAGGCACATAAAGCACCAACAATGCCAAATGATCCAACTAAGCAGTTGGTCCTTGATTGCAAGATACCATTTTCAGCTTCTTCATGTCATAATCTTGAATTTGCATATGATTTGACTTCCTCTCTTTTTCAAATCAAGGTTAATTTATTACTGTTTAAAAAGTGGGTCCTATTAGTCACTATAGCTCAATTGATAGCATTAGACATAGATCTGCTCTCAAGTTCGTAAGTAATAATTTCTATCTGATTTACACCAAAATTCATGCAAATACAAAAAATTAGAAACAATAATATAGCTAAATATTGATGACGACAGCTTTGTTTACCCAACATATTCCATGACAGATCATTAGTAGCCGCGAAAAGAAAGTGCTCCAATGATACGAGCTGACAATCACAGGAATATTAATTGAATAACATTGTAAGTTTCATAATTTCCCCCTTCCGCTATTAGGTACTTGACAAATTTCAGACTAAAGTTAACAGAAAAATGTGAAAGGCAAAGAACGTTGTTCTTCAGTGTCATGAATTAGCTGTCAAATTTCTAACAAACAAGTGAATAAAAACTATAACATACCATAAGGAAAAAAGAAACGTGTAAGTAAAATTATGAGAACTTGTTATACAGATATAAGCTAGCTAAAAGGAGATATCATTGAATTTCAGGATATATTAAAAAAGAAGGTATGTATATGAATTAGCCAGCCCAGACAGATGGTTGAGACATTATGCAGCAGACTTTAGTCACTTTACCAGCTAAGCTAGTTAAAACTTTTCATAATTGTGAAATTAAAATACAAGAACCCATTCTTGTATTAAAATTTAGCACCGCTACAAGCTGAGTTTCGTATTAAAACTTGGAGATGTGATCGGTTCCATTCTATATTCAAATGTGATCTATCTATTTATCTATATATATTCAGACACAAATAAGAAGAGATATTAACGTAAATACCTAGCACCAACAGGTAACCTGTCACCCCAAACTGCCAAAGACTCATTTAAACGGCCAAGAAAGTCTTTACAGGCTGCACTTTTGCTGTCAAGGGAATCCTGAAAATTGCACCAACATAATCATCAGCATTTGCAAAAGGAAATACGTAAAATCAAGTTTGCTGATATTTCACAATTTTAGTTCAACAGCTTAAGGCTGCAATTGCTTAATCTATTACAAATCTAATAGGGAGATGGGGGAAGAAAAAAGAGACATTTACAAGAGAAATGGCATCATTATTATCCAAGCTGATTCCAAATGTTGAAAATTAACTCATGATTTGATTACACAGGCAAAGTAAGTAGCAATATTTTCTTTCAGCTGACAAGCTTTACGCTTTTCAACCATATTTTACGTTAATAGAAGTAACATTCTAGCATGCAACTTCGTTCAACAGCAATGCAGCTTTCAAGCCAAAATTATTTTGAAAACATTAAAGGAAAAGAGTGTAATGAGCAGCGAGCAAAATTCACAATTCACCTTCCCCAAAACACACCATGCAGTAAAACCACCAGAGTCCCTTTAGGGCCTCTGGAACCAAGGCTTTAACTAGGGAGATGCATTCTTATTATTAGGGTATTAACTGGGAGGCTAAGTCATGTGTCTTAATCATGCTGCACTTCGCTTAAAGTGCCACCCGATTAAGATGAAGCCATAGTTTACAAGTGATAGTCTAGTAGGAAGAACATGACTCATGCTAAGGATCGCACTAAACACAACCCCATAACCAGGAAGTTGTAATTCATGACTGATACAATAACAGGCAAGGTATGGTTTATTAATAAATGATGCATCCAACAAGCTTTAGCTTATCTCCAGATCTAGATTCTATGGCCTTGACAATTTGCATCAGTTTCTTACCAATTCACCCATAGTCTTGTTATCCTCCTGGAATGAACTTCTTAGTACATAGAATGAAATATAAATTCCCGCTCCCAAGTCCCAATTTTCAATTTCTGACTTGTGTTCCTCCATGGATGTTGCAATCCTCCATACCTCTGAGTCGTTGGCTGCATTGAAAAAAAAAAAAAAGAAAAAAAAAACTGGGTCAACAATATTGATAACATTTGAGACTAATCAGTCTCAAGTGACCTAAAATTGTGCATTTACATTCTTCAGTCAGTATGAATATCTCAAAAAAGAAACATAAATTGGTTTTTGAAACAAATTCAAATAACTAAGATTGACCTCAAAAGTTAGTAGAAATCAGCATCTATAATCTCAAGCTAGTACAAGTTAAGGGAGCCATCCACCTCCCAAGTGATAAGACACATCCATAGATCGACATGGCAATGTATGCTCCAAAATACATTAATATGAACAGAGAATTCATAAAATGAATTACTAAACTCCATTGATTGTATAGCTTAATTAGAATTCTCAAGTTTTTCAAGAATAAGTACTTTTTCCCCTTCAAACATCATTTTTCTAGTAGCATCTAACTTCTTTTTTTGTAAATGTTTTAGAAGGATAAATGGATATTTTTAAAGGTGTGAAGGGGTAACTTGTATATTGAGAAAAAAAGATTCAGAGGTGGTTCTATCATGCTATGTATTATTGTGTTTCATCATATCCATAATAGACATGAAAATTCCTTTGAGGTCTAAACCAAATAAATTCAGTAGTTCACAACATTATAATCATTTTTGATGTACTATAAATTTTATATCATGATTTTTTATTTTATTTTTTACTGGGGAAGAGAAAAGGGGGAAGAGGGAGACCTTGAATTTGGTTTAAAGTCACATCAACAAGGCATTAAAAAAAATTTTAAAAAAAGTTAACACGATAACAAAGCTCAGAAGGCACGTCTGAATTACTTAATTTGCAATAAGATCATACCAGACAAGAACAATGCATGAGCAACAGAAGTCACGAAAATAGAATGAGCCTTTTGCCAATTTGCACATTCCAGAAAATGCTCCAGTGCCTTAGGCAAATCCCCATGGTAATTGAAATAAACTGCCTGCATCACACGAGGAAAATTTTCACGATTTGAAATGACACTTGAGTTCCAAAGAATCTTTCAGAGCTCTCTCTCTCTCTCTCTCTCTCTCTCTCTCTCTCCATCATGCATCCAGACATACAGACACAGAGATGAGAATACAGCAGGACAAATCAAGATTGATAGTAATTTTAAAAGGAGTTAATCTTCAAAAAAATTAGATTTAAGGATTCCACCCAACCAGGATGCTGATTTTCAGCCATTATGCAAAGAATCTAAATTAAAGATGGATCTAACCCACAGAGAGCGTCTAATGTACCAGCTAAGCTCTGAATACTAGCATAGAATAGCACTCAGGCTAGACCAACAAGAAGTTAAAAAATAAAGGCTTCAGATCTAGAAAACCAATAGCATACCATAGCTTCATGCAACCATTGCAATGGAATACCCAAGTCCTGGATAAACTGGCGCTGTGATTCTTGTGAACTCCAAGATTCGCAATATTGGAACAAAATTTCCCTGATTAGAATAGCTTGAAGGTAAGGATAATCGTCACGATAGGGCATGTGAAGGGCTACATAGATAGCCCAATGACACTGTCCCTGACATAGTAACTGGGATATAAGTCCCATGTCAAGAGCTTGAAGATCATTAGAATGGAAAGCGCCAACGGCTTCCAAGATAGCCCGCTGATGCCAGATCATATGGTAGTCAAGTGGATCATGTGTTGAAGAGGAGGTGCTAAACATCGTCTTCAGAGAGCATAGTTGACTCTCTTCACTGGCATGCAGAAGCATAAGATAGTATGAAAGATCAAATTTTTCCACTCTACTCCAATTTGCAGTCTCTTCAACTGATCCTTCATCAATGTAAATTGGAACAGGAAAGGGAGCTTTTCCATCATCAAGAAGGTGCTGATAAGTTCGAAACACAACAGGCAATGCAGTATCCGGAGGTAGGTGATACCACATTAACAATCCTAAGAATCTCTTCCAGTCAATCTTGATACCATGCAAAGCACCATGAATATTACCAGCAAGCAACTCATAAAGCCGAATCCGGTCCTTCTCAATGAAATCGAAGTCGAGTCCATTAATTCTCCAAATCTCAAGCTGTCTTGCAACATCAGAACGGTTAACAGTTGATCCACCAGCCTGGCTTAGTAAACAAGCCAATCTAACATCTCCTTTAGAAGCGGCCAGCTCCACAGCTGCATCCAGTTGTCGCCCAGTCAAGAGAAAGAATAAGTGTTCCAAGTAACCTGAATCATTCACAGAGCTTACTTCTTCCTGTACACGGTGACATACACTTTCTTGCAGCCAACAACTAAACTCTGCCCTCCTAATAAGAGGAAGGGCTTCCAGGTCAACTTCTGGAGGACCTTCCTTGATATCTTGCATCATATCTTCCTCATTATCAGCAGCCATAGATTTCAGTTGACCAGTATTTTCCCTTTCAGAAAAAAGAACTTTTATCAATTCCCAGACCATCACTTGATGCATCAAAACCAAGCGCGCAGACGAAGATAAACCAGGAACCTCCAACTGCCTCTCAATAATGTCAATATAGCTCCTACAAATCTCTGAAAGCTCTAGGCGATTAGAAACAACCTTCAGAAGCTTCAACTTAAAAAATCCAACTTCCACTTCTTTTTCTTCATAATTTAGAGCTTTGTGAAGATTCAAAGGAGCAGCAAAAGCAAAGTCAACAAGTTCTTCCTTTACTTTATTATTTTCATCTCTAACTACTTTATCAATTGCCACTTTTTCTACATTGATTACAGAAGATAATACTCTCTGGGCATCATTACTACCTACAGGTGCACCAGAGTGGACAAGAATGCCATTTGGGCCCCAACCTACACGAAATGACCTACCCATGAACAAAGCTGCATCAACTATGTTGCGAGAATGGCTTCCAGTGACAGGTGTCTCTTGTTTGATGTCCAGCTTGAAGCCTTCCTTTTTGATCGTCTTTAATGGCATGCCCTTATTTTCTTGTGTCATCAGAACAGTCCCAGATGAGTTTGAATCAAAAGTACCAGAGTTATACTCAAGCAAAGCAACTGGCGTTTTCCGTACAACAGGTGGGCTAGACCTATGGCTTATCCTCTGGTTAGAGTTATGCAAAGAAAACCTTATATATTCTTTAGCACAGGCTTGTTTCTGATCAGAAACAGTTCCTCTAAAATCCTCAAGCTCCTCTTCTTCCTCAACAGGAAACATCAACATTCTCATTTCTTTCATCTTCACTGGGTCCAGCCCAAGATGTGCAGGCAGAGAATGAGAAAGCAGTGGTCCATTAGTGTTCAATTGCATATCTTCATCAATCTCGGAACTCCCACCACCATTCATTGCCTCAGGATCTTGGACAGCCCCTGTTGCATCATCCATTATAATATCTTCCTCCTCATCTTCACTCAACCCAAATCTGCTGAAATGGTCAACCAAGAATTTCCATTCACCATTTGCAGGGTCAAAAGCAATGAACTGTGCCCCTTGACACCTCATACTCTCTCTTAATTTCTTAACAACACCATCTACCTCCTTCTTTTCCAAGTCTAAATTTTCAATTTGAAGTCTCAAAGTTACCTCAGCAGTCTTGTTAAGGCCTTGACCGACCATGGGCTTATTGCTGTCATCTTCATATACAATTACCTCGTGCCTATGGAACTTCACAATTTGATCTAAATCCAACCCTCTAACATCAGTTTTTCCAAAGAATTTTATGCACCCATAACCATTTCTTCCAACAACAAAATCCGGAACTCGGCTGCAATAACCAGGATCCAAGAGTTCCATTGTTACCATATCTTTCAAGCTAGGTTCCATATAGTAATCAGCGGAATGTAGACAAGGTAAAGATTCCTCAATCTTTCTCAAAACATCATGTGGCAAAAAATCAGTAATTGCAGATATCCTTCTCTTCTTGTATAGTGATGTAACATGTAAATCACAATTTTCAGCATTGAGGTCTGTCCCACTTCTAGAAATTTCACTTGCTGTACTACAAATTTCATACAAAGTCCCTGCAACTACAACTCGAATATTGAGTAATTTCAACTAACTTGCATCTCTAATTAGCTCAAAAATACAAATAATAATAATCAATAAAAAAAAGACACCCATTTTGACCAACCAGCCCAAGCAAACAAATGCGTTAAAACCATTCCTAAAGTACTAATCCTTGCAGAACCCCAATGAAACTCTAAAGGGAACAAAATTCAGTTCAAAGTTCAAACACAAACATATGCACACGCTGATACCACACACATTTTCATCCCCCCGATTTCTCCCCAAAAAAAAAAAATCTTCAAATTTTGCAGATCTATAATTAATACCTACAGAGAACATCTAAGGTAACAAAAAATGGGCATCAAATAGACAAGACCCAGAAACTTAATAGCTAATTGAACTCAAGAACACAAAACTTACAGAGAACATCTTAACCAACAAAACTGGGTACCAAACTGACAAGACTCAGAAACTTAATAACTAATTGAACTTAAGAACTCGAAATCTTGAACTCTAAACACGAAATAACAAAAATATATATCTAAAGTGCAGGAATTGATTAGATTAATCCCAAGTTTAAATCCCAGATACATTTTTAAAAGAAAAGAGGGGATTACCTGAATCCAGGAGTAGAGAAGAGGAAGCCATAACTGCAGAGTAAGGGGTTGAAGGGGGGTGGTTTTGAGTTCAGCGGCAGTTTTAGATCCCTGAGAGTTCAATCACTTGAATGAGAAGCTGGTGAAGTAAAAGAAGAGGGAAAACGAAGAGAAAGAGAAGAAGATTGAAGTGACAAAAGTGAGAGACGAATGGGACGGAAAACCTTTCTAGGGGGTGGGTTTTGGTGTTTTTCAGCATTTAGATGCACCAGGGTTTAATTAAAACTCCACGGAGCTCCAATTTTTGACTCGAACTCAGGGAGGGTCCAGTCCGCGTACAACCTATCTCTTTTATTAATTTATTTTTAAATATAAAATATTTTAATTATTTTTAATTATTATTTAATATAAATATAAATATAATTTTAATATGTTTTATTTTTTAATATAAATATAAATATGATTTTTTAATTATTTATTATATATACATATATTTTAATTTAATATCTTTAATAATTTTTTAATATAATTTATTTTACCGTTACTAATGTAATTAAATTTAAATACATATTATACTATTAATTTTAATTTAATGTATGTAATGGTAACTTTGGATAAGATAAAAAACATGAACGTGACATGAATATATAAATGTATCAAAATTTATGTGATACAAATTATTAATATGTTAAAATTTATATAAATATATAAAATCTTAAATATAATTATAAAAAATAATATAAATATGAGACAAATAGATGAATTATTAAATTTAATAAAATACGATTGCGTGGTCTCATTGCATTGGATGTCCATCTAACAAATATGTTTTAGATAATATACAATGTGCACTTTTAAGTCGGAGGTTTTCGAGAAGCATTTAAGAATTCATTGTTTAACGGTGCTTTACATGTTCTATAGCCAATAAGAATGGAAAAGGGATTTACATAATAATGCAAACCAATAACTATTATTTAATGATATAAGGTTTTTCTTTACGTTAGTACAATAATAAATAGTTATTAAGTACTAATTGGATAAAACCAATGAAAAATAAAAGGCTTTGCACAGGGATTGTAAGTATAATTATAAAATCTTTATGCATCAAACTCATGTTTTTAAATTTGTCCCTGGTCATTGTATAGCCAAGATGAAACATTGGCAATGTTTGAAGATCGACACATATTAAGCCTTTTTATTTATGAAGTAAGCAACTGTTCTCAGGAGCTGAAATATAAAGGATACTTGGGATAATATGTAGGTGTTTGTCGTTAAACAAGTTCACTAAACATGGCTTGCTATAAAAACTCCATTTGGTATTGTTACTCTAGTGTCCATGGAAATATTCTCACGTTTCAATCATGTAAATAGTTTTCTAACTTGTGATAACAGGTCATCTTATATAAGGAAAGTCATGCTTCGATTTCATCCACATAGGTCACAAAAAAGGATGGCTATGGTAGGATAATTTTGGGTATGGCATGAAACATGTGAAAGGGAACAAGTGATCTAGGGAAGATTCACAACTCAAAGTGACATCAGAGATATATTTCATCTGTTTTTGGCTTGGGTTAACTAGATATAATCTTTGGCCAAAACATGATAATTTAGGAGGAATTGATTCTATCAATTTATAACATTAACCATATGTTGCAAGAACTAATATGGATTGATAACATGAATAGACATTGCACTATGCTCATGCTCTTTGTGGGATATTTGGTGAAATGATCGAATTACACTAATGGACTAGTTATTTAAAAGTTTCAAAGATGTCATATTGACTTTACAACATTTGAGTGGTTATGATGCATTGTTAGATGTCACTCATGATCAATGTTTATAATTTATTCTCATTGCCAACATGTTAGGAATCTAACAGGTTAATATAAAGGTTTATTGAATGGATTTATTAAGTTGGACTTAACTGAGTAAAAAGTTCAATTTTGAAGATTTAATTGAAAATGTCAATTAAGGAAAATTTAAGAGATGATTTTAGGTAATGATGTTGATTTTGAGTCAAACACAATGATTTGTGTAAGCATGGTGACCGGCCATGGACTAGTCTTGTTTATTTGATGGTGCAGTTATGAAGGCCAAATATCAATGTTATAGTCAAACTAGAATACATTGTGAAGAATTGTTCTAGTTTAACGAGGTGTTTGATTAAGAATCACACATCTCCCTAAAACTCATAAGCATGGCAATGATACTTAATGAAGTAATGTTCTGGTCTAATGAGGCTTTTGGTTAAAAATCACACATTTCCTTAGAACTCCTAAGCATGGCTAGCTATGTACATGGTTACCTTGATGCAGAGGTTTGGTAATTGACACTATGTGTCAGTATTATAGCCTTTTAGGTAAAAGAGTTTTAACTTAGGTGAAGCATGTGATCTTGAATCAAACTTATCCTCACTTTCACGTAAAGGTCATCCAACTCGCATTAAAGAATCTGCAAGCCTTAAGAAAGGTCCAACTATCGTTCGTGTGAATTACCGTTACACTTTCGTTGCTTTTGACCTTGGGGAGAGCTCAAGGTAATCATCGTTGCAGTGTTCATATAGGGAATGACGCACTTAAGATTAGGAGATCTTAAGTAACTATGATTACTTTTTAGATGATTGATAATTTTTGGAATTGCCTATAATTACATGTAAATCACAATTTAAATATATTAAGGGAATCCGATTGCTTTTATATTTAAATCTTTTGCTTCTTTTCTTTATTTCATGTTATATTTTATATTAACTTTTTTTATGAGCATGAGGTTGGATTTTTCAATAGTCACTTCTATAACTGCTAAACCCCATTTTTTTAATTATTTTAAATTTAATATTATAAAAATATATTATAATCTATTCGTGAACATAATTCTATAATATATAATTTTTTAATATGTATAATAGGTATATATACTAAAAGTATATTATATATCTAATATATATATATATATATATCAAAATATAAATAAAATATAAAATATTTTTAAAAATAAAATTGTAATTTAGAAGACAGCGGAGCCAATAAAGTATTTACTAATCACATCGCTCCATCCTGTCCCTACTTTAAAAAATTAAATAGCTTCCTAATTCAGTATGGATCGGTTCAGATCCACTGGACGAATTGAATTTTACTATCGTTAAATTTGGGTGTTCAATCTTAACAGCCATCACCATCGCCATTACCGCCAGTAGGTGCGTCTCATGGTGTAGATTCACAATTTATAGAAGATGAAACGGAGGAAAGGTAAGAGATGAATGACTTGCATGTTGTATATGTTTATGGTACTTAAGCTAGGATGTTTAGATTTTAGTATTAATTAAGACTTGAAGCTTATAGCTACTCACTAAGACATTAGTACTATGTTTATGTTTTAGTACTAGCATGCAATTTAGTATTAATTAGGACTTAGAATGTATATTGGTTCTAAGACTTTAGTACCATTTTTATATTTTGGTACCAAAACTTTAGTAGCTTGTTCATATTGTACTTTGGTATTTAGATATGCATGCTAATATGTTTTAGTCGTTTAAGCTAGGATAATTTTTTATTAACAAAACTTCAATAGTTTTCAGATGAAATTTATGGCATGTACTTATATAGAAATTTACCAACAACATTCCTCAGATGCAAATTGTCAAATACGACCATGATAAAGTAAACCATTTGAACAAATCCACCTATAACAAGCAACCAGACCTACCAATTCATTTATCTGTTTGGTATTTGTATATATTGTAATGTTATAATTGTTTTTGAAATATTTTATATTTATATAAATTTTTATATATTAATAATTCATATTACAAAATAAATTCTGAAACATTCTTGTATTCATGTGCCATTTTTCTGTCATATTCTAATTCTTTTTCTCGTATCATATTTGCGCTTAATATTGTCAGGTCTAGCTTTACGAAGTCTAAGCCCCAACATCCAATTAAAAATGAGACAAATTGGCCAAGGGGGCAATTTTGCTACTTACAAAGAAATGGAAAAACTCATTCATCCCCTAGTTGCTGAAATGTAAGAAAGAGAGGTCAGAATCCGGATTAAGCCGGTTCCGACAACCAGCAAAGGAGCCACAACTCAACGGATTTTAAACTATAACGTTGAACATAAATTAGAGATAAATGACCCTAGAGGAAACATTCCTAATGTATACAACATTCAATCTTAACCTAGTTTTTCAAAGGAGACAACTAATGACCATCTAGAAATCCGAGAAAAAGAAGGGGCAAATCCATTCATCTAGATTCAACATCTTCCTAATTAACAGCAACAACCATCACTTTCTACCGCTTGTTCCGACTCTTGGCTTGCCTTTAACTTCAGATTCCTGTATTAAGGCATTACAGTTGGATTCATGGGTGAAAGTTTCTTATTAATGCATTTCTAATAAAAGCTCGGTGAATGAATATTGAATATGATAAATGATCACGTATGAAATTATGCATGTTAGTATACCTGCGGCAAGTGCAGGAAAATGTAGGTCTTTGCTGTTGATGGATTGTGGTTTTCGGCGCCCTTACTCCAGTCATAACAAACCTACAGCAAATTCAATGTGAGAATTACAGTACGAAATCTTTTCCAGTTCGAAGAGAAAATGACATTGCTACCAAGGAGATACCGAGTATGCAAATATTGATCCATCATTGTTGAAAGCACTGCAAGGTATAGGTGAACTGCACCTTGACATTGCCTGAAAAATGGGAAAAAAAAAGGCAGCATTATACAACAAAACCAGAAAAAAAATACAGATGATCTTTCTGCTGTAGATAGAATTGCCAAGTCCAGACCACTTTCAATTTCTTTACAAAAATGACAAACAATATAATGTTGATTTTCATTTGGCAAAATTGATCTGTGAAATGATGCAAATTGCTGAAGGGTTTCTTGAATTTTAAATGCAGAAATGAATAAGGGTGTTAGTGTAAGTGACATGCAGCTCGCTCTCGCACAGCCACTGCCAGAAATATCAAACTCCAAGCTTCAATGATAAGTGCCACCTTTCTTATAGACCCACCTTCACTATTGTGACTCGGTTGAAAAACTCTTTTCTCTAGTTCATTTAAAATTTTTACCAATTTTATACCCTTTTCGCAAAAGTAGGAGAGAAGGCTAATAGCCAAAGAAAAGAGCAACAATTTTGTATCATAAATGGTCTTAATGTTTTTTAAATTGAACAAATGATTCTAAAATACCTTTAGTCGCTGTTTGCTGTCCTTGTCCCAAAAATTGAAAGCACCATCAGACCCTGCTGTGGCAAAAGTGTGATGTATCTGAAACAAAAATAACACCTACATGAGCAATAGAAGATTTACCTCCCTAGAAGAGTTAAAGAACTAATACCCATCCAGCATAGATGCCAAGAGGCAAATATTGAAGAACTCAACAAGAAGATGAATAGGCAACAGAAAAACTTACGGGATGGAAGTTTAAGGAGTTGACTGAATATATCTCATTGCCATCCCTGTGGCATTTGAAGGTAAAGTTTTTACCCTGTTGTCCATCATCAAGGTGGTGTACACCTACCCTTCCCTCAATCGAACCAACCTGCATAGAACAAACACCAAAGTCAATAATTGCAATGAAACTATTTCATATATATATATATATATATATATATATATATATATTGCCTCAGGCTGATTCAAGTTCAATAACAACATTCAGGTACAGTAAAAAAAATTAAAAAGAAAAAAGACAAAGTAAAAAGACCTCAACAACTCCCAATGACAACTTCAACAAAGAGAAAGAAAAAGAGAAAAGAGAGAAAGAAAACATAATTATAGATTGACAACACCACAGGAGAAAACTATCCAAAAGATGAGGTAGAAATAGGGGGAAACAGCTCATATTATGAGTATAGAAACACACAAAATGTACCAACAGGAAAAAGAGGCATCCAGAAACAGGTACGTCATATGACAGAAAAATAAATTTCTTTCAAAAAGTTTTTTCTCCATTTAGCCAAAATGTTGGGCCAAAATGCAAGAAGATACTAAAAAATTATATCACATTTTTGGACACTTGAAGCTGAAAGGAGAAAATGCACATATATCACATTTTTGGAAACTTGAAGCTGAAAGGAGAAAATGCACATACCAAGAAACCTTGCTGGTCAGGGAAGGCAGCAACGCATCTTGTCTGATACTTCAGGGGTGAGATGACTCTCTTGTATTCAGTCTGTTAGCATTTCAGCAATGTTATCAGACAAGAAGATGCAAGAAAAAAGAGTACGCCAACATATGACAGAAAAAAACCGTCAATTTAATCGGTCAGCATTTGTACTAAAGTCATGAAGCCCAACCACTTATATACGGTAGAAAACAGCATTAGCATAGACCACTAAACTAGGATTTTATAGATAAGAAGTAAAAAAGGAAGATACTGAGTGCATTTTCAACTGAATTATTTCTAATCCATAGAATGCTTCCAGCTCTTATACAAAGAATAATATCCCATAATACCAAACAGAAAACTAGTTATGCAAAGCAGAACATCAAAACTAAAAGAAGAAGAAAAAAAAAAAGATGGTCAACTTTACAAGATATAGGGTGTTGGAGGAGCCTTAATTATATGAAAGTGAAAGAGATTTGGAAATAGTGAAGAACTTTAATCTATAACTTGAGTTACAAGAAAATATTACCTGAGGATTCTGCAAGTTAAAAACTATTAGATTTCTATCTGCGGTGCCAACAACCATCAATGGATGTTTCACTGTGAGAGCATAGCAGCGATCAGGAAGTTGTTGAGTATGCACTGGATTTGACTGCCTGGTATCCCAATACCTAGATATAAAGGTGAAAAGCAAGAAGTTGATTAAAAACTACAAGAATATAAAAGTATCAAATTGCTGAAATTGATAGATGATGTAAAACGGAAATTATATGGCTAGCAACACGGAAAAGCTATCATTAGTGAATGGGAATTACCAAATAATAACACAAGAAATTCCTGAGCGTGCATGTAAACAAATATTAGACCAAATAATTATGTGATCGATAAAAATTCAACTTTAGCATTAAAAAGGATGCTCCAAAATAAACATGTATTTTAATCTGAGTTTGCATTTATATTGTTTGTATGTGGAGAAAGTGCCTTCCTAAAGTTACACGTACAGATTATTTTCATTTTTCCATAGCCCCTGAAATCTCTCACATATGCCCAAATTCAGGGCTCAATTATCATACCATAACAGTACACATATCTAGCATGCAAGGCAGAACACCTCCTACACCGAGTGAACAGGTAGTGCTATCATGTAAAAAAGCATCTAGTCACTGCCACGTGATCATACTTATCATGAATTGAACAGGGAACTTTATCAATGTGCAGGCACTAGCCCACTTAGCAGGAAGGTGAGGGCGCCTCACATGAAACTCAGAACCCACAACATGATGTTAATCACTAGGACCCAATATCAAATTGTGACTTCATATTTCTCAATGGTGCAAAAATGAGGAAAGATGAGACTATTACTTTAATGTCTTGTCCCAGCTTCCAGTGGCTAGCAGGTTCATTTCTGGGATCCAAGCAACCTCTTTAACAGGGGCATCATGCATCGCAACTGTCACTGGTTGACCACCAGATAATAAAGGCCACATCTTGACCTGCTTGTCACAGCCTCCAGAAAAGACAGTCATCCCATCATCCTTCCAAGCAGAGCACAAAACCTTTTAAAAGGGCAAAGAAAACAGCATCAGTTACTGCAACTACAAATTGAGGAGTAGAATAATGCATCTCTAAATATAATGACTGACTTATTACCGGCTGATCATGAGTAATTGATGCCTTTGGCGTACTAGCAATGGCTGTACCATTCCGCGATATTTCCCAACATCTTACCTGCAAAAATGGTTCAGAATATATATATATAAAGGTCAAACTTCAGCCAACTTAACAAAACACAGAGAAAGTAACAAGGAAATAAATAAATTTCAATAATCATTTTCTTACTAGGATTCAAGAACTTAAAGGAAAAAAAAAAGAGATATGGCATAAAAATCAATAAACGAAACAAAGGAAAGTGAGCAAACCTGATTATCCCATGAAGTGGCAATCAAGAAATTGGCCTTAGGACTGAAACTAAGGCTTGAAACAGAATCACTGGGCGGTTGCGCAACCTACAATTAAAAACTGCATGTAAAATCCCCTACATACCAAAAATTCAACCAAGCTCATTTTTTTTTTCAATTCTAACAGCATCATTAATCACTAAAATTGGTCCTTGCCTATATTTATCTCAAAAAATTCCCAAAAAAGCATCAGTCTATCGCAGTATTACTAACTCAAATATTAATTTAACGGAATGCATTTGGTATAAGCCTTAGTAAGAATAAAATTCTTAATTTTACTTTTATTTTTCCTTTCCTCTATAAAGTAAAATATATATATATATATATATATGCAAATCATCAACAAATAAGGCAACAAAAGAAATACTTTATTCATCAATTTATGTAAACTAAAAAGATTAAAAACAAAATCAATAGTCAAAGCAACAGCAAATTAAGCTAAGAAAAATCATAATACACCAAATAAAAATTAAAATGAAAAATGTGAATCGTACTTAGTATTTTTATACAAATTAAAAAGTGAATACCTCAAATGATTTATTAGGGTTATGATTGGCAGCGGCAGCACCGAAAGTCGACATTACTAAACTGCAAAATTAATCGGAAAAAAAAAAGCTAAAAATTGCAGTTATGAACTCTCGCATCACATTATAAATAAAATAAATGAATGAGTAAAAGGGAGAAAAGAGAAAAAAAAATAATACCTTCGGAGAAAAGAAATTTGATTTTGGATTTGAAAGGAGAGGGAAAACTGAATAAAGGAGATGGCGACGCGGTGCGGTGTAGGTTAAAGGAGATGACGTTGACGCTTAGCGTTGGATGGACGCCAGATCACCCTGTCCGTAACTAGCAAGCTTTTATAATTTGAAACTTTGTTAATAAAATAAATAAATAAATATTCGGTGCTTTCTTGAGCGGCTGGCGTCGAGAACTTAACGGGAAGAGAGAAAACAGTGAGGCGCTGTATATATGAGGGTTATCTTATGTATACGTCTGGAACGACGACATTTTTCTAACAGATACTTTGAAAACAAAAGGTCAAATTCTAAATTTCGCCCCTACACTTTTGTCAAATTGTGGATTTGATCCTTCTAAAATAAATCTAGCCAAATTGAATATCTTACTTTTATTAATTTGTAAATTAAATTAAGTTAAATTGGTAACGAGATTTACAATCTGGCATCAACTTGTAGATGTGACTCTTGATCATTCTGAAGTGGTATAATATAAAATAAAATAAAAGTGAGTCAAATTGTACATTTAATTCATGTATTTTAAAAAATGTGGCTTTAATTTTTGTATAATAATTCATATAAATTGAGTCTCCTACTTTCAAATCGTTTAAATTTAAATTCAATTATTGACAATACTGAATTTCTCTTTCTAAATTGTTGATTTTGTTATTGACATTGCTTATATATATTTTTACCAAAATAATATTATATTTCTACATAATTTTAAAGTTAAAAATATGTGATGTGAAATTTTAAAATAATATATTTCAAACTAATATATTGTTTTAACACTGTTTTTTTAACAGAAGCATTTAAAAATAATGTTAAAATTAAAATCGAAACCAAAACCAGATAAATCTAAAACATTAAGAACTTTTAGATCAAAAGCAAAATTTAAAATATTACTGTTGAACCTATTGGATCTACCTAGCATCGAGGCCAAATAAGCAAGTCCAACGATCAACTTAACCTAAAGAGACTGACGGCATAGCATTTAATGAGTATTCAATGAATAAAAGAGTCATTATATCAATTGACAGTATTTAAAGAGCTCAAAGACAATCATACTACTAGATACTTGAAGCACAATATGAGTCCCATCACTTAAACCTTAGAAATTTTTGAATACTCTACCATCACATGACATCTCGCCAAATAGGGACTAGATCCCAACATCTCACCAAATAGGGATTAAACCCTACCATCTAGCCAAAACTGAACACATCCCATCTCCCCAATAGCCAAAAGTATCCCTCATCATGGAAAGACACGTGTCCACCGGACCCCACCCACAGATAAATAAATACTACCACGAACTATGACCTAAGGTAAAAACTCTCACAACTACACTATTTTCATTTATCTAATTTTTTGACGCTCTTAACTTAAGCATCAGAGTGTATCTCGAAGTTTCTACCTCCAACGCCTTTTTGACCTTACTTCAATGTCTTGTAAGCCACAACCTTAGCATTGTTAATTTAAACCGGAGAAAGACATCAATGATTACTGTATTGATTTTTTAAAATTTTAATTTTGATTTAAAAGTTCAGCTCATACAAAATTTTGAAAAAAAATAATAACAACTAAAGTAAATCTGAATTTTAAAAATGAATAAAGACACTGACATCAATATATATATATATATATATACTCAAACATTTGAGTAAGTGACTGTGTAATTTTCAGTTCAAAGAATTGACTTTGATTCATTTTCCTCAAGCAAAAAAAAAAAAAGATGAAATTGGGTATAAAAAATTCTCTTTGAGGACTAAGTAAATTACCCATGCAGCCAAAATTACATTTTTTGAAAATATATTGCTTTTTTAATCGATGATGAAAAAAAAAAATAGTGTTTTCCTACAATTGAAATCAAAATTTCTTTAATTTTTTTTCTTCGTATATTATTAAACTTCGATTTCCAACTATAATAATCCAAAAAAAAAAAAAAAAGCATGCTAATTTGTTGTTTTGAAAGGATTGAAAAGCAATTTTAAAAGAATTCATAATAACTTTCCTTTTGGATCTTGTATTTTGTTTTTTTTTTTTTAATTTTACAAACCCTCTTTCGTCTTTTGGTTCTTTT
Organism: Adansonia grandidieri; assembly: GCA_038382065.1. NCBI lineage: Eukaryota > Viridiplantae > Streptophyta > Magnoliopsida > Malvales > Malvaceae > Adansonia > Adansonia grandidieri. Next base: position 618,249 of record JBBYHK010000015.1, on the reverse strand, counting down.
AATTTGAATTTTTATCTATTTTAAATACTAAATAGGATCTTTCTTTCTTTTCTTTTTTTTTTTTTAATTATAGAGAAAAGAGTTTGTTGAATGAAAAAATTATATAATTTTAAACTAGACATGAGAGGTTGACTAATAATTTAATTAAGAATGGTTTATAGTAGAGAGTTGATTGTGATTAAAAGATGAATAATTTAAGAAAGTAATAATGAATATGTGATTTCAGAATTCTTGCACAAATAATTGCAATAAAAATATAGTTTCTTGGCACAAGGGTAAAGCCAAGAAATTTATATTAGAGACGGAATAAAAGAAAATCATCTTATAAATTTTTGAATGATAAATACGTTTTTATAAATTTATTAGGTTAAGAAGTAATTGAAAAACAAAGAACTTTGCGGAGTAAGAGGCCAATACCTTTGATAACTCTTTTGTCTTTGTTCTTATCTTGATATAAAAGAGGTCATGTCTTGACGATAGAAGAAAGTTTATAAATACCAATTCGAATTCGAATTTGCTAAACATCCCTATAAACTAATTAAACTAATATTATGTTTGAATCAAGAGGAAATAAGAGAAAGGAAATGGAATTGAGGTAAATAAGACTTTTTCTTTTGTTTAGCAACTAGTTTAAATTAAAATAAACAAAAGGAAAGGGAGTAAAATTTTTTAATCAACCCAAATTGGGGGAGAAGAGAGAAAAGGAAAAGAGTAATATTTTTCAAATATAAAAGCATTTTTATGCCTTTATTATTAGTTTTGAAAGAGTTTTTTTTTATATTCAAATTTAACTATTGACACCATCTTTAAATCTTAATTACAACTAATTCATTAATTATTTTTTTGTCAATAACTTTTGCTTCAATATTTTTTTTAAAAAAATTTATAGATGAGCTTAATTTTTTTTTTCATTTTGATATTACTTAGAAGCTCTTAAAAAAATTGATTAAAAAAATGACTAAAAATATACAATTATAGGAAAATGCTACTAATTATATAAATTTATAGTTAATTTTATCTTAATAATAACAATTTTAGTTCTTGAAGTTCCTCATTAGTAGATTAATTTCGAAAAAAAATATTTTGTATAGAATTAATTCCTAACATACAACCTTTTATGAATTAATTATAAAAATAGTTTTTAATTGAATTTTTCTTTAATTTTTAAGATCAATTAAAATAATTATTTTAAAATTATTCGGATGATAAATAAAATGATATTTTGGAAAGGTTATAATTGGAGCAATTTAATATGATATATCCTTTCTTTTCCTCTCCATTGCTTTCAATCTCTT
>JBBYHK010000015.1:545515-559668 GCA_038382065.1 Adansonia grandidieri | reverse complement strand
AATAATAATAATAATAATTAATTGGAAGTCTGGAATTTGAGCAAATCTTGGCCAAGAACTTGGGATTTGTGAGGCAAAGCAAGTGGAGAAAAAAAAAACAATTATTACAAAAGGAAAAAGCCGTCCAAAGTGGAGGGTAGAACGGCTGCCCCGCTAATATTGGGGTTGGTATAGATAAAATTTTTTATAATTTAAATTATTATGACTTAAATTAATTTTTACATAATAAAAATATTTTTATTTAAATATAATTATAAGTATTAATATAAAATAAATTTTTTAATATTATTTTAAATAATAAAATAATTTTTAAATAAATTTTAATTCAATTTATTTCAAATTTAATTAAAATAAAAATTTTTTTAGATCATGTGTTGATGCCTAATTACCACTAGTGGAGGCACATGCATGACCTACATATACCAATACCATTTCTTTTTGTTATTTTCTTAAAAAAAAAAAAAATCATTAAAGATTATACTTATTGAAGAAACTTCATTAAAGCAAAATATAAATAGAATGGACTACGTCAAATCAAATAACTAAGCCAACTAATTATTAGATGACACTTGCACATGACTTGGATTGGATGGAGCTTTTTAACAAAAATTTTAAAATAAGACTCAACCTATAATATTATTATATTAAAAATATTTTAAATATTTTGATGATTAATTTAATTTAAACAAATCAATGTGTAGGCCAAATCCAAATCTGACCTAGTTTTTAGAGTCATTAATAAGGTTAATAAATTAGACCAAAAGTTAAAATACTGTAACTTTCAATTTAACTAATTAAATTAATTGATTTATTTAAATAAAAATTAAAATATTTTTTAAAAAATTAATATTAAATATATATTAAGTATACTAAATTATTAATAAAAAATTTACATTCGATTTAGTGGTTAAATATTTTTAATATTTTTGAAAAAATAATTAGAAAGTATAAAAATAATTTTTTTTATTTTTATTGATTTTTTACCGATTAAACCGATTCAGTTAAAATCTAATTCTTTAATAACTTAAAACAAAATGAACGTCTAATTTTCAATTGGATCAGTTTAATCAATCAATCTGATTCGATTTTTTTAATTATAATTATTAATTTGATGCAGATTTCGTCCACGAAAACTTTTAATATATTTATATATATATATAATGTCTAAACTCAAATCATGACTGAGAAACTTTAAATTCGTAAAAAATTTTAACTGATATCTTATATTTCTAAATTTTTTGTATTAATGAATGCTTTTTTTTGAAGAAACAATTTACCAGCAAAACACAAATAATAATAAAAAGAAAACCAAACGGATAAATTAATAAATAGTTGATTTTAAAGCAACATGTGATAAAACGATACAAAGGGAAGACAAAGAAGGGTGGATAAGAGAAAGTGCGTTCAGACTGTAAATCTTTGAAGATTTGTTTTCTCAATTGTCCAAATGCAAAAGAATAATATTTCTAGAGTGTTCTAGTTTTACATTTTAATCGCAAGAATTAGGAAAACCAATCATTGTGGGATACTAATTGTTGTCCCCGTAGATTAAAAAAGGCGCAACACCGCCCCCGTCAACTGAGGGTCCTTTTGAAAACTTTTAAAAGTGAGAATCAATTTCGTAATTCGTATATTTATATATAATTTACATAATTTATATATTTAATTATTAAAATAATATTTTTATATCGTATAAATTTTAAAATATTTATATATTTTTTTATTATTATATTATATTTTATATTTTAATAATTTTTTTTCGTATTATATAATTTTATTTTTTTAAAAGTTGTAGATTTATATTTTGAGTGTTTAATATAAATAAGAATTATTTATGAAAAAGAAAAATTCAAGTTTGTGTTGCTCATGATGCCTTTTTTCTTTTTTTAATCATGATGAGACAGCATAACCAAACTTTACGAAAGAATTATAAACTCAGCAGATTTAACAAAAATGTGAGAGGTGAACAAACCCAGTCATGCGGGCACACCCTTTTTCTGGATAAGCCACAAAGTTAGCAATTCTATTAGCTTCTCATCGTGTCATTGGGTGAAATACTCAATTATATTGGATTGACATTTATTGGGAATTGGCCGTTAAAGCAACTCTTTTCGCTAAGCATCACTTTTTAACCTTAAATTCTATCTTTAATACACTAATTAGTAATTTAATTAATGAATTTTACTAATTCAAAAATCATTCTTTGGTCAAAAAAGTCTTTTCCTGGCTTAAAATATTTTCATTATAATTTTGAACAAAATAAAAAAAATTTATAAATATGTGGGATGAAATTTATAAGATGTAATTAATAAAAAAATTATATTTAAATCATGAAAGGAGAAGTAAAAAAAAAAAAAAGAAAAAGAAATTTTACCGACTTGTTATTAAAGGTATTTATCGATCATATTAGGTCAGACTAAGCTTGAATAAACAAAAATATTCACTTATTTTAGTTGGATTCGTTAGATTTGAAAATCTATTTTTATTATTTAAACTATATTAAAATATTAAAAATTATTTTTATTTTAATATCGATAAATTTTTGTACTTAAATTTTAAATAACGTATGTCCAATTAAATAGTAATTTAAACCTAATTAAATCAAATTACAAGAATTTTGGATAAGCTTCTTTGAAGATATTATCTTCTTTATTTTTCTTTTTCGAAAAACAAAGTCACATGTTTTAATTGATTGACTTGGAGTAGATTTTGTCCCAATTTTCTTTGTCAAATATCAATTTTTTAAAAACATTTTCACGTGTTTTTATTCAACCAAATTGCCAATAATGCAATTTAATTTAATTTAATTTAATTTATACCGTTTTATTATAGGTTAAATACAACCAGACAGGGGCGGAGGCTCTTAAAGTTGGGAGGTCACAACCCCCAAGAATTTTGTAATTTTTTAAATATATATTTATATGTATTTATATTTATTAAATATAATTAAATTTGCTTTCAAAATAAAATTTATATTTATAAATTTATTTTATTTTTGTTTATAACTTAAATTTAAATATTAAAATTTATAAACAAATACAATTATTGCTTTTGGTCCCCAAAAAAATTTTAAATTTTTAATGCATTATACATTTATATAATCCGTTAAATAAATATATTATATATTTATATCTAATTAATGGTTAAATTCAACGTATTAATTTTATAAAAAAATTTAACATTTTTGTCTTTATATTTAGCCACTCTAAAAATTTTTGGCTAACCCCACTATTACTACAACAAGACTGAGTATAGAGTAATTTGCTTAATTAAACCACTGAAGTTTTATCAAGATTTTATTACTCTCATAGAAAAAATTGAACGGTTGGATAATCTAGAATGAGTAAAATTGATGAGAAAAATAAGTCATTTTTCAGAATTGAATGACAAAAAAAAAGAAAAAGAAATTGAAAAATGCTAGTATATACGACTAAGTAAGTGATTTACGTAATCCTATTGGTATACCAATTTAATTCGTTTTAAACTTCTTAATCAAGTTAAGACAACTAAATAGTGCAATTAATACGTAAATGATGAATTTAGTAATTATGCTTTTATGGTTAAAATCCAATAAAAAAACTATTTGAGTATGTGACTTAAAGGTGTATAGAGATCGAGTCGGATTGTGGTTCGAAAAATTTTTTTAACTAAGTTCAAGTTCGAATTTGATTTGATCCATGAGTTAAAATTACTGTTCATCTTTTAATAAAATTAATAAAATTATTTTTATATTAATATTTATATTAAAAATGTATTATTTTAATTATAATTACTGTTTCAGCTTGAAACGACTTGAATCGAGAAAAATGAAATCCAAGCTCGGGCTAACGAGACCCGACCCATAGATAGGTCTATTTTGACTTAATACCAAACTCAAAACAATAGAAATAAGTCTTTAGAGATCTATAAATTGTAAATATGATATGATTACACGATATGAATATAATACGAAAAAATAATTAAAATATAATACAACATGAAAAATAACTTGAACATGTGACGAATATAAAAATGTGTCAAAATCTATATAAAATAAGTTATTAAATATTAAAATTTATATCAATATATAATAATTTAATTTTAATTATAATATATTAAAAATAATACGAACATGATAAAATGCATATATTGACAGATCTATTAAGCATCCCTTATTCAAAAGAGTTAGGAACAGTATGAATTTTCTTTACCTTCCAATAAAAACACACAAAAAAAGGGAAAAAATTAAGTAGAGAGAGAGAGAGAGAGAGAGAGAGAGAGAGAGGTTTTAACCCTTAAATTCCATGATGTAAGCATGAACCATCCAAGCAAGATCAAAGACTTTGTTAAGTTTGGAATTCTCAATTCTCAAATAAAACAAGAAAGAAAACAAAAAAAGTCTAAATGTTAGGCAAACGTTATGAAGGAATTAGAACGTTTAGTGATTCGATTTTCTGCTGTGTACTATCACTTCTCAGTCTTTATGATTTTGATGCAGGCCGGATTCTTTTCCGAACGTATATATATATATATATATATATATATATATATATATATATATATATATTGGTAAAGATGATAAGGTTGTTTTGTTTTGCTTGTAATTTTAGTCCGATCAAATATATGAGGACTGCTTAACTCAGCCAAGCGTCCGCTTCTCCGTCATCAGTTACATCAACCCTCATTTTTTTTTCTTTAACTGTCCCTCTCCCTTTTATTGTTCATAATAAATATTTTTAACGTAAACTTTCAAATAAAAAATTTAATGTCTTCCATTCATAGTATTTAGTTTAATTGTTTAGTTTTTCTCTAAAACTATTCATCATTTTTCGTGATTAAAATATATTTCAGTTATTATATGTTTATATTTAAAAAAGTAATACATAATTAAGTACTAATAAATTAATTTAAATGTAATCTTTTATTTGTACTTTTTAGTGAGATTAATATATAATAAGTCAAATTTAAATTAAATTATATATATATCAAATTAAAAAAAATTAATCTTTTATATAATTTGCTATTATCTTATAATGTAATATATATATATATATATATATGTATATATATATACACACGAAGTTGAAAAAATTTTGGAGAGGCGTAGCCACCCTGTGACCCACCGAGATCCACCCATCCGCCTCTGCTCCTTTCAAAGTTCCATCCCATTCATTAACTAGTTAATGTTGAGTAGGTTAGTATAAGATTGAGATTTAAATAAGTAATTCTGATTTATTTCGAGTTAAAATATTTAAAAATTAATAAAAGTGTATTTTATTTAATTACATAATATATTGAAAAATATTAAAATAATATATTTTTTTAATATTTTAAAAGATTACGAGAAACATTGTGTTTAGTGTGCTCAAAAGGTAAGGTAAGATCATGGGCAAGGATTTCCAAAGCCTATCTAATCAATCGATAAATTTAGTATTAGGTTTCATTTTTTAATCAAAATTAAAATTAAAAAATTATTTTTAATTAGAATTTATTAAAACTTTAAAAATGCTCTTTAAAAGCTCAAAATATATATATTTGAAAATTAAACTTTGCTTCGATAGAATGTTTAAACTAATTAGGGTTACAATTGAAAAAGTTTAACGAATCAATTAAACAAAGATAGTAAATTTAGTAATCAATACAAGAAACATATCCCCTGTTTATCTTCTACCTATTTTTAGTTTTTTTTTTTTTTGGCCAGCACTTATCCCCTAATTAAGTATTATCTAATGCAATGCTCGACATTAGGCTTCCTTTGGAAAGCCACCGTTGCTTTAAGGCGAAACACTTTTTTGTTCAACCATAACGTAGTGATTATTTGAATGGCAATTCGTGTATTTTATCATACTTATTTATTTTATCGTATCATAATTATGTTTAAATTAATTTTATTTATATGAATGTTAATACTTTAATAATTCATATTATATAGATTTTAAAATATGTATTTATGTATTATGTCATATTTTAATGACTTTATACGTGTCATATTTGTGTTTAAAATTATTAGGTCTTATACCTTTTTTTTTTTTTTTGTTTTTATAGATATGTTGGTTGGAACTTAGACAAATGTTTTATACAATCGAATCAGCCAAGTCTGAATTATTATTTAATAATAATTTTTTTAAATTAATTATAAATATTATTATAAAAATATTTTTTTAATATTTTTAAATAATGAAACAAGTTGTGGCCTCACCCATAAACACCTTTACTTTTGTGCCCGCTAGTGAAATTTTTTCATAAATATCTTAAGTTTTTTTTTCTAATTTTATCCTTTAATTCTTCTTTTTTCATACAAAAATTATAGATATTTTTAATTTAATATTAAAAATAAATTTTATTTATTATAATAAACTAATAAACGTAGAATATACATATATATAAGTAATATACATATATAATAAAGATTAATTTTAATTTTTATTAATTTTATAAATACAAAATCATCTAAAATTTTCATTATATATAAATCTTAATTTAATATCTATAGTGGTCATTTTCTTTTTTCATCATTATAATTGTTACTTTTACATTAAAACATATATTCCACCTTGATTTTAATTTTATCATTATAACTATTAATCTCACCGTCACAACTATTTTCAATATCATTAAAACTAATCTTATTACTCAAATGTAACTCCAATTCTCATCTTTTTTATATATGACTAAGAAATTTAAGAGCCTAATATAAGTTTCATTGATTGGCTTTTAATATCTTGTCCCCAAGTTTTTGAACCTTTTTTTTTTTGCTTTATTAGATAATATCATAATATTATGTATAATATTTATAATTTTAATTAGGAAAAACTTTCAAAGATCAAATCTCTCGTCTCTTTACTAAATTATATAATAAGACACTTATATTTCATTTTTGAAAAAAAAAAAAGTTGTTTAAAAGGTTGAAGGAATGCTTATAGCATATGATATATTTTGATTTGATTTTTATTAATTTGTTGAACATTCAACACAATCTTGTTAACTATGTGCACGTATCGGAAGTAGATATCATATTTTACGTATTTTATTAATCATATAAATGTGAATATGGCATAAATTATTAAATACATTAAAATTTTAAACACAGCTAGGATACGTACATTAAATGTGATGCATCTTAATTATCATATTATTTTTATATTTATTAAACAAATTATTTTTGAATTTTATCTAAAATTATAGAAACCATATATATGAAAATTATATTCTAATTAGGAGGTGAATTTTGGGAGGATCATTCTCTAATTCTCCATTAGTATGCTTGTGATCGAGAGCAATTTGTTTCAATCTAAAGAAAAGGTTTACTTAAGCCTAGATAAAGCTTATTCTCTAAATTTAAATCATGTTGCTCTGCATTTTTAAAAAATAATAATAATTAATAAATAAATAAATAAAAGTAATTGAAAGTTCACTAGCCACAATGTGACATAGTCAAACAAAAGGCTTGTGGGCCATTGTTTTCCTTTAAAACCAATCAAACCTAATCCATCTAATTTCCCAATTCCCTCCCCCTAAAAATGCAAAATAAGAAAAAAAAAAAAAAGTAAAGTAAGCAAAAACCGAAATTGTAATGTATTAACTTAATGCTAATTATAGTAATAACTTACCAAAAACAACTTACTCAGTACATACCTAAAAAATTAATGAAGAAAATAATTACTAACCAAAACCTATTACATCACTTCTTAATTTTAATTTTTTATGTAAAAACTTATTAAGTCACCTTCTCCAATACCTTTTTAACTTTGAATATATATTTTTTTAATTTACCTTCGGTAGGTGAGAAGGTAATTTTGTTTTTTTGGCCTTATAAATGCTCAACCCCATTGCCAATTGTCATCCCAACAAAGCACAAGCAAACCAAGAAGGCCAAGTTGCGCAATTTTTTCACAGAAAAACAGCCGAATTCCCATACAAAGCAAATATGCCGGTTGATAGCTCTTCCCCTAATGGCCAAACCGTCTGTGTCACCGGTGCTGGTGGCTTCATCGCCTCCTGGATGGTCAAGCTTCTTCTTGAAAGAGGTTACACTGTCAAAGGCACCGTAAGGAACCCAGGTCGGTTTCCATTTGTTTACTTATGTAAAGACAGAAGAAAGAGATTTAATTCTTTTTAATTTTTGTTTATGTCAGATCGGTTTTTTAAATATGTTTTTGGACGTTTGTTTTCTGTTTAGATGATCCCAAGAATTCTCATCTGAGAGAGCTTAAAGGAGCAAACGAAAGGCTATCTCTTCACAAAGCTGATCTTCTTGATTATCAGTCTCTTAAGGAAGCCATTAATGGTTGTGATGGAGTTTTCCACACCGCTTCACCTGTGACTGATGATCCTGTAAGTTGTTGTTTTTTTTTTTTTTTTTTTTTTTTTTTTTCATAATTTGCTTTTGTTTTACTATATTTTAAAATTTTCCGTTTGGTTCCATAGAAAGTTTGGTGAGAAAAGGAAAAAAAAAAAAAAAGGAAAAAAGATGAATCAACTTCACTCCGTTTCCTTCCCTGTTGGCAGAAAAGTTGAAAGACACAGCTCACCTAAGACTCGGTTGAAATGTCTCTCCCGATGCTTTTAAACCAACAATTTAGCTTTAATTGTGACATAGTGGGCCACCCTCCCAAATCTAGATGGACATAAACAACACGACAACTCACAGAGCTGTTTTCAAAATTGAAATTTCCCGTATTTTGATACTCTCAATATGTCATATATTCTTCTCATTCTTCTACCTTAATTTTTCTGTCAAATTTTTTTTCATAAATTTCCTGGCAGATCAATTAATGAAAGTTTTGGGACTTGACTGTTCGAAATTCTTTAAATATTGGTTGAAAAATAATTCGAATTTAATTTAATTAATTAATACAATTAAAATTTTATACTAATAATTTACTAATTGAAAACTACGAGTTCTTTTCCTATGTAAAAAAAAATTGTTGGTTTTAATTCTTTTTCAAAATAATGTTTTTCTATGGAAGAATAATTTTTCTCGAAAGAATACATTTTTATAGTATTTATTTTATTTGTATTAATACCTGAGAATTTTGAGGTACATAGATGCGTTTTGTGCGTGCGTGCGTGTGTGTATATATATATATATATATATATATATATATTGGTTTATGACACTGATGATGATCGGTGGTTGGGTTTTTTTTTTTTTTTAATTAATAATGAAAAGGAACAAATGGTGGAGCCGGCGGTGAATGGGACAAAGAATGTGATAATGGCAGCGGCAGAGGCCAAGGTTCGAAGGGTTGTGTTCACATCTTCAATTGGTGCAGTCTACATGGATCCCAACAGGAGTCCTGATGTGGTGGTCGATGAGTCTTGCTGGAGTGATCTCGACTTCTGCAAGAATACTAAGGTCACTTTTAGTTCTTTCTTCATTAATCTTATTAACTATTACTTCCTTTTAAAGCAGACGCTAAATTCTCCCAAATATAAAAACCTGATTGAGGGCCTTGAGTATTTGATTATTTTTGTGTATCTACTTTGGGATTTGATTTAGATTAGTTCTTTTTTGGATTATTATTTGGCAATTGGCATTTCAGAGTAGATAATCTTCTGGACTAGTTCAATGAGATAATGTTTCTAATTCAAAGAATATAGGTTAAATAATGTGGGGTCGTAACTTATTACATAAATGATTAGGAATATTAAACCCAGGGAAAGAGTCAAGTTTAACTGACCACCTGGTTGTTGACTGGAAACTTCCCTGCTCGTTTTTGGGAAATTAAGAAAGGTAATGAAAAACTATTTATGGACCACAATTTAAATCCCTGCATCTAACTAATATTTTTTATTTAGCAAATATTGACCTTAAATTAAGGTCTATGAATGTATGATTTTTTCTTTCTTTTATGTTATTATTTTGGCCTCTAGTAATTAGAGCTAATTAAATATTGGAAATGAATCAAGGATTGATTCTTGTATCATTACAAAATTTTGCAGAATTGGTATTGTTATGGGAAGGCAGTGGCAGAGCAGGCAGCCTGGGAAACGGCCAAGGAAAAAGGGGTGGACCTGGTGACGATAACCCCAGTTTTGGTGCTGGGTCCATTGCTGCAATCAACTGTTAATGCCAGCATCGTTCACATCCTCAAGTACTTGACCGGCTCGGCAAAGACCTATGCCAATTCGGTTCAGGCCTACGTTCACGTGAGAGATGTTGCATTAGCACACATTCTCGTCTTCGAGAACCCCTCCGCCTCTGGCCGATACCTCTGCGCCGAGAGCGTCCTCCACCGTGGAGAGGTGGTGGAGATTCTAGCGAAGTTCTTCCCTGAGTATCCCATCCCAACCAAGTAAGTGTGTTTTACTGTCAATTACATTACTCATCCAAATTGTTCTTAGAATATGAAATTTGAAAATTTTGGTTAACAAGTCTAGTAAAAATCGAGTACTTTAGATTTAGTAACTTCGTAGTGCGGTAGGTAAGTGGGGTACCTTCTGCTCTTTCAAAATTTTGACAAATAGGGCGATTATTACGACAAAAAATAATATTTTTTTTAATGCTATAATTATCACTCGAGTCATTGAAACATACGAGAAATAGGCAAAATAAGGATTAATCAAAGAGTTAATTTTGGGATATAAAGGAAGCCTCGAGCAATCTGATAATAAAATTATAAATATTAAAATTTAAAATTTAAATTTATTAAATATTATTTTTTATAGTAAAGATTTTGTTAATAAATGAATGAAATAATAGGGTCCACTTTGAGATTTACGTGGAATAAAACACTAGTGAAGAATCGGGAATATTTTAGTTTAAAGTAATCAATAGAGAGAACAAAAATCTAAATGCAATCTAGCTAGTCGTTAAATTTCCTGTTAGTCTGTGCCCAGTTTCATTATTTTACATCTAGAATTTTAATTGCCTTGAACAATTTTTCTTGTGCGAATCCGAGCATTTATCTTAGTTGATTGGTACATGATCATTTATTCAAAGCAGAATTCGAATACCCGTCCTTCGATTTTTTTTAAATAATTTTCTAGTGCGGGTGAAGTTTATTTTTGAGGATATGAACCAGTTTTGGAAATTAGCTTGGATATCTTATTCGTTGATTTAATTGGCTAATTTGAATTGTCAAATTGTTTGAAAAATGGACGTCTGCTTGCTTGATAATCTTACCTAACGTTGGAAAATAAAACTAAAACCTTAACCCTCATCCACCCTTCAAAAGTGGGAGATTTTAAGATAATTCACTAATTGTTGACTGGTAAACTTCGACTTTGTTGTTGGAGGACAGTGACAGGAAGAAATGGGTGTCTCTCCTTCAAAGATTGATCTGATCCATGAAAATGAAAAGATTTTACTTCCAGGGGTTAGCTTTGGAAAATAGAAAGTTGAGGATCTTAATATCAACATTTGACTAGGTAGCTACTTCTAAGGTTGTTAAAATTTCACAGGGATTTCATGAAGAACTTGGAATGTCTCATGAAGAAAATTCATGGTTAAAAGCTGAATTAAGTCTGAGAAAGAAACAGGAAAAAGATGTCCAGGTGTGGGAAAGAGAAAGGAAAATTCCCATTATATAAAAAATATAAATTAATCAGTGTTTTATAGGCCACTGTTTTGCTTAAAATGATATTTAAAAAGATTTAATTATAGCATTGTTTTTCATGAATTCAGTAAAAATATTAAATATATTTTTTAAAAAATAATAAATAAATTTTATGTAGTGTTTATAGATAGCCATGTATTAGATCCATAAAAAAGTAACAATAATACTAATTAATATAAATAGCTTTCTCATCACTGATGACATCATCACTTTCTAACAAACTGGAACAAGAAAAATGAAAGGAAAATATAAGATGCTTGAATGCAAGAGGAAGGGATTTTAGATTAGACGGTCGAATATAGACTTGCTTAATAGTTAGATTTTAAATTAGATTTTGAACAAGATATTTATAAATTGATCTTAAATTATTATTAAGTAATAAAAAATATTTTTATTTAAATTTAATTATAAAAATATATAAATATTAGAAATGATATTTTTAATTTTGATTAACCTAATCCCAAATTGAATTGGGAAATTTCAAAGCAAGCCATGTAGAGGTCCAGTCGAGCAGATAACTGCGGACTAGCTATCTTTCATATTTTTCTAGTGTAAGGGGATGGGGTGGGTGGGGAAAATCGGTGCACCTGCTTTGACAAATGACATACACTAAACCTAATATACTCCTACGTGAAGTGGATTTTTGGAGAGACTGATGGTTTTGTTTTTGTTTTTATTTTTTCTATAAAAAAAATAAGTCAATAGAAATAGTGGTGTTGAAGGATCTTCACCTACCCCCAAATGTCTTTATCAAATTGTATCAATAGAGTTTGGTAAAATGGATATTCTATTCAATCCACCTACTGAAGTTTTGAATCATGGAGATTTTCCCAATTTCGAGTAAATTTATCTTAAGTGAAGCTTTCATTTTCTTTCTTTTGAATTATTCAATGTATTCTTGGGCTGCAGCTAGCTAGAGCAAATATGGGGGTCCCCCTCAACTACCTCCTTTGAGGATTTCTTTTAGAATTATTTCATGCATATCCATAAAATGGGTAGCTGAAAAACTCGTGCTTCCTACCAAGTTCAACCATTTATCCGTGTTATCTTCTTCATTCTTTATTTTTCTTATTTGTATTTGAAATTTATACTCTTTTAACATATTTTTAAATATAAATACGAGGATATGACCTTTAAAATATATAAAAAAATTTAAAAAATATTTAATATACCAATGTCAAACACTTATATATGAAACGGATTAATAGTTAATTCAAAATTCTACTATGATGGCGTAATTATGATACTTGATAATGCGTGCGCAGGTGCTCAGATGAGAGGAACCCAAGAGCAAAACCTTACAAATTCTCAAACCAGAAGCTCAAGGACTTGGGGTTGGAGTTCACCCCAGTGAAGCACTGCCTTTATGAAACAGTCAAGAGCTTGCAAGAGAAAGGTCACCTTCCTATACCAGCACAACACCAGGAAGATTCACTTCGTATTCAATCCTAGGGCTTCTCAGACGTACTTGTGCTGGTAAGGGAAATGAACATGCATGCACGCATCCTGGAAGGCTAAGCAATTACTATGTCAATTAGTTAATCAGTAGCAATATATATTCAGAAAGGAGATATTGATGAATCAAGAAAGCATGTCCAAGTGTTTTTCTTTATATCCATTTTGTGTTTTGAATTGCTTATTATAGCAAAATCGTTAATTGGACTAAATAATCTGTTGAACATTTCGATCTTCTAATTGATCAAGTAATTGAAAAGAAATATGTAAAATATGATGTTTTGATGTTTCAGTTGTTTACAAATTAGTCCTCTCCTGATCAATAATTGAGTTTTGATTAGTCCTCTCCTAATCAATAATTGAGTTTTGATTTGGGTGACATATTCTAGGGTTACATTGGTAGGAAACTAGAAATATTGTATTGGGGAATAAAATTGTCTTTGATCTTATCCTTTGGAAAGCATTTCTCCCATAATCCACAACAAAAAAAAGTTACATATTTATTTGGCCGTATTTTGGTTTAATTTTCAATTTAGTAACAAAAAAAATTTAACAAAATTTTAAAAAATATTTTTTAATTTTAATTTTTATAATTTTAATTTTTTTGAATTTTTTTTTTCATTACGATGTGAACTTATTACGGTATTTTTGCCACTCTCATTAATTGTTAAATGCCATTTGACTAACAATATTAATATAAAGAGTTAATATGAATGATAGAATGAAAATATAAATACCAAGTTAATAAAATTTTCCTTTAAATATTAAATAAAAAATTAAATTTAATTGCATAAAGCAATGAGTATTTACCCTTAAAAAATGAGAAAAGTTCATCCTTCATTTTGAAATTAATTTAAAGTTCTAACCACTAAAATATTCTTAAAGACAATGTATGGCTCACATCCAACCTGATGGGTCCATTTTTTTTAGGTATGGTGATATGGTCCCATTATTGTTTTAGGTAGAATAGTCCATTGTCTATGGAAATCAATTTTTTTAATAAAAATATCACTATAAAATAAGTAATATAATTGCTGAGAAAAAACTTCGATTCGAACCTTTTTATTTTAATATTATCTATTTTTTATAAATACTATAGGTGGGAAATTATTTTTCAAAATGGTCCATTTTTAGTATATATGGCAGCTTCTTTTATTT
>JBBYHK010000015.1:525082-535229 GCA_038382065.1 Adansonia grandidieri | reverse complement strand
CTTTTGGCTAATGATTATTTTCAACTAACCACAATGATCCACCTCATACTTATAAATAATGTAAGTTTTTTTATCGTAAAAACAATCTCATTTATATGGATAGTTTTTTTTTTGGTGCAAATAAATAAATTACTATAAATACTATTCATAACTTTGATGAGGTGCATATATATTCCTCTAAAATGGTGCCCTAAGTTTAGAGCAATGAATAGGACATAAAATTTAAACCATGCTTGGCTTTCTAAACCCATTATATTTTTAAAATTATGTTCATTTATCTAAATCTCAACTCTGAATTGTTTAATAATATTGACTAGGATCTTTATAATTACATTACTAGTAGGTGCACAAAATGTATAAACCTTATTGAGGAATACAACAAATCACATTTTTCACAAAAAATAGATATAATTAATGTCACATATGTACAATCACAAATCAAAACAAGAATTGAACAGGCAAGCTTATATATAAAAGGCACGTACTTTGTATTTTCATGCACACAATAAACCAATAGTTTATAATCATATAAATGGTAACTTTTGCTCACAATATTACAAGACAAGTACTATTAATTAATAATAATAATAATAAAAATAAATAATCATTTACGTATGCATATCAAAATAATACATACTATGATCATATCATTATTTTATTAAAACAATCACTTATTACCCTATATATAAATAAGCTTACTTCTGATAAATCACGTACCTGGATTGATTCATTCCTATAGCCCTTTGACATTGTCTTCCAACTCCAAATCAAGTCCTATCGTGTTTATCAGGCCAGCAGATACAAGCATTGTCCGTTAACTGATGGTTTTCTTTAGTTATTCAGGATATGATTGTTACAGATACCAAAAAAAGAAAAAAAAGCAAAACATACTGATCATGAAAGTTAATATAAAAATTATGTAATACGTGTTTATATATACACACACAAATGTCATGTACGCGATGAATCTTATTTGACACTTTCAGCCATGGAAAGTAGTGGCAGACTAAACAAAAAGCATTCACACTCTTTTTGTTTTTTTAATTTTAAACTTCCATGCTTTTATAGCCAATAATTGCATAATCAAATTCATAAAGCAATTATCTAGACAATACTGACTCCTTCCACTAGTTGAAGCATCGGGCCTATGTCAAAGTGACACTATGCAACACTTAATAATTTCTCTTTGCATATTTATTGTATCTTTGTACATTATCTTCACCTTTAATCAAATTTCTCGTGAAATTGCATAAATAAAACCTTAAAATTATTAGTACACGAGGAACTGAAAATACGAGAAATTGACGAAGGCTTCAAGGCATATAGTAATGTCATATTCTTTAAGGTTTTATTTGCCCCTACCATTAATTAGGTATGCAAAAGGATTACCAGCATGTAAACATCGAGGATACAATAAAGTTTTATGATTGACAGCGTTTTGTATTGGCGACATCAATCTACTATGCACTAAGCAGTATGTAGCAAAACTATCAAAATTCTATTAGTAATTTTCTATATAATTTTCTATCTTTATCTTTCAAATGAGAGGGATTTTATTTATAGGCAAAAAAATACCTCTTCATGTGGACATAACTTTTCTAAATATATATCCATTTAGATAGTCACAACACTTGATAAATAACCAAAAAACATTACTCTTAATTAAATAATTAAAAAAATTTCTTTACAATTATTGAGAACATGATCTTTCATTATTTTGAAAATAAAAAATGGTTCACTTTCATGGTGGATTGTCATGGTATGAAACCAAACTGAATTTTTGCAACCTTGGAATGTTATCGTAAACGTTGTTTAATGACCATTTTTCAAAGTTTAATCTATCAAAAACATATTTATAGACTCTCGATATAGCCTCCCTTATAGCTTTCTTGACTTCCTTCTTTGCTAGCTTATATTTCTCAAAGCTCTCTGTATCCTGACTATTTTCTAAGTTTTTATAGCAAAGTTATTAGCCTACTTTATTTCCTAGTTCCATCATGATGTGTCCTTATATTTAGTGTCATGGCTTTTGATTCACTAAGTTCATCTTTAGCCTCCCGGCTAATACACTCCATTTATTCTATATCACACTAGGGTCAACATTATCTTCCCAATCCACAAAATATGCTTGTTATCCCCTCTAACCTGGACCATTTTAATCCGCAGGTTTAGCAAGCGTCTTGCTTTCTTTTACATCTTTCTAGAACGAAGTATCTAAAACTAGAAGTCAATGTTTCATCGCTACATTCTCCTTTAGTATCACCTTATAGTCAATGGAACAAACTCTTTCCTACCCATTTGGTCAAGTAGAAGTCTCTTTGGCTAGCATACCCTCCAGTCTTATGGGTGATCACATGGAAGTCACTTTTACTAAACCAAATGTTCGCTAAAATCAAGTCATAAGATATATCAATATCTATGATGGTGTTCCCATCTCGTTACTACTACAATGCCATATCCCTTCAGAACATTCTCAAAGACATTACAACTAGCCCCTACCTAGCCTTTAAAGTCACCGCCTATGAAAATCTTTTCTTCTATAAGTATTTCTTGCACCATTTCCTTTACGTACTCCTAAAATTGTTGCTTACCAGCATTATTTAAGCTTATTTGTAAGGCAGAAATATTGATAATATTTAGAGCCTCATCACTTGGTATGAATTTAATGGGCAACACCATATCGCCCTTCCTTTTGATGTCAACAACCTCATCAACCATCAGTCTAAAACTGTACCTATCCTATTATTATTCCTATACTGACTTGTAGACATAATTTGTGACCCCTCTCACCTATAGTTTTAGCTTTCTCGCTTGTCTCTCTAATCTCTTGAAGGATCAAAATATTGAAATTCTCATTCATCGTGGTCTCCGCTAGCTTTATATCCTTAATTGTAGGGGACCTTACATCCCAACTAGACATGTTTAATTGCCCTGCCCGATAGCCCTAGCCTTTATTAGGTTGAGCCTGACTATAAGATGTAATTATTCAAATTGAATTAATTTAAATTATTATTTATTTTATAAAAATAATATTTTATTTAAATTTAATTATAAAAATATATAAATATTAATAAAAAATAATATTTTAATATTTTTAATATTAAAACAAATTATTAAAATTAAATTAAATAAAATTTTAAAAAAATTAAATTACGAACTAACTTGCCAACAAGTGAAATCGCAAGATTCTACGCGTTATTTAAAGTTGAGACCTTTCATTAATCATCTCCCCACCACGTTAGCCTGTGGGGGACCTGTTCATTAATCAACTCTCCCGGTTAGCGCGGGATGCCTTTTCTCATTTGACAATGGACGCCAAATCCTAACGTCGATGTGGCACATCGCTTTTAAGGCAAGGATCTAGCAACTTTTTGCCCATATCATTGCTCTCGGATCTCGAAGAAAAAAAATGCATTCTTTTGTTGGGATCGCAACAACAGTAATTCTCTTATTTAGGACAACGTCAAAAACTGTGACAGAATTTTAGGTTGGCTACCGCAACCCTTCCTTCTTTATCTGAGCTCGGAACCGACGGTGCATGCACATAACAAACTACGGAATTGTGGGAAGAAATATATGTAAAAACCATTTGAGTTGGCTACATGGGATATAAAAGAGAAAAAAAAAAAGTAATATCGTAAGACTTGCTTGTATTGTGAGGAAGTAAGACTTTATGCACAAATTCTTTAAGAGAAAAATCGTTTACAACTTATTCTAAAGATTATTATATTTCTCTAAAAAAGTTTTATTCCTTCTTGGATAAAATTACAATCAACTCTCAAAGCCGTGATTTAATTATTCTAGCTAGATAATTTAAAATAATTAATGTCACATAATATTATCAAATTTTTAATTTTTTTTATCATACATAAAGGTCTAATCATCACCATTAATTTTATCATCTAACACCAATACCAGATATCACAAAGTGAAATATAAACTTTGATAATATTGAAGACCCATCATTCTAAGCTCTTAATATAATGTGTCTACCAAGATCCTGTTGGCCTCACAGCCTTGGCAATTAATTAGTGAGTTTGATACTATTTGTCATTGAAAGGGCGCATGAATTGAACCTGATGGATCCATCCCGCGTCGGTAGTTGTTACACTGCTTCCTGATAGAACCAAATTGTCCTTTCTTTTTGCTCAACTCTAATTGTCGCCATCCTTTCGTAATAAACAATAACTTAGGAAAGGAAAGTGCAAAGAAAAGTTGATCATTATCGGGCATTATTTAGCCCCTACTTTGGGGCGAACACATCGCATAATTCAACTATGTTAGATGAGAGACGTACAACTAACGGTGAAAGCTAATGGAACTACCATTCCTCATTCTTTGAAACTAAGATAAGGGAACTACCGTTCCCATTTCTTTGAAACTACAATACCGTATTGAACTTTGAGATTTAATTTAACTGATTCATAAAATTATAAAATCATTCTTAAAAAGTAGTGTTCAATAAATTTAAATTTTAAATCTAATATCTATAATCTCTTTGTTTCTTCATGTTCTTTCTTTATAAAAAAAAAAAAATACTAAAATTTTCTTATTCTTGTAGCAATATAATTGTAGTCACTCATTTACATATATATTCATGTACATATTTCATTTGACTATGCCTCAAAATATTGCAACATTTGCTTATATTATATATATGTCGAATCAAACTAAACTATAAAAGATCCAATTCCATATTGGATATATGTAATTATATATGACCTGAAAAACAAAACCTAGTCTATCAAGGCACTGCTATTTGCTTTTAAAGTGAGAAAGAAAAGCTTCCCATCTGGGTGGAGCCTCTTCCTAGCTACACAAGCCATGCAGCATGGCCACAGTTACTGGCAGTTATTTTCCCCTTGCCAACTCCATACTATGTCCTTAAGGGCTGGCCTCAAATCTTCCTCATGAAACTTGTTGTACTCAAGAGTGTCGCCGGCAGACTTCGAGAGCTTCACCACCGCCACCTCCGGCGCTAACTCGGAAACCTCCGCAGTCACTGCTAATTTTCCTTTCCTTCCCTCCACTTTCCCTTGCATTTTAACCTTGAATTCCTTCACAGTCAACACCCTAAGATTCAACTTCTTTGCTAAAGATTCAAGCCTTGCCAGGGTTGCTGAAGCTGAACATTTTGAAGTGAATAAAGAAGCTGGCTTCCTCTTATTTTCGAACAAATTTGATAAATCAAATCCTGATGACATTGATGATATCAATTCAAACGCGTTGAAGAAAGGTGGGGATGATTTCGTGGTTATCATTTCCAGCTCTCCATTGCAGCTCTCGATCTCATCCTTCTCGCCATTTTCAATCGATGATTCTTGAACCAAAACCGCAACAGCCTTTGGAAAACCCTTTCGGAACCAGGAATTTCTCATGATCCCTGGGATCGTAATCCTCTTTTCAGGGTCAGCAACGAGCAGCTTCGAAATTAATCTCCTTGCATCGTTTGAAATCCAGGGCGGGAACTCATATTCTGCCTTGAAAACTTTCCTGTACATCTTCATAACATTGTCAGCTTGGAAAGGCAAAAACCCTGTCAGCAAAACAAACAGAATAACCCCACAAGACCAAATGTCAGCTTTGGCTCCATCGTACCCATTCTTCCTCAAAACCTCGGGCGCGACATAAGATGGAGTCCCACATTGTGTGTGCAGCAAACCATCATTTCTTAGCTGTTCAGGCAAAGCGGAGAGGCCAAAATCAGTGACTTTCAAGTTCTCATTCTCGTCCAAGAGCAAGTTCTCTGGCTTCAAATCACGATGGAACACGCCTCGACTATGACAAAAGTCTACTGAACTGACCAATTGCTGAAAGTATTTCCTTGCTGAATCTTCCTTTAACTTTCCTCTAGCTACCTTCGCAAACAATTCACCACCTTTGACATATTCCATCACGAAAAAGATTCTTGCTTTGGTTGCCATAACTTCTTTTAGCTCAACAACATTGGGGTGACGTATCAACCTCATGATTTCAATTTCTCGCTTTATTTGCTCCATCAAACCTTCTTTCTTGACTTGGTCTTTGTTGATAACTTTGATGGCTACACTTTCTTGGGTTGACATGTTTTTCCCGTAATAAACCTTGGCAAAAGTGCCTTGGCCTAAAACCCTCCCCATCTCATACTTCCCAAAGACGATATTCCTCGAACCATTCTTCTTATAGCTGATAGGTTGATTCTCAACTTGCTCTCCCATGTCCATCAAGTGAAGTTCTCACTAATTCGGCAAAGGAATCATTTTCTCGGCTATAACAAAGGTCATTTGTTTCACTAAAAGAACTGGGAAATTTTCCCGGTGAAGATACGGCCAGAAAAAAGTTTGGGATTTGTGGTTGATCACGAGGAAGAAAACAGACGATTTGTGGGATTTGTGGGATTTGGGTAAAATAGAGGTAAATTGGCAGGGAAGAAACAGACGATTGGGAAGGAAGAAAACAGGGGAGAAAATGGGAGAAAGAGGCAGTAATTAATTGTCTTCTATCCATTGGAGGACATGGTTTTTTTTGAGGACTTTGGAAGGAGCGGCAAAGCACATAGAAATGGAAGTTTATCAAAGAATTTAATATTTAGGAAATCAGGCCAACAAGACAAAGGACACGTAAAATATTTGTGGGGCAAAGTTACTTATGGACTCAGGTCAGTATTCCAAGCAGTGAAGCTTCCTTCAGTATTAAGCTGAATTTGCCAAATCAGTACCTAATTCCTAAGGATTTTGGCACAATCTTAGATTGCACTTCAAAGCTAGAAAGAAACCCAATAAAGTAAGAAAAACGAGCACAGTAAATCTGGTCGAGGCTGGCTGATCATCAAGTGGGCTGTACCGAGTCTAATTTCAAGCATCTGTTTTCCATTTTTTTTTGGTACCCCAAAATATTTTAAGCCACTGCTTTAGTTTCTTAACAGACAACTTGCTATTAACTTGGTTCCTGTATTTCTTGATTAAATCTCAGATCAGTCCATATATGGGGTCTAAGTTTCACCCAAAAAAATATAAAAAGAGAGAACGGCCAAAAGAAAAAAGAATGATATACTATTCGCTAGGTAATTTTTTTTTTATACGAATAGATCACGTTTTAATAATAAAAGATGAGATTATAAATGAGGAAATTTGAATTCTTAATATATTATATATTATCTTTTAAAATTGATTATACGAATGAAGTAAACTAAATTTCGATTTTAATTAAAAACTTTTCCTCTCAAAAGAAAGTTATTATTTGATACAATTTGTTTATTTTGTATCTATTAATTTAATCTATATTTTTATGTGTTTTGAGCATAGGGAATATTATATGTTGAATGTCAAGCCCCATGCGTTTGCCTAAATGTATATATGAACGCACAAATGTTAAAATATTTTAGTTCGATTTTTTTTCTCATGATTTATTTATAAAAATAAAACCTCAATTTTCACCAAAAAGAAAAAAAAAAAAAAAGGTTGATGGAGCAATATTAAGGAAAATAAAAGGAAGAAAAAACTTGTAATTTGAGGTATAACTTAATGGTCTCTTCTCAAAAGGACTGTCTAAACAAATTGATTTTGAAAATTTTAAATCAAAAGACCAAGTATTCGAAAAATAAGAATAACATTTTCAATTAAAATGAAATGTGACAAATAATTTGTTATATCGAAATTCCAATAATAAATTTATTAAACATCACGTTTTAAATATAACTGTATAAATTAATCGAGTTAAATTTATCGGGTTCATAATTTTATACATTTATATGCAATAACTCTAATGCACTATTCTTAGGATTCCAAAATAATAGAGCTGTATAAATTAATTAATGAACTATTCTTCTGATATCTAGATCATGTTTATATGGATAATGGGTCTCAAGTAGACGACCAATTTGCTTGTATGTTTGTTCAATAAATGGACAAAGAACTTTGTCAACATACAATTCAGTCATGGTTATGGAACTATGCTATTATATTGGCCTTAATAATTATCCTTTTGCTGTGATGCTGAAGTTGAAGTTGAGACTTCTTTAATCATAAAAGGATTAACATGTTTGATAGGATAAGGAGAAACTTGAGGAAGTCTAAAGATAAGGGAGAACTTATTTTCTATATACATTACAATCATAATTAAATATTATTATTCTTTTTATCCAAATAAACTAATCAAGTTAATGAATTAAATCAAATAAACAAACTAATCAAAGTACCAACATGTAGTTAAAACAAATGCAATATAAAGTTAGATGCTAAACTCATACACAATGAAACTTAAAATTGGTATATGGAAACCAATGGATTGTTAAAAATTTAAGCAACAAAAATTAAATGATTTGTTAAATTTTATGGTTTATCGAAGGATCTTTCTATATTTTTCTTGGAATTAAAGAAGTGGTTAAGGCACCGTTACCACCAAAATGTTATATTGCATCAACCTAATCCAAGCCACTTAAATTCTTATCCTCACTAGAACAATATCATGAAAACCCTTTGTTATATATGGTTCAAATAATTTTATATACAGAGGTAAGTGGGTAACGCCCTCGTGGTATATTACATGAGTAATTTTGTAGAATTGTACTGGATAGGGTTAGTATAAATATATAGTTGATGTAACCCTAAATTAAGTAGTAAATAAAACAACAGTCGCCGCTCTCGAGAATATAGGCACATTGCCGAATCTCGTTAAATCTCTGTGTTTATTTTCTCTTTTTCTTTTCTTTGTATTTTCATAATTCCTTAATTCTTAGATTTAACACCATTTCACTCAAATTAACTATATGAACTGCTAAAGTAACCATTGGACTAAAAAGTTAGAATTAATTAGTAAATTAATGGATCAACAGGCCTTTATCAAATTACAATGTCAACATGGTGAATGTGCGAAATTTTCGTGCCTTTGCTTTTCCGGACCCATTGAAGAGTACAAATTTTAATTATGTACTATTGTCTGAGAAAGATGGAACGATTCCAATTGAATATTATACTGAATTTGAACAGGGCAAAATTAGACTTTATAGTTCGTTCTCTTAATCAACCCACCAGCATGATGGAACTTAAAATTGATTTGACTTGCATTGTTGGTATTATCTAAAAAAGAAATAGCTAGTGGTCTTTTTAAATTGAATAATTTATATTTGTTGAAAGAAAAAAATAATAAAATGCAAACTTCATAAAAATATTCTTCAAGATAAAAATATTTTAGATAATTAGTCGGGATTTTCTTTTCTGATCTGTTCAATTTTTGCTCAATCGAAGCGACGAATTGGTCTTATGTCATGTTTAGATATTTGTCTGAAAATTAAATTATCTAATGTTGAGAAACTAGAGATAAGACCGAATATAGTATAATTCGAATGAAGACTTGGAAATCATGGTTTGGATTGGTAAGTAGCAATCAGGACAGGGTTACAGCTAAACTAGCTTTAAACATTAAAAAAAAAAGTAGTTCAATATTCCAAACTTTGACGTTTGGATTAAAATTAATTAAGGTTTTAGCTAGCTGCCGCAAGTTAAAATTGATTCTAAAAGGAATTTTTTTTTTAAATTAAAAAAGAATGTAATAAATTTAAAACTTAACTTTCTTTACGCAATCAATTAATATTCAGTAGATTTATGATTTGGATCTCAGAAACTGCAGCCTTTCCCTTCTCTAAATTATAGCTTTTTTTGGGGGAACAAAAGAATGCAATGAAAATGCAATAAAATTGATTATTTAATTTAAAAAAATCTTGACAACAAATTTTTATAATTGTAATTAAATTAAATAATTGGAGATAAAATGAATATGCATGATTTTAAACTAATTTGAAAGATTGAAAAAAAATAAATTTAATAATCAAAACAAATTTAATTTTATTACTTTTAGTATAAGAGAAACTAGAGTTTAAGAATAGATAAATGCTATTCAAGTTTAGATCTAAATCTCAAAAATCATTTCATAAAATAATTGTATAAATCAATTAGGTTTGTTGAAGTATTTCTGCTGGGAGTCCGAAGTCGAGCAGTATCCTGCGACACAAAGAGAATCAGAAGGACGCCGAAGTTTATGCTCCGAGAGCCCTCTCTGATGATTAAGTCAGAGGAGTATTTTATACAATATATTCTGGTAATTCTCTTAGAGCTCGAATGCTTACCAGTGAGTGGGCTTCCTTCTTATAGAATTTGCCTGGGGACACTAT
>JBBYHK010000015.1:497451-514702 GCA_038382065.1 Adansonia grandidieri | reverse complement strand
ATGGCCATCAACACTCATAATATAGTTAAGGAAATTGTAGTTTCCTGTTGGATAATTAATATTTGGCTTTTGTTTCATCTAAAGATCCATGCACGATAAGCTTCGTCATCCTAACTATTTCTTTCAAAATAAATCATGTTATTCATCAAACGATCAAAATTATAATTGATTTTAACACAAGGGTAGGAACTACATAAATCTTGATTATTAAAAATGATCAAACATGCATGGCTCTATATGTAAAAGTTAATATAATGTTAAGTTCTTGTCTCATTTTCAACCTATTATTTATAACTCCCTTCATCTTACATTAAATATTTGTGATTGTTTCTTTTATACCAATAATCTCATATGTAAACATTTGTATCAATACTTAGTGGTATATTTTGTGAAAAAAAAACTTATGAAATCTTCGAATCAATCAAAGCAGATAATATCGTAACGTGTTACAATTATTTTTAAAATAACCTCTTGTTAATATTATTAATAAACAATTTTCAAAAAATATATATATTATAAATCAGTAACAGTAGAAAGCGAGTAAAATGAGAAATTCAATTGACAATGGAATGCACGAGAAAAAAAAAAAGACTTTAAGAATTCAAAGTTGTATAATAAGACACAAAGATAAGAACATAAGAAAAGCCATCGACGACTAGGCTTACATGGCACTGTCCCATCCCAAGCGCGTGCGTCCCCACATGCAAATGTCCCAATTCCGTACATTATTTTCTTTATAAAAAAAAACAATATTTGAAATTATGGCCTTAAAGCCCAAGGCCTTCAAATCAAAACCAGCTGCAGATCAAAATGGCCCCCCGAGCAAATCAGTCAAAATAGATATAGATATGTAATATGATTATACCATATTTTATAATATAAAAATAATATAAATTTAAATACATAAATATATTAAAATTTATATAATAAAAATTATTAATATATTAAAAATTTATATAAATATATGATATAATTATAATATAAAAAAATATCACGGTCGGCTTCTGATATATTATTCTTAGGATTACAAACAACATGGCAAGTAGCATTTAACTGTCAGTCCATGTTCTACAACACGTTTCATGACCTATGTCCCGCACTAGAATCTAATTGCCAAGATTTCATAGCTTTTAAACTGGAATTTTCCCAGCCACCTCACCTTTATATTTGTCAATTGATACAAAAGCATACTTCAAAGAAATTGTGGAAATTTCTACCGATCGAAAATTGTAATTTTCAACCATTATTATATAGTCCCCTATTGACATTTATGAAATGCAACATGTTTGGCCCTAAATATCTAGACAAGTAAACCAATTTTGTACACAAATCATTCCGCATCACTGCAATCATCCACCATATCCAAGTGGTATTGAAAGCTCTCAATCGAAAGACCAAAATTACAATCTCTCAACCAATATATATATATATATATATCATATGTAGTATTATATACCTTGAATGTTTTAGCTCCAAAGACCATCTTGCGACAAGCTATCATCCCAAGTCAGTTGTCTTCTCAAGTTTTCTAGTTTCTTCATCATTTGCTTCATCGTTATCTTTTCCCATTGATTCTGCTCCGGTTATGCATGCCTGAAACCTAAAGCATCCAATAAGATGGTCATTAGTTAGTCCAGCCACTTGCATAAATGAATATACTACCGTCGGCCCCACGCTTCGGAATCCTCGTCTGACAAGGTCTTTGCTTAGCACCTCTGATTTTGGACTCTTGACTGGAACCTGGCGAGGGTGCCGGAATTGACCAACTATTGGCTTGTGATTCACGAAGCTCCAAATGTACTTGTCAAATGACCCAAACTCATCTATTACCTGCATATAACAGAAATAGCTGTTGAATAATAAAAAAAACCATGAATCTTTTTAAATTCATTGCGCTGTAAATGAACAAAAGCTATTTATATATAATTGATTGTTTTTTCACTATAATATATGCTTGCTAGGGCTTTCTTTGCTAAACCATCAGTGATTCAATGAACACCACCAAGAGTTCACATTTTACTTCCCGCAAGAGAGTACAGATTAACAAATCAATAACGAATACGTCCCTGCCTTGCATATTTGACGCGCATTTTCAATGATGCCTCGAATCTTGAGTTCTGATAGCAGAGAGCTGCCAGGGCTTCCCAGAGTGCCTATCTTTTTCTCACTTAGTTTTGAGACAGCAGTTGGGTCAAACTCCAGAAAGGTTTCCCTACATACAAAGAAAAGCAATGCAGCATCAGCGTCAGTCACAACTAAAAATCCACTGATAAAAGTATGTGATGCAACATAAGACTTAGTATGAATACTTGAAAGCTTATGTCACAAGCACTATAGAATTCACAGTTGATAAACTTTCAGACACAACTGTCGATAGAATATGACAAATACCCAAACATATGTCTTTTGCTAAGGATGGTAGGCCATGTCAGTTCAGCCAAAGCGCCTGATAAGCTGAGCAATTCAAACAGTTTCCTGCATTTACAAAATAACCAGGCTAAGGAAGTTAGCATCTAAAATCTAATCCAGGAATTTAAAAAAGATATAGGCAGATGAATAGTGCAACCAAATTACATACTTGTCATCATGAACTGGAACTCCCCATTCTTCATCGTGAAAAGCAGCATAACAAGGATCTTTCAAAGAGCAAAAAGCAGTTAATAGAAATTTTTATAAGATAGTAAAAGTGACTTGAAAAGCAGACACTAAAAGCAAGTAGTACATCACTAGAAGCCTTAGTAAGATACGCTTTTCTAGGGGAAGCAAGTTCCACAGCCTTAATGAAATGCAAACCAGAGAACTAGAGCAGGAATAAGGACTTAGGTGCAACAAAACATACTTATTAAAGGGGAAAATGAATTTTAAGTAGCAACTCGACACATTTATATCAGCCTAAAGCCCTAGTGAAAACCAGCTACAGAAATTCTTTTCCCCACTTTACCCTATCCTCAGTTCCAAAACCAGTCACTGAAATTTACTTGTAAAACAATTAGTAATTGTGCTCAACATTTTGCCCTTTTTGTCAATTTCAATCAGATAGCCCTTCCTACCCACCGGATTCGGTTAGATTGCCCCACCATCTTTGGTGTCTTCCTTAATTAAGAACAACCATAGAAATTTTATGCAAGATAAAATCAATCTGAAATTGCCAAGACTGTTGGTAACTTTGGTCTTTCTTTCACAAATTTTACACTGAACTGCAACCCTATAAACCCTTCTCATCCATTGTATTCGCAGGTCCAGATTGCTAAAACATCTCTAGTGACCTTAGCCTTAATTAAGAATAGTAATATTATTCCGTCAGAACCAAAGGCATCGCCCAAAGAGTTCACCCACCCAGTTAATTGTTGGATTGCCAGCAGGTTTGAAGTTCTAGTCCAAGGTCCAGCGACCCCTCCCCAATCCCCAAATATGTTTTTTTTTAAAAAATCAAATCCATCGAAAATTATATGTAATTTTTAACAACGGTTTTAGGTATAGCTTGCCAAACCATCGTAGCATTCCCTTCATAAATTATATTCACAGTACTTCCATACATGATTAGATCAATCCTAAATCACTAAGACAACAGCAGTTTTGTAGCACTCTGAATTGTAAATATGGAAGTTAAAGACAAGCAATATTTTTTATAACTCACAAATCGTACAAACATGCACACCCTGGCACTTTTACAGACAGAGCTGAGCTGCTGCTCTGGTTGAAACATGCATATACAACATGAAGAAATGTGCCTTCTGTCTTAACATGTAATATACGAAGCCCATACATTCATGCATAGCATGAAATATTGCACAAAAAGCTTAGAGATAAGATATGCCGTTTTATATGGCTTGTTCTCCGATAAAATTAGCTCACAGTATGAGATGGTGCAGATCATTAATCTAGAAGTTTCAGGATGGCCAAATTTACAGTTGGGCAAATCAGCCAGCACACAAGCAGAAAGAGATATTCTCCAGAATGAGATTTCATTGATGCTAATTATCTGTTAACTTCTTTATCAGCCATGCTAAAATACAAAATGCTGTACTATCCACATAAATCAAAAGTTAGGTTGAGATAAAGAGTATCTATTCCAATCCCAAATCTAATACTAGTAGACACAAATGTCACTGAATATACGAAATTGGGCATCACCAATGCCACATAAACTGAACGGAGTGACGTAGTTTGTTCTCAAAGAAATAGAGGTTGCCACTAAACCTGTCAATTCTGACCCAAACATAAAAAATCCGACCGACCCAACCTGATTTGACCAGAGAAAGTCAACAACCGGAAACTGAAAATGACCCAAAGCCAGACTGACCTAAACCAGAAATGGGCCGAGCCCAAAATAACCCAAACCCGAAGTGACCTGAAACCAAAACGACCCAAGCCCGAAAATGACCCAACCTGAAACCAACCGACTTGCCAAATTGACAAGTCTAGTTGCCACCCATAATAAAATGCTAAATATGCGTGGTTTTTTTTCAATTACATAGGAATCATTTTAGATACAGTACCTTTAACAAATACAACCTAAGCTGACCCCTGAAAACTAGGTCTGACTCTTTCATTGCTTAAAGAATAGCAACTTTCCCCAAAATAATGGTCAAAAACAAATACGTTAATAAAAAAAAATTGGAATGTTTAAGATTAGTTATGTTTTCTCCATTAAGATCCAAAATACGTGAAAGAGCATAGTATATAGTGAATGCAAACAGCCGCTAAAGCATTAAGCTTTCTTCTCTATTTCATCGTAAAGAATGTACCATAAGTCTAGGATAGAGCTCTTCACGCATTTCCTACTGATTCCTTCCAGCATATGCACTGAAAAATATTTGATGCTGGTACTGTGAAAGATCAGGAATCAAGAATAAAAACAAATAAACTACACTAAAGGAATAAAAAGCTACATCTTTCCTGGCAGCGTAAAAACTTCTCCCTAGGATCCAATAAGTTAATGGAAGGCCTTTCAGTAAAATTTACTTGTATTTCCAACAGAAAGGAGAACACCTTTCTTAAATAGCTTCAAAAGTCCTCAGAGTAAAAATCTTCTCCACCAGCAGAAAGTTTGGTTATATAAATACCCTCTAAAATAATGAGTAGCCAAAATCATGTATCTAAACCTTGCTACCTAATAGATAAAAAGACTTGACTGGTAGTGTAACTTGTGTCAAGTTGTTTCTCTATTCCTCTATTTAAACTAAAGACCAACGAAAAGGCGTTTACTACTTAGGTAAAATATCTCTTTCAGCGATTTACTCAAGACTTGTCAACAGGTCAGAACAAGATTCAACTATCTTAACATAAAATCAACTCCGACGTCCAAAGCACTAAAGATATAAGGAATTACATCACTATTACCAATTGTAAAGACCAAATAATCTCAACTTAAAGAACACCAGAAAACATATCAAAAGCATACCCGAATTGGGTGTGACCCACCCACACCTTTTCTTGTTCTCCAAGCAACCAACTTCCCCTAACTCCACCACCATCACCCCACTCTCCCCTTTCGACCCACTTAGCTTCCTCCTCACTCCAACATTAACTCCAACTCCAACTCCAGCCCCACCACTCCGCCGCCCTCCTCCTCCGGTCTTCCCACTCGACGACGACCCTGCCGATGAAGACGATGCTCCACCATCCGACAAACACGATAGGCTCATCGACAAATTCCCCGCCTTCCTTTCCTGCTGCCTCAAAATCGATGCAGTCAAAGTCAACGACTGAGGAAGCGACATTGTTTTCTTTTGTGGACTTAACAATTCTTTATCCTTCTCTTTGTCTTTACCCTCAGAGGTTTGTTGGGCTGGTTTTTCCGGTTTTTTGACCAATTTCGGTGCCGGTTTTCTCGGAACCTTGTTCCCGGCGGGACCCAGAACCGACCTCTCTTCCAATTCCGTTGAAATGTTAGCCGACCTTACCCTCGGCGGTCCCGACATTTACGGCTCAATTTTTTTATCTTCCCAAAATTGCCCTGCAAAAGCTTCTAAGTTAAACTTTTCTGGAGTAAACAGTAAGTTTTGAATCAATAATTGAAGGACGATGGAACGAAAAGGAAGTTTAAGAATTGTAGGGCTGAGGTGAGAAAATGTGAGAGGAGAAGAAAGCTGGTAGGATAGAAATTTCGTGCTGCATTGGCTGAGATTAGAGAAATTTTGCTAAAACTACTGGCAGTGGGTCAATTGTTGTTTTCGAGAATGCTGCTGTTTGGCTAGTAGGAAGTGCGGGGAAATGAAATGTTTTTTTTTTTTTTTTTTTTTCCTTCCTTTCCTTTCCTTTGTTCTTTTGAGGGAATTCGGTGTTTTTCCGATGATAGTTTCGGATATTGGTGGCAAAAAGCAACTAATAAGGAGGATCCACCAATGAGACAGCGCCGAGTCAAATTAGGTTTGGGTTTTTTTAAAAGGTTGTTTTTGTCTTGTGGACCCAGTCCCGCATAAGCTGCGAAAATTTAACATATTAAAAATAAATTAATAAAATACATGCTATTTTATTAATTTTATTTACAAATTTTTTTTATTATTAATATATAAGATATTTATTTCACGTAATACTCCGAGAATAATAATATATAAAGATTATCTAATCCAAAAATATTTTAACATTCGTGGCCATAACATGCTAGCCTAGCACAAACCAATTTCAAATTAAGGATTATATTAAGAAGTTCGAAAATAAAAAGTTGCAGTGTTCTTAGATTTGGTAACTTTTTATATGACATAAAAATATGACACACGAATGATATATTTTATTTGTATATAAATTTTATATAATCGTATTTTGTATCATAATTATGTCAATATGTTTATAACATGAAAATTTTATATCATAAACGTGTAAAACACGTATAACACGTGTAAAACATGATTAATTAATCGTGTCGTAAGCGTTTAATCGTGTCATATCTATCTGTTTATATGATTAAGATACGTTTAATAAATCGTATCGTAAACATATAATCGTATCTATTGTACCTGTTAATACATTTAACATGTCATAAACGAGTAAACATGTTTAAATTAACAAATTTATGTATAAAATAGATTAATTTTTAATATAATTATATAATATATATACAACCTATAAATATTATTTTAAACTTTTAATTAAAAAAACTTATTTAATATATAAAAACTACTTTAAGCATTTAATTAATATCTATTTTATTTTAGTTTTTAGTAATAATATAATTGTTAAGAAAAAGGTTAAATATAACCAACATAATTTATTCATACAATTTTTAATATATTATGATTATAATTTATAAATAATTACTTAAATATAATATAATATAAATATAAGAATAATATATCATCACCTTATAAACTAACTAAAGTATAAGCTTGATCTTATTAAGTAAGAGTAAAATAAGTTTCATAATTTAAATATCATATTAAACTATTAAGATAATTATACATTTGTAGTATGCTACTAACTTATTATTATTAGTAGTAAATAGTAAATTAATAATTAAAAAATAGGAAGTACTAATTAATGTTAATAAGCTACTATATTAATTTTAACAAATTTTTTATATTTTTTAAAATTATGGCTCTGAATGATGTGAATTATAATTTATAATTTATAATTTGTGAAGAGATAGTTAAAAAGTAAAACAGTTTGAAAACGGAGGAAAAATGAAGTTGATTGGTAGATTAGTTGACAATATTTGTGTTAATTCATGTCTTAATCATATTTTCATGTAATTTGTGTCTTAATCGTGTTTTTATGTTATTCGTGTTATAATTATGTTGTGTCGTATTAGATATAAATAGATCAATTTTAATCATGTTATAATCGTATCGTATCTCATATAACACAAATATAAACTATTTCGTATTCATATTTTAAAATTTTATATAATTAATTAATCATATCGTATTTCTGTATTAAATAATTATATTATATTTTATTTTTAATATAATAAAAAATATGATACGATAACATAAATGGTTAGTTGTATATGTTCTACGTGATTACCCCAAATAAACAATTAAAGAAAAATAAAGGACATATGTGTTTAGGTAAGGACTAAAGGACCCACTTATCCAAACTTTCTTCCACACAATTCAAATCCCGACGCCCGAAAAAAGTCCACAAATCCTTCCTTTCCTTCTAAATAGAAAAAACCGGCAAACAGAAACCAAAAAGTAAAATTAAAAATCAATGGCTACTACTGTGCTACCCAAAGCTGTTTCTCCATTTCTCACGAATCCATCTTCACTTCCTTCTGCAAACTTCACCACCAAGCCACCCTATTTTAGGCCACTAGACCACTCTCCATGCACCAAAACTAGACCAAGTGTTCAAACCCATGCTAAGAGAAAGAACCCATGGCTGGACCCTTTTGCAGATGATGTGGAGGACCCGTACGTGGAATATGGTTCATTGTTTACTGATGGGAAGCAAGAAGAAGATCCCAGACCTCCTGATAACCCTGATAACCCTTATGGGTTCTTGAAATTCCCAATGGGATTCACCGTGGAGCTGGCTTCATTGCCATTGAAAATAAGAGGTGATGTTAGGAGATGTTGCTGCGTCATCTCTGGTGGTGTCTATGAAAACCTGTTGTTTTTCCCTGCTATTCAGCTGATCAAAGACAGGTATTTTTAATAATCTGATTTTTGGTATGAAATTCAATTCAATTGTAGTGATTAATGATTTGTTAATTTGTGTCAGATACCCTGGTGTTCAAGTGGACGTAGTGGCTTCACCAAGAGGAAAGCAGACTTTTGAACTAAACAAGAATGTGAGATGGGCTAATGCTTATGATCCTGATGATGAGTGGCCTGAACCTGCTGAATACACTGACATGGTTGGACTTCTTAAGGTTGGTGGCTGGCCTTTAAGCTCTCCATTCTTGTTAACACGCTACTGTTAGTTTCAAGGGCTTTTAATTGAAAAAATTAAGTTTGAGTAATTTAATAATGAATTTTATTCCTTGAGTACTAAATTGCTGGAAAGTTTGGGTATAATTTTATTCACTACAAAACTGATACATATTTAAATAAAGAAATGGTTCTTGTCTACAATATTTAGAACATACATCGGGACTTTGAATTTGGATTAATTTTTTGATTGATATGCACATTTGTGATATTGTTCTTACAGAGTAGGTACTATGACATGGTTTTGTCAACAAAACTGGCGGGACTTGGCCATGCTGCGTTCTTGTTTATGACAACCGCGCGAGACAGAGTCAGCTACATTTATCCGAATGTGAATGCAGCTGGTGCCGGATTACTTCTATCGGA
Organism: Adansonia grandidieri; assembly: GCA_038382065.1. Classification (NCBI taxonomy): domain Eukaryota; kingdom Viridiplantae; phylum Streptophyta; class Magnoliopsida; order Malvales; family Malvaceae; genus Adansonia; species Adansonia grandidieri. The sequence goes on along the minus strand of JBBYHK010000015.1, from coordinate 505,463 downwards.
AACTTTTACAGCAGAGAGTATGAATCTGTCTGAAGGTGGATATAACATGTGAGTAAGTTTTACAAGAATTGATAAATTTTCAAACATTTTTTTCATCTTAATTTGGTTTCAAGTGGGGGTTCGTATGGTGTGGGATATAGGTACGATCAGATGGTCGAATGGTTGGGAAGACCATTTCGCAGTGTTCCAAGGCACACTGTCGGGCCCCTAAGAGTGTCGATTTCAAGGAAGCTGAAGGAGGTTGTAGCAGAAAAATACACGAATGCAGGTGTGGGGAAAGGAAAATTTATTGTGATTCATGGAATAGAATCGGATTCTAAGGCTTCGATGCAGTCTAGGGGTGATACCGATAGCTTGCTCCCCATTCAAGTATGGGCTGAAATAGCTAAGAAGATAAGGTATTAGCTCCACTCAAGTTAAAAAGTTGTGAAACATTAGCTGAAAACAAATCAAGGAGTTTTTGCCATAAATTTGTCAAATTTTTTGATTGTGCAAACAGGGAATTTAAGCCAGTTTTTGTGATTCCACATGAGAAAGAAAGAGAAAATGTGGAGGATGAAGTAGGAGAGGATGCTAGTATTGTCTTTATCACCACTCCAGGACAGGTATACATGCACCTTCTTTCACTTATTTTATGCAACATAACTGGTCTTGTATCAGTGATAAGAATCAAACCCACTTATTTGCCTAACCGTTAAACCAATATAGCTATATTACTCGGAGTCGGGAGTGAGTGACATTATATACAGGTCAATTTTTTCTAAAATTTTTTATATATTTAGAGGATCATATTCTCATACTTATTCTAAATATGTTTTAGAGGCAATGAAGAGTCACGGACCGGGTAATAACCTTTTTAATTTATTTGCAAAGATTCATGTTTCTTTAGCTATATTAGTATTTATGGTACATCATTGAGCAACCTCAACTCACTTATTTCACTAGTATTAATGTACGGAACGTGTCTGATATTGCAATTGCATCGTACTAATCACAAGATTTATCTTCAAGAAAAACAAAAGATAACAATAATGTTTTTAATTTCTGACACTGGAAACCTCCATTAATCTATGCTTCATCTTCTTTTAGCTGGCTGCTCTCATAAATGATTCAGCTGGGGTGATTGCTACAAACACAGCAGCTATCCAACTCGCAAATGCTCGAGAAAAACCAAGGTACAATCTCTAGATTTATATGTAAAATCAATCATTTACATCAACAATATCTAAAAGATCTGTAAATTTTTTATTTACTTTTTTTTTTCTGCAGCATTGGATTGTTTAGCTCAGAGCTGAAGGGGAAACTGTTCGTTCCCAATGCAGAAGAGAATAAATGTGCCATTGTCTCATCCAAGACGGGAAAGTTAAAAGACATTGATATTGAGGCTGTTAAACAAGCCATGCAAATATTTCAATTCTCCCTAGCTCTAGTATAGGATATATATACATATAAATACATATATATACATATATGTTCGTCTTTTAATTTTTGGATACACTGATTCTTTAGATCTTATGATTCCCTGTTTTTTTCTTCATTTTATTTCTGTTTATCTTTCAATTGTTCCAAGCCATGCAAAATAAGTAATAACTTACATACATGTGTTGACAGATTTACATATTAACCAAATAATAAAAACTTGAAGGTGACCCAATTTTTTTGGGTCCCTAACTTCCAATTCCAACTACATGGCAAACATGGTTATTAAATTCCTAGTGAAATACCTAGTGTTCCATCAAGTAGACAGAAATTAGAATTACCGTGGATTTCATTTTCTAGAATCAAGCCATCAGATTCTTTGAGCACTCCATACTCGGTGATTGCAACAATGAGATATCAAATTAGCAATGTTAGTCACAAGCTAAATCCGACAGTTCAATGAGAAAACTTGGTTGAATTATAATAATTCAAACCAGTTTTGCCTGCACAATAAACATAGTTGTTTAGATTTTTTAAAGTCTTTCAAAATCAAATAACCAGTGCTCTAGGGCAACCAGAGAAGATCATAGAATACTACAATACGATCCCACCAAACAAGTTAATCAACATCCCACCTTTGTAGCTTAGATTCTTCATTTTTTTTGAAGAATCCCTATTACGACGTGCCCTTTACTAGGCACACAACATCCGAATCGTTTAAAAGGTGATGCGCGCGACTTAAAAAGTAATTGCTACCGGTTGGACTAGCGATTTGTCTCACAATCCTTTCCCTCGCTATCATCTCACCAAGGGAAAGGATTGTGAAACAAATCGCTAGTCCAACCGGTCTTGGATGACTACTACAAAGTGGCTGAAGACTAGGAGTCACCATCGATAATTTTGGGCTAGGCGTGATTAGATGCCTATTGAAAATGATATTCCGAGCTATGAAACTTGAAATATTGATTTCAAGGTCTACGAGTTCCAAAGATTCATCAGTTAGGTTTATGGGTTGTTACGTGTGGGAAAAGATTAGCATCCTTATGATGCCCGAAATCAGTACCCACTAGCCATGTCTTACGTTGGTTTCGGTTTCTTCGATTTTGACCTGTTATTTTTTTGATATAACCCCTTTTAATGCATGAATTTTATGTGAAAATTATAAACCCAGATTTTAAAGAAAAATTAAAATCTCATATGTGCCCTAAAAATGGCTAAAAAGATAGGGATTTTTGATAAAAATGATCTTCGAATTTAATTTTGAAAATTGGATATTTTGCGTCAGGCACTAGAGAGATACCGATATAGAATATTACCTCATAATTTTCAAAAACGATTTGGAAATATGAATGCATAATGGATGCCACCAAAGGAAACGTGTTAGTAAGATAAAAAAGCATAATAATATCACATAAAAATAAACAAATAAAAGCATAAAAAAAAAGGAACGGTTGGAATATATTTCGTAATTATCTTTGATTATTGAAGAATAACTGAGATGACAACTTTGAGACACGTTTGGACTCAGTGGTCACTTGAGGTATAGAAAAAGAAGGTTTCGATTAAATTAGCTTGGGGAAACCTGGGACAGAGAAAAATCAGATTTTTTGAGTGAAAATCAAGGTTGGAGCATCCCCAATGGCAAAAGTTTTAGTGGTTTTAAAATTTGAATGAAGTTTGTAAAAGTGAGGTTGGAGTATCCCGCTGGTGAAGATTTTTGAGATTTTCGAAAAATGCAATATTCTTAGTGAAAATAGATATTTTGAAATTATAGTTGTTGATTCGAGTGAAAGGTAAAATTATTTTTTTTGTTTGACCTTGACCCAGGTCTCCTAGGACCTGTTTTGTGAATCTTGACTCTATGAGTAGTTGATAGCATACATTTCAAGACATTCGAATGTCTTAAAAAACGGTTCAAGAAATTAGTTTAATTATTATCTAAGTCTAAAAACAGGGGACAGCATCTTGCTGCCTCCTTTTTCTATTTTATTTCAAGCAAATTCAAAGGTTAAGAGATCAAGTAAGGTACCATTGGAAAAGTAACTTGATAAGGGTTAAGGTAAAAATATTTCAAAAATCTAAGAAAATTGCTTTCCCAGTGGAAATAATTTTTGAAATTAGGCCTAATGCAATGCTAACATCACGTGCAAGAGAAAGGGTACAATGAACTTTGAAAAATCATTTCCGATTCATAAGGACTCACATTGGAAAGATAATTCGATGTTCTTTAAAGGCAAAATATCAGGAAATTCAAGAAAAATGTTTTATGGGTCGAAAATGATTTTTCAAGTTGTGATTACAATGTTACTAGAGCAAAACAAGGGATTTTCTTTGTTTTTTAGGTTTCTTAAGACTAGACTTAGGTCATGGAAATTCGAATGTTTGTAACAAAGGGGTCGGTGACAAGGGATTCACAAGCTCATTCACCCAAACCTGGAGTAATATGGGATGATGGAACAGCCTGTTAACAAAAGTCACTAATAAGGGTATTAGATCGAAGATCAAGGCATAAATATTTTAAAACAAATAAAGAGGCTATTTTATTTTGAAAACTAGAATATTTAACCTCATTAAACCATGAATCCAAGCATGGAAAGCTTGATTTATCTCCAAGATTGGATGATCAATTTAGTGAAAACATTAAATCCATATTAGTCTCCATTTATTATAGGTAACATAGACTTATCTTGGAGGTTTTTTGAAAATCAAATTTTTGTAGTAAACAAGCAAACATCTTGACAAACATGCTATTAATTAAATGTGACATACATGAAGAAGAACATGGATAGCATATTAAAACAAACAAAGATGATATTTTAACGTGAAAAAGATGATTAAAATGCAAGAAAATAACAAATAACATACATGAAAATGCTAGCTTCATGAATAACATTAAGAATCATGCCATGAAAAGTGATATGAACATGTTTAAGTGAATAAAAAGTTGCTAAAATTTTCAAGATAGCATTTTTACCCAAACATACCAAAATACAAGAAAATGCATAATTGTACTCACAACATGTTAGGATGAATATTCAAGCATGAGTTGAGCATGTGGAAATGAATGGAACATGATAAGAAATGGATGAATAAGGGTTGTTTTGATGGAAAAAATAAAGCATGGCATGTTTGGTCACCAACCAACATCAAAGCACCAAAAAAATCATTAAAGTCCTAGGACTACCACACCCAAAACAGTAATAATGCATTAGGGCCCTAAAATGATCATGGTAACATCAAAAGGATCGCCATTATGATGAAAAACATGAAAAATAAAAAATAAATAGAGCAAGGTGAAGAAAATATACGAAAAGCCTTGAATATCAACTTTTCCTTTGAGCAACTGCTTTTAGCTTACTTTTTTCTTTCTCTTTGCTATTGATTAGAAAGAAAATAATGAAAAGAAGGAGCTTTTAAGTTATGATATTGATGGAGGGGAGTTTGAAGAGTGAAAGAAAAGAAGGGTTTTTGATGGTGGGTTTTTAAAGCTATGGGAATAAGAGTATTTTTTGGTGGCTAGTATTATAGAGAGAATGTGTGAAAGTGAAAGTGAAGGTCTGCTGTCTATCCCCCTCCCCCAGTTGAGCCAAAATTGGCCTTATATGGCCATATGAATAGTGAAAGAAAAATACAAAAAGTAAACGCACTTTGGAGCTTTGGTGCATGTACTTTTAATGTGGACAAGGTACTATGTTCAGCTATCCATTAAATATATTGGCTTACTCAGCAAAAACAGTGGATTAGGGCCACTTTATGCAGTTAAGCAATGAGAAAGATCAAGATTGTCCTCTAACAAATTGCATTAAGTCATGAAAATATCCTTTATCATGGCTATTCAGGCTTCAAAAATTGTAATTGATCCAAACACAAGTCCAATGCTGAGGCTTGTATGAATTTGGATGATTTTTAGTGCCAAATATGTAAAGGGGTGAAAATAGCACAAACTAGGCATTTTTACATTAGAATATCGATAAAACGCTTCTTGTATCGATACCAAAAGCAAATTTTTGCTTTAGGAATCGATACAATGAAGCTGGTGTCAATACCTGGAATAAATTTTGCTCCAATATCGATACAATGAAGTTGGTGTCAATACCAGCACCTTTTGCATCGATATTAGTTAGCCAAAAATGGATTTTAAACTACTGTGAAGCCTGGTATTGATACAAAGGTCCTGTGTATCTATACACAAGCACTATATCGATACACAACCCTTTTATATCAATACAACGTGCAAAATTTTGAATGTTTGGTAACGTGGAAGCCTTGTATTGATACCTAAAGGCCATGTATTGATACCTACAGATGTAAATATAGATTTTACGCACCTTTTGCCTCCCAAACACCTCACCTTAGTTGGGAATGATAGATAACTGATCCATGCTTGCCTAAATGACCTTGATGACACATGAATAGTGACTTTTGATGCCTTTTTATACATTTTTCCAATATGGTCCCCAGGCATTTCCAACCTTTCCCTAAGAAATTTTCCACCTAGCACCGTATCCCCTAATAATGCCAAGTGACATAGCCTTTGACAGTCATTACTATTTATATTTTCATTATTTTATTCTATTACCTTTCAATTAAGTCACGAGATGCTAGAAATTAACCCAAAGAAAATAGAGTGTTTACAATTCCTATTCGATGCATATCCAGACATGGATATGAGAATATGATTTTTTTCAAAGACCCTTTAAATACAAGAAAAATTTTTTAAAAATTCAACATACTTATGTTGGAAACACACTCTGCGACACTTATACTCAAAAAGCAATTTAGGGTTGGTAACAAGGCAAAACAAGGTAGTTTTTTTATTTGCCTTGACCTAACCTCCATTTATATCTATATGAAAACTCGTCTTAAAGCCAATTTTAATTAAAACTTTAGCTCTCAACCTTGAAATTAAAAAGGCTCTCAAACTTAGTGGCGAATCTTGACATTTGCCTTTGAGGGGCTAGTTATAATTATGTTTTTTATTTTCATTTGCGGTATTTCTCAAATTTTTTTTAATATAAAAGATACAAAAAAAAACTAATAAAAGATAAAAATCTCATAAAATATATAAATATTAGTGATTAATAAATTTACAAATCTATTATCAATTTAATTTTCATAATAAAATTTGTATCAGTGAAAATATTAAACTTTGTAAAAAAAAGAATTTTTCATAAACGGTTGTGACAAGTCAATTTATACAGTAGTATACCATAAATTAAGAAAGAACTATCCTGAATCTTTGACATAACACAAAAAGTTTATAATTATTTGTATGAAAATAAGAATACATGTACATGTTAAAAAAAAAAACTTTTGATAACAATTTTAGTTTTGTAAACACAGTTGGCAAATAATAACTCAAAAGACTAAACAAAACACATTGAATACTATCATAAAGATATTCAATAGACTGAAATATATGAGAAGAGAAATAACATCGAGAAAGCTAGAAAGTTAATTTAATTTTTCTTAAGGTTATATGATAATGATTTGGTATTTGTGAGAAGCTTATTAATTATTAATTAAGTGTTTGTAAATAGTGATAGGTGGATTTGATAAATAGATAACAACAATTTATTTGAGTTTATCTAGTCAATGCATAAAATTAAAATAATAATTTCAATTTCGAGGTGTCAATTTAAATTTATTTAAATATATATTCATAGTACTAAGGGTTTTCAAAAATTTGCAAGGTCAAGGCTGCTTAAGCTTTTAAAATGCTTTGTCTCAACCTACATTGAACCTTTACTTCATCCTTTATATTATATTGATTTTTATAAAATTAAATTAAATATATGTGATAAAAATTTTATAATAATTAAAAATTTTAACTAATATATACATATATGAATAGTTATAAAATTAAAAAAAAGAGCATTTTAATAAATATTTTATGTTAAAGTAAGCCGAATTTTATATAAAATTATTTCAATTTCAACTCAAAATTTTTAACAAAAGTACCAACTTGTCCCACCCAAACCCAATTTTAAAAACTGCCCATAAGATTAGTACGGATTGGATCGAAATTTGGTAAATTCGAGTTATTTTATCAACTCTATTCAGGCACCGTATGGGTGATTTTCCTTCGACCAAATTGGTTCCACTGCCTCATTTTTTACAGTTCTTTCTTTTCTTAAATGCCATATAGTGAAAGATTTCCAATAACAGCAATCAGATGGGTACTACAAGTAATTTATATACTGATATCCAAGTAAAAGGACAACAAAAAAGAAAAAAACCTTTTATTCCTAATCAAAAACTAACTCAGCGAAGAACATAAAAATCAAGCTGTATATTCGTCCATATTGGAATGACTTTACATTCACTCGAGACAATATATATGGCAATATATTAATTAACAACTTAGCTCTTTTTTTGTGGTTAAATCCAACCCTCGATCTACTTTTCTACCATAATGATCTGAGCCTTTCATGGAGCAAAGATCAGTGTTTAGAAGAACCAAAACAACAGATTAAAGGGGAGCTTAAACACATCAAAAAATAATAAGAGAAACTAATCTAATTTATTTTTAATTAAGAAAATAAAAAAATAAAATAAAACAAAAGTTTACAAAAAAAAACTTTTTCTTTTAC
>JBBYHK010000015.1:451689-484560 GCA_038382065.1 Adansonia grandidieri | reverse complement strand
TTTAAAAAATACAACCCTAATCTTATAGCATATATAATAAAATTATATTATTCTAATGGCTATTAGGTAATATAATAATGAATATTATAATTAGTTAAAAAGATTTTTTACATTCATATTTATATATATATTATTATATTATATTATAGATTACATTGAATTAAAATTTAAAATTTTTTGAAATTTTATATTTTATAATTTTATTAAAATAATGAAAACAATTTAGTTAGCTTGCTGGAAAATTTGTAAGTAACAACTATTTTTGAGATGAGGGGAGTAAACAGTAAAAGAAGTGTTCCTTTTCTTTTTTTTTTTTTTTTTATATATATAAATTTACCTATAGTATTTTTAAATTTTACAAATGATTTTGAAAAATGACATTTGAAATTTTTTTTTTAAAAAATTTATTTAAAATTTATTTAATATTTCATAAAATAATATGATAACACATATTTTTAAAATATATTTAAAAATAAACGAGATATGTAAAATTTTTTAAGATACCTACAAAGTAAAAGGATTTAAGTGACCACGAATGTATCAATAATTTTTTTTTAATATAATCTTACTTAAAATTAACACTCGTATGGTATCGGACTATATTATTATTAGATTTATTCAAAAACTAGTTTTATATCCATTTATTCGAGTTGAATTTGATTTTGATTTTTATAAATTTAATTAATTTGATTTAAATTATTATTAATTTATTAAAATAATATTTTTATTTTAATTTAATTATAAAATATATAAATATTAATATAAAAATAATTTATTATATATTTTACAAAATAAATCGAGTTATGACTAAATTCAAACTTAATCTTAAAATTTTAAATTTTTTCACGCGTATCTGAACCTCCGGTCTGAGTTATAAGCGGGTCAAATTGGTAGCCATATTATTATTTTATTTACTTGTTTGAAAAAGTAGAAAAAGTTTATATATGACACGTGGCTCAAGCTGGTTATCATCTCATCCATTTTAGACACTCTTTCTTCCTGTCTTTCAGTCTTTCAGCAAAACCAGCTCAGCTCTCCAGTGGCCATGACCTCCATGGCCGTCTCTTTCTCTCCACATCTCTTTATCTCTCCACCTTGCCCTTCCCTCATTCCTCTTCGCCTTGCTTCTCGTCGATTTCCCATACTCTCTCCGAAACCAAGAATTCGAATCCAATGCGCGACCAAAGACAACAAGGAAGTAAACCCACCCTCTACAGCACCGGCGCAGAGCTTTGATCCCACGAAAGGAGTGGCGCTTTACAAGCCTAAGTCATACGATGTTCTCGTAACCGATGCCGCTAACTCTCTTGCTTATGCTATTCAAGATGGCAAAACCCGTCTCGAGATTGATTTCCCGTGCGTTTTCTATCTTTCTCTTAATTTTATAACTCGTTCTTTTTTTTTTTTTTGGTATTTTGAGGCTTACATAAGCTTTTTCTTGATGCCCATTTCCCCTTAAGTTGTCGAAAGCTATCCCATTTTCGCTGACTATGTTGTACTTAACTTTGACAAGCTTTGCCAATTTATATGAACGAAATTAGCTGGTAAAAGTTGTTTGGTTGTTCTTCTTGATATTTGTCTTCTTTTTTATTCTATTTGCTTTTGCTTCCTAAAATTTAATACAAAAGTATAGTCATAATTGATAGAGAATGAGTAAATGACTTGATTGTAACAACAATTCTGATAAAATTATGTATATAAATGTGAAATCATACATTCTATTCTTAAAATAAATAAATATATTTTACAAAGGATGTAACTTCTTTTGTGAACATCATTGCTTGGTGATGGTGTGTTAACTAAAGGTTTTACTAAGGGTAATCCTGGTAGCATGTTGTTGAATTGCAAGTAGGTTGAACTTGGTCGGTGTTCACGGTAATTTCCTTGGTCATGCATGTTTGGAGGAGGTGAAGCAATGTTTTAGAATTTTGCTACAATGGTTGGGTTGGGTTGGATTTTCAAGTCAAGGTGGAAATTCGTTGTAAATTGGCCAGAAAAATTTGCCCTCTTGGAGTTAAAGCTCTAGCCCCATAATCTTCAACATGGTTGATCCTTTCCGATTAGTTGCCTTTGTTGTCCTTCCCTATATCCCCCTCATGCCTTTATTCCTTTGACTCGTTTTATGCTGCCTTAAGGAGAATTTGGGAAATAAAATGTTATGAGACTGACAAAAAGGTTGTAAAGTTAAGTAGTCATTCTTGGATTGCTATTTGAGCAAGACAGAAGAAGTGAGCCTTTTTGGTTTATTGGTAGAGGAAAAGGATAGTTATGGATTTGGGAGGTCTTGGTTTTTATGGAATGTAAGGTTTTGTCAGGACTTGGGTGTAATACTTTTGCTTATGTTTTGAGAAAACACTTGTAATCTTCGCACTTTTTTTTTTTTTTATGGTTATATTGGAAATCTTTCTCCTCTCTACTTACGGACATAGGCTTTGTGTCAAATCATGTAAATAATTATTTATCTTCTTGTCATTGTTCTTATATTATTTCTTGTTGGTTATTTTTTTGGTGAATTTATTTGTTTTCATATTAACTTGCTTTGGGTAGTATGTTTGTAGGCATTAAGCGGTAGGCAATTAGTTGACCATACTTTCATGTAAGTAAATATTTTTCTCTTAAAACTTAACTAATAGAACTCACTAGTGTGAATTAGTATGAGGGGGTTTTCTTTTGATTTGTATAGTTCTCACGTATGCTTTTTCGACTTTTCCATTTTGGTTATGCATTTGAGTGGATTATCTTTTCATTTTTTTCCCTAATTGGTCCTTCTTTTTTGGAGCATGGCTTATTTGCCTTTGTAGGCCCTTGCCAAGCAACATTTCTTCTTATAAGGTACCTCTTTCATTTTTACATTTCTCAAATGAGTTGAATGGCCCTTTACGGATTTTTATTACTCTTTTTTCAAAAGTTTACTACAATTATATATTATTCTTTCTTTTGTATCTTGCTTTTGTCCCTACTTTGTCAATTTGGTTTAGTAATAGGAATTTAAATCCAAAATCTAGTACCATTCGCTTTGTTCATGGTGTAATACTGTTATTGGATCACCATGCAAGTGTATGTATTGTTTACAAGCAATATAGTGAACAACAAAGGAATTGTACTAAATTCTGCAATTACTAAAATTAAAACAATTTAACCTTATCCAAACAACTAATCAAAATATTTTAAAATAAAATTAAAATAAAACTAAAATTAACTAAATTAACAAAGCCAGTAAAATAAATAGTGTTTGCTTAATCAATGAGAAAAGCCTAGGATTATAACTTCACTCAACACTTAATTTGAATTTGCATTACAATTTTAACTTTATTAATGACAATGAGTTGTTAACTTAGAGTTTTTAATTTTTTTATAAGTATCTTCCGATGGCCTTATAAAAATATCCCTCTTAACCAATTTACTATATTCCTATGCAAATTACATTGAAAGAAGCTCATTAAGCTTATACTGTAATTTAGTTACATATGACATGCTCGTGTATTCCTATCTAACATGCAGTTCAGTTTATCCAAATAAATGAATATAAAACATATGTTATTCGATTTAGGTCTAAACACAAAATTCCCTTTTCCAAGTTCGTTAGGGTTACCGAATCAATCTAATTGTAGTCAAACAATTGAAGCATTAAGAACAATTTAAATAAACAACTCAAATATCATTAAATCAAGAAAACAGATTCAACCAATCTAAACTACTTGTTGAGTTCCATTGTGACCCTGGATAAATAAATTTAGTTCATGCTGATTAAATAAAGCACAAAATGCTGGAGTTTCACCATAACCAACATTACGATATAGATAAAAGGATTGGAAAGAGAAAACTAAGAGTTGTCAGGTCTTAGTCTAGAAGTTTCTCTAACCTGTTCTCCAATTGCAAAGTCTTGCTGGTTGCTTTCCTTTTCAGAAAACTAGAGAAAAATAAAAGCTATAAAGTATCTCTAGTATGCCCCTTAGTTCTAATCTTAAAAAGTCCTATATATAGCCAAAACCTACAGAGGAGAAACTCGGCATGCTTGTAACTTGAACAATTTATTTTTGGAAGTTGACAAATGGGATCCACTTTGCTTCTTTATTAAGTTATTGCACCTCGAAAACTCTTTCGGGCTTTGGGCCTACAAAAATATGAGAAATACTAAATAACTACATAATTTAATTATAAAGTAAACAAATAAAACCAATTTAAAACTAACTAAAAATAAATAAAACCTAAATAAAAATCTCTAAGACTTGGCTAACTTTAATAAATAAATGAGACCACATAACTCTATTTCATAGAGTTATCAAGTACTTTCCTAAATCATAGTATACTGTATGATGATGATTATGTTCAAGGAGAATTGTTATGGTACATAATTTTCTCTAATGTCTGAATATGTGAAGGGATCTTCAGATGAGTTCATTGATGCCAACATTCAGCTTGCCTTGGCTGTTGTCAGGAAACTCCAACAGAAAAGGGAAACTCGAGCTTGCATAGTAAGAAGATACTTTCAATTGTGGAAAAATTATTCCTCCCATTCCAAAAATAAGTGTAATTTCTTGTTTCTTTTTCAGGTGTTTCCTGATAAGCCAGAAAAGCGCAGGGCCTCCCAGCTATTCAAAGCAGCTCTTGACGCGGTAATAAAATGAATTAGTCTAGATTACCTTCAATTTTTCTTTGCTACTCTGTCAAGGTGGGTTTTCTCATAGCAATGGTCATCATTGAAGTTTATATGGGGTATCTCATTGGCCCTTTGGCATCATTATGCATTTCATTCCTCAGATGGTTTCAGAGATTAAGTTGATATGCATGGCACTTTATTTAAAGATATGACCTGTCTGAAACTAAAGCCTGTTTATTCATCCAGTCATAGCTTTTATATATGGGCAGTACACTTTTCACCCCCTTGCCTTAAATTCATAATCCTTTATTCTTACAGATAGTTGTCTTTGGAGTATGCGGATTTTAATTCTTGGTTCTGCACTTTCAGATTGATGGTATATCTATTGGCTGCCTTGACGATATCCCTAGTGGTGCTATCACTACATTCTTCAAATCTATCAAGAACACTCTGGATTTTGATTTTGAAGATGAAAATGAAGGTTTGTTCCAGAAAATCCAGCTCCATGTGAGAATTTTCTTAGCCATCCTACTTATCGATGAACTGGTTACTCCATAGCTTCAAGCTTCTATATCCTCTTAACCTTTTCTTTCCACACGCACAGATTGACTTTAACATTCTGCAATCTCTGGAATGCAGGTCGTTGGGAGCCCAAGGAGCCACCAACTCTTTATATATTTATTAATTGTAGCACACGTGAACTTGCTGTTATAGAGAAGTATGTGGTATGATTCTCATACTTTATATGGCCTTTCACCCGTTTCATGTCCCTATTTATTATATATATACACATACATTGATTCATACTTGACCTTCAAACTGGTGGCTATTTGAAGTTTAAGATCATTTTCAAAAATGGGATATATCAGTACACTTGGTTAAAATTTTTTCTAGGGCTTAGCATGTTGACACCAGATTGATGACTTGATCTTAAATGCTATTGAAATTATGAGAGCTTTGCAGAATTTTGTTTTGCTTAATATCAAAAGTGGGCAAATGTTTGTTATTATTCTGACAACCTTAGTTATACTTGGTAAAATTAGACACTGGGGTTTGTCCATTTGATCTAAGACCCTATTCGTAAATTATGAGAATATTTCATTTTGCTTAGTAGTGTAACCTGCCAAAACTTTTTGTTAATGTTTCTGAACAGCTTTTTTGGCTGTTTTGCTTTCAGACAGCAACATCTAGTTCTAAATGAAAGCTCCTGCTTCCTCTACCCCCTTCTGCCTTCTTTTTGTTTTCTTCTCCTTTGTGTGACTCTGATCTGAATTTGCAGGAGAAATATGCCCAGTCAACCCCAACGCTTCTATTCAATCTTGAACTTGACACTTTGCGGTACAATTTTTTACTACTTTGCTCACCTTTAAATGACGATCCAATGATCAGGGAATTTGCTTCTGATGGGGGCTGCTTATGTTTGCAGTGCTGACTTGGGTCTTCTGGGATTTCCTACCAAAGATTTGCACTATCGATTTCTTTCTCAATTCACCCCGGTGTTCTATATACGAATCAGAGAGTATTCGAAGGTAGTTTTTCAATAATCAGCATACATTGTTTTGTTCCATTATGTTTCATTTCTGAGACAGTTTTATAGTGACCATTTTTTTTCAAATGTTGTAAGACAGTAGCGGTTGCTCCTTTTGTCGTGAATTATAGTGGAGCACTATTTCGCCAATATCCTGGTGCGCAAAAAATCCTTCTTGAAATTTATGCCATTTTAACTGTTCCATTTTTGTGCCATCATAGATTGAATATAGAAGAATGGTTGGAAAAGTATAGAAATCAACTATAGGCAACTTAATTCATTTTGTTTCTTTTGTAAAAGGAAACGCATGCCACAACATCCGTTTTTTCCCTCGAATAATAGTTCCCTCAAGCTTCAGGTTAAATCAATTTATTTGTTTCTGAATCATCATTTCTCAGAAATGTAATCTGAGGAATCTGAATTGATAAGTAGAAGATAATAGATTTGTTATCTTTTTATATTCCATGGCTATGTAATCGACGGGAAATTATCTCCAAGAACTTAGATTTTGTACACAATAAGGACTGCTTCTGTTTTGGTGGAACTGAAAAGTTAAAAAGTCTTTATACTCCTTGCATACATATATCTCTCAAAATCTTTAAGTTCTTTACTTTAAGGACTGCCCACTGTTTTGGTGGCTCTTAGTTATTTTCTGCATTTTGCAGTTGCTAGCAAATTCTCTGCTCCATCAAGTTAATTTGGTAATTTTGAAAGTATGGAAGCCTTCATGCAGATAGAACTGTGATGAGAGCAGCTATATTACTGCAACTTATGTGTGAGTGTCGGATGCGGCTTTGTGTCTGACATGGGTATATTCAGGTTTTTTTGCACGTGTTTGGAGGGTCCTTGGAGAGTCATATCCCAATGCCCGTGTCCAGATATGTGTTGGACACGGTTATTGCAACGAAAAAAATTGAGACTCTGAGCAACATAGGAGAGCAGGAGGTGCATTCCAATCGAGAAAGATTACGAAGCATCTGAGGAATAGACTGTAGATGTGAACCATTTAGCATTAGCTGCATATGACTTAAAAACTTCTTCTGTCCATTGTGGAGCAAGTATTTTCAGCTGCTACCGATAGAGTAAAATATTAAAAAGGAACATCATATAAGAGAAGAATTACAAATTCTCATGTTAATACTAAGAATTATCTAACATTTAGAACCATTTATTTGACACGTAATAGAAAAATGACAAATCAATAGGATCACTTTCTATTGAACAACCAAGTCTTCTTTGGACCAAGTGATGCTAATCCTACTGAGTTATTCCATCATTGCAATCAATTTTAGTAGCAGACATTTTCTTTTTCGATATTGTTTGGGTGTTTCTCCTTTAAATCCCCTGTTTTTATCAATGGCAACTTAAAATATTAGGCTTGAAAAAGGAAGGATATATATTGGAATCAGATTTGGGATTTAACGACATGTATTTACGTATCTCCTCATTTAACTTAGAATTTGTGCAGGACCTTGGCAGGTGATGCTGAAGCAATCAGATGGTTCGTATGCTTGTGTAGCTGAAAGTGCAGCACGTTTCACCCTTGGAGAGGCATGTACCTGCTATAAGGTTTCAGCTCCTGGTTGTTTTCGTAGATACAATTATATTCTTTTGGACTTATTGTTTGGTTTTCTCTAGACCAAAGAAGAGCTGCTGAGGGTCCTTGGATTGCAAGAGGAACAAGGAAGCCAACTAGAATTTCTTCGTAGAGGCTACAAGGTTTTCATCTATTCCATTTTCTCTGTTCCATTACCACGTATCGTTCTAGTTTTTTAAATTAAATGCTCATAGCAATGTCCTCGATACCTCCCTGAGCACAATCCCAACTTTCTTCTTCCTTTCACCACTTCGGTTATTAATGTTCCATAGAACTTCAGCTTGGTATTCTCAGAAATCAGGAGCACATTTTGCTTCAGATTATTCAAAAATGAAGGCATACTTTGGCGACATAGTGTGGATAGAAGTAACCTAGTGAAAAAAAGATGGAAAATTAGGTTTTTCCTCTACTTATATATTACGTAGAGGGATTAAGTATCCTGAAAATCTAACCAAGTCATCTATTATTGCAGACTTCCACTTGGTGGGAAGAGGACATTGAATTGGAAGTATCTTCGGCATGGCGTAGTTGAGTAGCCGAATGACAGTTAACCGTAACGAGGAGTCTTGTATGTAGATGGTGAAGTTCGAGGATGCACGGAAAATTTTTTTTTTTTCCTTTATAGATATTCTTTTAAACCTCTTCCTTTACATTTCCCTGTAGCTAAGCCCCTTCTTTATGCAAAAGAAATTACTTTTGCCATTAATGAGGAAATAGAATTGAAATTCAAGTTTGTTCATATGACTTGTTGATTAAAAAAAAAAAAAACGTCGGTCTTATGTAATGTTAAACTTCAATTCCTGTTTTTTGGGTAATGAAAGAACATCTTATGCCATAAACTTGACCTCCTGTTCTAGCTTTTTGCAATGTAGGTGAATACAATTTGAAGGTTTAAAAGATCAAATAATAAACCATGCAGATTTGTCCGTTGTGTCTGTTCAACTGTAATGAAGAAAATAAACATCTTATCTTTTTGAAGCCTATGGTTGTCTACATGTGTGATATATAACTTTACAGGGATGAGTGTAAGGAACTCGTGAGGTTTTGGGTACAACTTATGTTACTCCGATTCAAATAAATATTTAATATGAATATTTTAATTTTTTATTTATTATTAAATAAATTTATTTAATACAATTTGTTTAATGAAATTAATTTTTTTTCATAAAATTTGATAAGTTTTTTTAATAAATCTATTTAAAAAAAGTATTTTAAAGAAATCAAACCTTTTATTTATTGGATAAATCTTCTATGAATAATGAAATGTATTCTAATGATTATTTAGAAATATAGTGAACAATATGGTTATTTTTGTCAGTTCAAAAGACTCTCACATTTATATACATATATATATATATATATATAGGTGTGTGTGTGTGTATACGTATGTGTATCAGAGCTACACTTTTAGAGTCCTTAAGCCAATTGATCAGGAAGAAAACCCGACCATTATAGAAAGATTCCTGGCCAAATTCACCGCCAAAACTAATCATTGCCATCTCTTTACTTGCTGGGACTACCAACTGCCATGGTTCAACACCTTCCTTTTTAATAAATAGCACATTAGACATTCATGGCCGATATATTTCAAATTTGGAGCCCAATATAAATTTTCACTCTAGTTTCAACATTGGTGGAATTGGTATGAACCACTCAAGGAAATACTTCCAACAAAATTTGACCTTTTACATGATCAATTTACTTCGAAATTCCAACCAGAAGAGGACCAGATACAATTGCATCTGGCAATCCATTTCTTCTTAGAACTGTGTATCTCCTGGATAACATCATGGGGGTATGCATTCCAAATAGATTTGAATTCAAAATGTAATAATCAGAGAATATATTCTCTGAAAATTTTCAATTGTAAATTTCAAAGGTTGTAATAATGTTTGCCACACATGTCAAATTCTACCAGAGCCACTCTATATAAAGGGTTCTCAAATGAATGAAGGAGCAAGTCTTTTCTCTTTGACGAACTTCTTTGGAAAACGCTTTGTAATCCAACAATTCATCTTTTTAATTTTTTTTCTTCAAACTCTCCATTGATCCCGGCTTTGTTAGGTATATATATGTGTGTGTGCATATGTATACATATAATATATATATATATTTTATGGAGAAAAAGAAAGATTTAGATAGAAGATTATAAATAAACCCTCTAAGTTTGATAGTATTAAAAATTCCATGCTTCAAAAAAATTTGAAAATAAATAAATTTTGCATCTTTAAAAATTTAAAATATTTTTTTTCTTTGGGTTTCTAACTTGATGGATCATGTGGGTAAATTGATTAAAATAAACTAAAAAATAATAGTTCAAGTATTTGCCGAAAGGTAGTTCCAAGCTGTCTACTCATAATATAACTTGCAAGGATTTTGAAATTTGTTCAAAGCCAATGCTGTTAAAAATAAAGAAACATAAAATCAAAGTGTCTTGCTCAACAATCATGCTCAATTATATATACATAATCAATCGCATATAACTATTTTTCAATCAAAGTTAATGTTAACTATCCAAAACCAAGACTTAGTCTAGGGTTCTTGCGGTCACCTGGTAACATCTAGCAGATCCAGGATTCAAATTATCAACATCTATATTGCTTTCTCTTGTTCTTAGGTGCAACCTCCCCAAGACTTAGTCTAAGACTCTTGTTGTCACTAGGTAACATCTAACAAATCTAGAATTCAAATATCAACATCTATAATCCTTTCTCTTGTTCCTGGATGCGACCTCCTTTGTAAAAAGAATTTTTTAATGTCCTAAATCCTAGCCTGGCCTACGTACAACACATTATTTTCTGTAGCAGGCAAATATATCCGACAAAGTTAAACCAGCGTTAACTGAAATAGCATTCGGTATTTCACTAGAAAATTTGTAGTGGTAACAGGTATTAAAACAGCTTTAAACTTCAAGCATTGAGCAGGGTTAGCTCATTCAATTTTTATCGACGAATTCATCTGTGTCAAGATCAGAGAAGTCTGGCTCTGGTGGCTTTGGAACCTTGATCAAGCTCTTGGAACCAGTTGTGCCTTTTTTCTTATAGCCACGAAGATTAGCTGCAAAGCGTGACGCAAATAGAGTTGCACCAAGGCTGTGGTGGGATTCTGCAGGGCTGTCACTTTGCTCAATTAAGGCTTGTTCATCATCGTACTCTAGTTCTTCCTCCTCTTCCTTACGTCGAAGTTCTGCATTTTTCCTTTTGGCGTACTTGCGCCATGCTGCTTGGATGAAGCAGGCAGCCCAAGTCCGCCATTGCTGTGAGTAGAACCGAAAGGTGTGCTGAACCTGCCTACTATGAAGGCGCCTGAATTGACTGGAAACGAATTTCAACTCTTCAGCTTCTAAAGCAAAAGCTTCCACCTCACTTAAAGCCTTGACTGTTCGAGTTGATGATGGTAAGTTGGAACCAGCTTTGGGGTCAAGCGCCCAAGTCAAGAGCTCCTCACCACAAAAGTCCCCTTCTTTCAGCAAACCTCTATTGAAAAAACCACTCCTCCCACCATCTGTCGTCACACTCTCAAGGCGGCCGCGTATAACAAAAAGCATCTCATTTACTGGATCCCCTTCTCGGACTATATAAGTGTGTTCTGTGTATAAACTCGGTTTGAGTCGCTCACAAATTGCATCAAGTAGCCTCTCATCCATATTCGCAAATAGAGGAACCTGCATATGATAGCACGAGTCAAAGAAACTCAAATGCAATCTCAGAAGCTACCTTGTAAGGTAATCTGATAGGATACGTAAGTCACACTCTAGTACAATTTTGACACTTCTCTCAACAGATATATGGCAAAAGAGATGGAGATCAGGCAAGGAACTCAGCTTTGATAGACAGATACCAAGTTAATAAACTCAAAACAAACCTTAAAAACTAGCTTGTAAGAATGAGAATCTAATAGGATACATGGTCACAATCAGGTGCGAAAGGCAGGCAGTGTGCAACTTTTGACATCATGCAATGTAAGAAATGTTATACTCATAATTGGATATGGAGTATTTGACCAAAAGAAAAGCAGCGGTGCTGTTACCGTGAAAATGAAATTGACACAAACACTACTATGCTTAAGCCTGTCATAAATAACCAAAGACAGCAATCAATATCTTTGATTTGGAGACCAACTAGTAGCCAGCTTTTATCTATGTTTTATAACATGAAATGTTGATTACACTAAGATCACCCATGGAAATTCTCTGATGATTCATATATTGAACCAAAAAAGACCTATTAAATGTTGGTTGATAGAAAGCAAGAAAAAAAAATATAAAGATCCTTACCCTTCGCACCAAATTCAAACAAAGATGTCGCTTAATATCCCTCCTCAGATCTTTCGGTAAACTCTGGACTAAGCTTTCTTCATCGACTCCACGTGTTTCTAACCATTTGTATTGGTCATAGCGTCGAACTCTCTCCTTGAGATCCTCTGGAAGTGCCCGATGATGCATCCACAGCTCAGAGTCACGCCTTTTGATCCTCATTTCCTCAAGACGAACTGTAAGGGACTGAAGGTAGGTCTGTTCCACTCATAAGAAACCTCAAATTTCAGCATTGTTAATTGTCAGCCATTTCTGGCAGCTATGATGAATCATGCTCATAAGGTATAGCAAGGAAGAGAATTCAGAATCAAAGCCAGAATTTTGTTGATGCACGCAAGAGGAGTTACATGTAACCTTACCTAACATAAGTTCTACAGGAGAATTTAGTTTTTGGCCTATGCTTTTTTTTTTTTTTCCTTTTTGTCTTTGCAATGGACATTTGTTAGGAGTTGTAAGGCTCCATTAGTAGCCCTGTTTCATTACTTGTCCGAAGCCAATGATACTCGGTTAATTTACACCGTTGAAATTAAGGCGTAGGAGTGGTTATCTAAATCATCTAAAAATACTACAGTGAAAAACTTGGGCTTAACTCGGTTCACGTTGTCACCCTTAAAAGGTGAGATCTAACAATTTTAAGATTCAAATCTCAACATTTGCAATCTCTTCCTCTACCTAGGATGTGGCCTCTTTTGTACCAAAAGAAAAATTGCAACAGTTAAGCAAATCAAACCAGGTCTGTAGTTTGTAACTTCTAGCACCATGGTACCTCCCATAACATTAATCAAACAATGCACTACCATGAGCATTCTAGCATCTTGTAGAGTTGACTATTGGTTTATGGGCTAAGTGGTACCAATCCCTCATCCAAACTGCCAAAGTACTTGTTTGGTCTTAATCCTAGGTTCAAGCACTCCTAGGCTTATGACTTCCAAAAAATTGTCTATCAGGAAGGGAAAAAAAAAAAAAGAGATCAAAAGATTTAACACACTTCTTGTTGATGTCCAAAAATATGTTGGACGTTAACACATCTAGCAAAGGTTTTCAATTTACCTGCATGTTTCCAATTAAAAGTGCAAAGAGGATAAGCCCAAAAATGGCTATTGCTATGGAAAAGAGAATCTCTCCTGGATATGTGCTGGTTTGAAGCCCCTGACCAAGTGTACTGCTTAAAATAAAATGGATGTTGATCAGTAAATGTAACTCCCAGTGGTCCAAGAAACAGGCAATACGGGAAAAAAAAGGTCGAATCAAACATCAAAAGGTGACAGATAAGCAGAAAGAATTCATTTATCCTGCAAGAAACAATCAGATATATAACGTGCATACCATTTAAAATTTAAATATATAACCTTGCCAAATAAAATAAAAAGAAAAATCATTCCCCAGTTAGGCAAGGCCTGAGTTTTCTTTGTTCCATCTTTTGCAAAGTTTGTGACATGATAGCTATATTGTTTTGACTCTTAATTTTTTTTAAGCATCCATGTCTGACATTCATATCTGACGTATATTAGAACATGAGCATGGAGATATGACCCTCCAAGGATACTAAAAGGAAAAAACTTAAAAAAAATTTCAATATGCTTGTGTTGGACGCATACGCATATCCTATGCAAACCCGAATGCAAGTCACACAGCATGATAGCCTTCTTTTTGTAGTTTGTTACCAAAATAGACAGAAGGATTTACTCATTGAAAACAAACATAAAATAGAGGATATGTCTATATGTGTATAAAGAAGAGGAAGTGCAGACCTTAGATTCTGTAAGCCCCACCAGAGACAGTAACAGAATTTAGAGAAAAAGACGTTGGATGAAACAGTGCGAGATTGAATAGCTTGTGTATAGATCCCGTAATTGAATGGCGACGAATCATAATCCTCTCTAATACCACATTTACTAGCAAGTACTTTTTCACTGACCTTTCGCCACTGAGCAAAACCCTGCATATGCTTGTTGCCACAGTACAAGAAATCTATGTTGCACTTTCCACTACTGAGACAAGCTTTTCGCCAGCATGTGTCGTTACGCTCTACCGCCAGTAAGTACCAAAAGGCCCCAGCTATCTGCATATTCCATCTCAAAGTAGTCAAACGAGTATCAAATAGAGCAGTGCAATCAATTTGATGAAAAGATTTTAGGTAAGCCTCTTTGATAAGCTATGCGTGTGAACTAAACATGCTGTTAGTGAAAAGATTAGTTGTTAATTTATATTCTAAAACCAATCGAATTGACTATGGGATACTATCTTATTAAGTATTACTATTATGAATTAAGATATTCCTTATTTACAAATTTTATATAAATATGAGGATTGTTATAGTTCAATTTTATCTTACCTATGGTCCTAGTCATGGATTCTCCGGTAGGATTCTTGGGTATAACATGAGGCATTTGAAGATGCATAAGTAATCAATATACGATTCATTACCTTGAGTGATCAAGAGAATATCTCAACTAATCTTATAAGGATTAACTCAATAAACCTCAGGTTACAAAATTTACTCAAAGAGTTAATTGCCTACCTTGAGAGTTAACATGGCTAAACTAATTCAGTAAACATTAATCCGTGATTTAACTAACATCGTTTAGAAAACTTTCATTCAGGAATATATACAATACTTAGGCAACTGTTTCAAAATTGCAATACTGCCGGACCAGTATGCTCACACTTAGGCATGAGTTCTTGTGCTATCACTAATTGCAAACTGGAAACCTGGGACTCTAGCATCTTGTTGAAATATGACATCTGAACTTGCCACTGCTCACAGGGTTGCAGAATGTGAAGAGGCATGTAATGCAACAATAATGCATGCATGCATGCATCATCTTAATAAAGCAGCATGTTCAAGCACCCATAGTCCTCATGGCTAAAACAGAACAGAAGAAGGGAAAAAAAAAAAAAAAAAACAGGAGCAGAAATTAACAAGCTTGTACAATTGCAAAGAAAAACTCACATGACTTGAAAGAATGTACCATAGCAGATAATACGCAGCACCAGTCCAAGCACCTTCGGCAAAAGTACCGGCTGTCTTCTTCAGTTCGGAAGTTAATGGTATAAAGCGGGCAAACCTAGGAATATACTGAATAAAAACAATGACTAGCAATGCCTGTTTCGTCGCCCATACTTCTGATCCTTTTGATCTGCGAAGATATTTCCACACCACCATCTGCTGACAAGGAAGCTGTTAAGAAAGGAAAGATTTTTCTTCCAAAGCAATTCAGAACAGATACAGCTGCCATATGCTATTCTACCATAATATCTCACAGTGTTAGCATCAAGTTTCCATATACAAAATACTTTTGTCAATGGATATAAGAATCAATCAGGACTCCTGATAAAATGCAGTAAGGGTGACCTTTCGAATGAATGTAACAGAGTCTAGAGTTCAAGCAGTATAGCAGGCTAAGATCAGCAAGAATCAAGAATGCTCAGATCAGCGACTTCTCAAGCAGGCTTTCTAGATTCCAATATCTTCCAAGCTTGACTAGAAATGCCAATAAGCAAATACCTAAAAGGTTCCCCCCAAAACCCCAAACCGATATTTTGACCTTAATTATGATCTCGGGGGAATGAGAGGATATAAAGAAGACACATTGTGAGGAATCACGAATATTATGAGCACTGCAATCTACCACTTCCAGAAGAAAATAACATCTGCCAGAGCAGTTCTTCTAGAATAGTTGGATATATGCAATACAAATTGTTCTTTTCAAGGGTTCTGATAATACAGATAACAGATTAAGGGCATCAAGCCTTTGTCCCCTATATTCGGATGTAAACTTAGAAAGTGAAACAAAATCAAAAGTATAACATAAAAATTTAGGATTTTTCTTGATATTGTGAATGTCTTAGAGATTGTTGCTTTGAATCATGGGATAACCAAATCAACAGCATACTACCAGTAACATGAGAGTCAATGGTTAAACTTTCAATAGAATTTTATAAACTAGTTAATAGTAGCAGAACTCTAGATATGTTATAAACATCTAGATATTGGTGAAGCAAGTAGTTTCTCAAACCTGTGGCAGGGGGAGCACAGAAAGAAAATCAACAATGAAGTAACGACTTAAATATCGTGCGGCTATCTGTGCGGAATCTATCACAAGTTCACCTCGTCCAAAAACCCGCGACGATGGTGCAATATATGCTGTACGGAACTGCAGACCCATGCGAATGAGGTAGAAAGCATCAATAATTGTCCTAAGGGTTGTAGTTGTGACCCCTAACTTTACATCAATGCCAAGGCAATTTGATCGATGATTGAAGACAGGAAGGTAGAAAAACAGTGGATCAATTGATACTGAAAGAATGCAGGACACAACAAAGAACTTGTTCCATAGCAAAAGAGATCTATCTTGGGGATCAAATATCATTTTGTCTGACACTTTGAGATCTTCCGGGAACACAACTCGTGTGACCCCAGTTCTGAGGGAGCGACCAAATGTTAGTAGTCCTTCTGATCCTCGCACCATCCCTATATTAAAAGATTTCGATGCCTTCTTCTTTCCGCGACCACCAAATGTGAAGCCCTCTAAACTAAATCCGCATTTCTTCATTCCTCCAGCTCCAGATGGCATTGACATTGGAGAGTCTAAATCATCCAACCTGGAGTTCACATTCATGCAACAATCATGCACTGGTTTAAAAATAATAACAATTGTCTAAAACTACAACCTTAGTAAATCATTCTCTGAACCATAAATCCAAATAGAAAAGAACAATATATAAGGTTGTCCGAGTAAAAGATTGCCTGCTTTATACTTTCACAAGGAAATAGCATAATTTTTAGCTTCATTAACTATAAAATTATTTTCTACTTGATTTCATATGGATTTTACATTTCTGATTCACAATGCAACTCGATGTCAGCTAAAGATTATTTATTTTGGTCGCTTACACTTTTTTTACAATAGAGGTAACCATGAGCTCCATTTTTTTTCCCTCCTAGAGTCATAGTGGAAACCAGCAGAGGCTGTCAAAATGCAGATTATTCATAAAAGTTGGTAATTCTCCATATTAAGTATGATCAGATAAAATGGTATTTATAGAGAAGTGTTAAATTTTCATCTCAAAGGAAGCCTTTATTCAACTATACCTGGCAATTTAATTATAACGAACAAAGCTACATTCTAAGTAACATGGAACATAATCTAAAGCAATTTGTCGCTCCTAGTGAGGAAGAAAGTGATAAAATTAACATATACAATTACATTTGGTCAAACAAGAATCGACGAATATTCTTTCATTTCTATCCAATTGTCAGGTGTTACTAATGTATATATCACCTAAATTGCAAAAGAAAATATATATATATATATGTATATCATCTGAAGAAAAATAGAAAGCTGTATACTGCATATTAAGTAATACCTAACAAATTTCTCCTTCTGACCTCCAATGAGCTGAGACTTGTAACCACGATCAAACATTTTGCAGAACAGATCATGTATTTTGCAACATTGAATCCCGGTACTTTATGGTTATATCGAAAATCACATCGACTCCTGTGCGACAAAATTTTCCCAAAGTTTGTCAGACTGATAAATATGGAAAGATAAAACAAGAGGGTTGAGTTGCAGCCATGAAAATTGTGATCCTTAAACAAGATATGAATGCTGCAATGCTTTGAGGGGAGCTGATAAATATTACGGTAAACTGTAGCAAACTTATGCATAAATTTGTGAATTAATTGTTCAAAACAGCACAATAATCTCAAGAAAATAAAAGCTAAACAGAATTTTGGAGGAGGCATTAACGAGACAAGTGCAAGTCTGGAAGTTGTGTTAAAAATTTTCAAACTATCAGCCCTGAATCCAATATAGAAACCAATATAATCCAGAATTCTGCCATTCTGAGTTTCTTCCCAAACTAGGTGACAACTTACCCCAAACGCCCTGAAAATTGATTCCCAATATTATTATCTATAATAAGTCTACGTCATTATTACCAAATTTCATGGATAATAAGCTCATGAAATTCTTAATATTGTGCTTGTGAATTCAAAATAGAAGGATTATTTTATACGACGAAAAACTCCATTTTATTTATTTCTTTCTTTCTTTTTTTACTTTTTTGCTTCAGGTATGGGCTCCTGGAAATTTTTTTTTACATGGATAAAGAGAGGAACCCAGAATTATTTTGGAGGATGCCGATCATTTAAGAAATGAAAATAATAAAATAAAATAAATACCAAAATTTCGTCCATTTGTTCATCTGTTTGATAGTTTTGCTAACATGTAGAATATTATTATACGACGGTTATTATTCCACGAACTTTATTGGGGTCTGATTTTATTCCAAAGTGATTTCAAATTACGTGAAATATTCTTATTCCATCTACCGGTTCACATTGATAAAATTATTTAGTATCGTTAACAAAGATTTTGGATAACCAGAAAGAAATGAAAATAATAAAATAAAATAAATACCAAAATTTCGTCCATTTGTTCATCTGTTTGATAGTTTTGCTAACATGTAGAATATTATTATACGACGGTTATTATTCCACGAACTTTATTGGGGTCTGATTTTATTCCAAAGTGATTTCAAATTACGTGAAATATTCTTATTCCATCTACCGGTTCACATTGATAAAATTATTTAGTATCGTTAACAAAGATTTTGGATAACCAGAAAGAACAAAAAACTCTGGCAATCCTGAGAATATATATACATATATATATATATAAATTCAGAAAATTATCCAGGTTTTAAATAGGTTAGCTAAGTAACGTGGCAAATGATTAAAAGAAAAACAAAGGAAGACGACATGAATGTTACATTGTATTGTATATTAAATCTTCTTGATGCAAAACTAAAATTACAAATAAAATAACTTACAGCAATAATTTCCAGGTAATACACAATGTAGGAGGACGATAGCAACCCAAAAAAAAAAAAAAGAAGGAAAATTAGGGCTTGAAGAAGGCAAAGGAATGGTCCAAACGAGAAAGAGAAAGAAATTTATTATAAATGTTTGTTTTGGGGAGGTTTGAGAGTTAGACAGTTATTATGGTTATTGTTGGCCTTTCAAAAAGTTCCATGCAATTTGGAAAAAATTAAAAAAAGAAAAAATGGAAAAAAGAAAATAAATGGATTGTTTGAAATAGATCTCAAAAGATTAAATTAAGCTTTGAATGTTGAACTTTTATCAAAATGACATAATATACATCGTTATGAAACTTTGATTGTTATGGTAAATACGAATATCTTTATTGTGTTAAATGGTTATAACAATTCAAAAAGTTAGGAGTACTAAAATTAGATCATTTTCAACTTATACTCTTACTTCAATGTTTTATATTATAATTTCGACCTAAAGTTTGATTTATTCAATTAAAAAAAAAAATCCTTTACTGCTGATTTCCAATAGGTTTGTTTAGAGAGTGAGTTATTTGTACGTCAAATTTGAAATTCGTCTGATATTTAAGATACTTTAAATATAAATAGAGGATTCAAAAAATAGGTTTATATAAAAAATACAACCTGTTTTACTATTTGTAATATAGTTTTTTAAGAATGATTGGTCCCTTCTTGTTAAAAAAGATTGATTCTTTAAGAAGAATCTGTTATTTTTTTGGATAATTAATCCTTTAAGAAAAATGAAATCACGAGAGATTGATTTTTTCTTTTTAAGGCTTATTTTTTTTTAAAGAAAAATCAATCTTTTTGTATATAAATTTAAGCTAACCCGAATAGATGTCAAGCTGAACCTAAACAAAATTTTTTACTTATACTTAAAGTCGAGTCAGACTTGAGTAGGCATTGCTATCAATCAACTTATCCCAATGGGTATATCATTCTTTGTAAATGTGCTTTTGAAGTTGCAACCTAAAACTTTAAAGAGGCGAGTTATTTAAAAGGTTGTTCCCGCTCCAGAAGCATGCCTCAATCAATCAATCCACATTTTCCATAACAAAAGATTCTTATAACCCCTGTACATACTAATGTTAAATTTTACCTAGCATACATATAATTTCTATTCAACAGTGAGTCAGATCAATCCTCTCGCTCATCCAAGATGTGCAAAATGAAATACCGAAGCTTAGCTTAGTTAGTTCATAAAATCACTCTTATGAGATGACATTTAACAGGTTTGGGGTTCGAATTTTAGTATTTACAACCCTTTCCCTAATCTCAAGCTGCATCCTCCTTTGTAGCAAAAAAAAGAAAAAAGTGAAAAATATATTTCTGCAATTCCAAAACATAATATGCCCGCCGATTATGTCTTGAACACACGAGTACTAAAAGAAATTACGAATGTTGGAACAAAATGCTTGCCAGAAAGATATGCTTATTGCTTAGTAGAAGCAAAGGGCAAAGAAGAGGGACTTCATTATGAATTTGCAAGGAAAAATTGAAGAAATATAAGTACAATTACAAACAGTAAGTCAACTTACTTGAGCAAGCTCAAATATATAAAACAGTACACGCATATACATATATATATCCTCAACGACTGTCACCTCCATTTGCCATTTCTTATCTTCTAAATAAATAGCTTTAAGACTAACAAAATTCCAAAAAATGTAGTCAAACTTGGACTAAACAGAAGGTTGAAAAGTTTCAGCATTCAAGTTGGTCAGGCTAGTTCTTTTCCTATAAAATGTTATAAAAGTTATCTTACCATTTTAGAAATTATTTCATCCAATGGTACCTGCGATGCCCATGCAACCAGACAATTATTAGTTCGTTATCTGCTATCCACTCCAAGCTCTACCTTTAGAGTATTCCATAATTGAACCGCGAATTATGGAATATGTTGGTGTTATTTCTCATTCATATCTTATTCTGTTCCCAAGATTCTAGGGTTGTAAGGACATATGAAGAAAAGACGGGAAAGCATTCTGTCATACACTGCCATGAGAAAATATCCAGCAAGTTGGCACTAAAACTCTGGAACATAGTCACGTTCACGCAAGAGTGCAGTCAATGAGTGCAATCCATCATAAATAGAGTTTGAACCAGGATGTGTCTGATCACCATTAATAAAGGCATGGATACCATTCTTGACTTCAATCCAGCTACACCCGGGTAACTTCCTTACATTTTGCTGCCTCATCGTGTTTCTAACATCCAACACTTCTTCATATTTGCCAGCAGCCACATAAACATTGGACATCAATACATAAGTACCACTATGTTCAGGATCGAACTGAAACACATGCTTGGCAGCAACCTCAGCTATATCTGAATTTCCATGGAGCCAGCATGCCGCCAATAAGGCCCTCCATAAAACTGCATTGGACCCAGTGGGCGATGTTAGGGCCAATTGATAAGCCTCCTCAAGCTGTCCAGCCCGACCAAGCATATCAACTACACAAGTAAAATGGTCTATGGTAGGAACAATGCCATATTTCGACTTCATTTGCCCCAGGATTTGACGCCCTAGGCTTACAAAGCCAGCATGACTGCAGGCTGACAGGACTCCCACAAATGTGACATCATCAGGCTTAAATTCACTCTCGCACATTAGCGAAAACATACCCAATGCCTCACTTCCATAACCATGTTTGGCATAACCCATAATTAAAATGTTCCAGGAGGCAACATCCTTAGGGCCCATCTTATCAAAAACCAAGTGAGCCTCTCTCATACTCCCACATTTCGCATACATATCCATAATACTATTGTTGATAAGAACATCATCAATATCTTCAGAGTTTCCATCTTTTGTCAACCCATTAATGATCATATAGCCGTGAATCTCCTTACCATGCATCAATGCTGCCATCTGAGTGCAAGAAGGAAGCACAGTGGTCAAAGTGATCAAGTCTGGCTGAATGCCATCCCTTAACATCACACGAAAAAGTCTCAACGTTTCATCATGATCACCGCATTGTTCATGAACAAACATAATTGAATTCCAAGAAAAAATATCCCTCTCATCCATCATTTTGAAAATCTTCAATGCTTCACCGACACACTTACACTTCCCATACATATCAATCAAAGTATTCGACACTACAATACTTGAACAATACCCCATTTTCACGATAACGCCATGAATTGCCCTCCCATTATCGACATCCCCTATCACCGCAAGAACTGACAAAACACCAGTAACCGTGAAACTACTCATTTCAACGCCTTCTAAACACATCTCCCTAAACACTCCCAAAGCCTTGTCGAATTGCCCAACCTGCGCGTACCCGTTAACCATAGCATTCCAAAGCACAACATCTCTCACAAGCAATTCATCAAACACTTTCTCAGCATCTTCCATTAAGGAAAACTTCAGATAACACTTAACCAAACCACTCCGCACATACAAATCTAAGTCCAACCCAAGTTTAAAAACCAACCCATGAAGCTTTCGAACCTCTAAAACCTCCATAATATCACAACAGCCTTTAAGCAAGCAGGGGAACGTGTATTTATCAGGGAAAACACCGAGAACCCTCATTTCCCTATAAAACTTCAACCCTTTAAAGGGATCTTCATTTGTGATAAACCCATAAATTATTGCATTAAAAGAAAAAATATTTGCGTTTTGAGGGGCAGTTTGCAATAAGGAAAGGGCATGAGTCATTTGGTTGCATTTGGAATACATGTTGATGAGGCTGGTGAGGCATGCAGGAGAGGCTTGAAAGAGGCCATTCCTGAGCATGTAAGAGTGAAGTTGCTTGCCTTGTCTGAGGTTTTTTCGATGGGCACATGATTGGAGGGAGGCAATGAATGTAGAGAGACGGTGAGGCTGGGTTGTGGGTGATGATGAGGAAGAAAATTTGGAAGACGAGAAGCAGAATGAATAAAGAGAAATGAATTTGTTGTTGTTGATTGAGGATTTGAAGAAGATAACTCGTTTGTTCATTAATTAACAAGGAAAGATATAAAGATGAATCTCTTACCATAGGTTTCTTTGCAGTTGTTTTTGTTTGAGAGACGAATTTCAAATGGCAATTAGGCGGGGAAATGGAAGGGCTAGACCATAGCATTAATGTCGGAAAGACGGAGAGAATTGGAAGGACAATTAAGGGATTAACCAGTAAAAAGTTGAGGATGATAGAATTACATCATTTGTTGCGAATCTGAGTGATTACTTATGCTCTATTTGCACGAGTGGTGAGACTCGTTTCACTAAAATTAAAGAGCACAAGACCTTGCCCTTCAGGGCCAATAGTAATGGGATACTTTCCGTCAAAGGAGATACCTCCTAATGCAACTTCATTGAGTTGCCATCGGTGGGGGAATCCGCCACTCACCCCACCTTGGATTGCACCACACTGGAGCTTAACAAAATGTACGATAGGACCATTGATGCAATTATACAAATAAAAATAATTAACATATTATATAATATAAATACATAAATATATTAAAATTTATATAAATATATAATATTTTAAATTTAATAATAATCTAACAAAAAATAGTTTTGACTATGCAATGATTGTTTCGAGGAGGAAACCATGCCCAGATTATGGCCCACATTCCGTTGGCGATAAAAAAAAAATTAAGAAAAAAAAAAAATAAATGAAGGAAAGAAAAAGACTTTAATTTTGGCCAAAAAAGAAAAAGATGTTAATTATACAAATTGAATTTTTAAGTGAAAAAAAAGGTAAAATGTTTTTTAAATTAAATTATTAATATAATATTATTTTTATTTAATAATTTGAATTTTTTTCTAATTTTTTAATCAATTTGATGTTATTTGGATTAAAGATTTTATATATAAGCACATGTGTATGCGTGTGATAAATTATTTTATTTTATTAAAGTATTTATTAAAGTTTATTTATTTTCAAGCATAATCAAATATTTACTGAAAATTTTAAGGCAACAATTATAAATAATAATAATGGGAAATATGTGGTACCCACAAAAGTATGGCATACTACAAATTGATTCAATTATCATTCAAAATCAAAGTAACATTAACATTTTTAAGATATACTATTTTATGCAATCAAAAGAGAAACATTTATAAAATCATATATTTTTAATTATTAAATTTTTTAAAAAAAATTAAATTCCAAATGTTTTGTTTTACTATTATAATCATCAAACCAAAATAATAATAATAATAATAATAATAATAATAATAATAATAATAATAATAAAATTATATGTTTCCTAATTTATTTACATTTTATTATGGCTGATAAAATTATATTTTATCCACAGAATGGATATGTGCATCTAAAACATATGAGTTTTATAGTAAAATCTCCTTTACTTCTTTCTTTTTTGCTCAAACAAAACATTGCCTCTTTAATTCCATGCAAATCCTATTTCAGCTTTAATGATTACACTTTATTTTTCCGAATGAAGATTAAGATAAAAGTTAATCATAAATGTTAGGATTCAAACTTTAAACTTATTATATACTATTATAATTACATAAATCAATTAAAATAAATTTTAAATTTATTTTAACGAGTACTTGGCTTATTTCCTACTTCGGTCGACAAAAAAAGACAAGTTGCAGCCTTAGTTTTATTCAATACTTTCTTAGCTTTGTTTCTAATGAAATTAAGAAATGTTCAAAATTAATTAACCCGGTTTAAACATGCTACACCCATGCAATAAAAAACACAAAAGTAACATATGTAAATTGAAAAAAAAATTAAAAAAAATAAAAAAAAAAACACCTTACTTTAGTATAATTAAAAGCACCCCACCATTGAAGCCGAAAAAGCAATACGCCCATCCACTTACAAAAAGCAAAGTACTTGGGTGGTTTTTCATTGCGTGAGTGACTTTCGTTTTGTTTAAAAAACAAAAGAGTTGAAATGTTATAAAATTACTTTTATAAAGTCTATTAAATTTTCTGATACATGCAAATACATTTAAAAATTTCTTTTTAAAATAAAAACAGTTAAAGATAAAATCATGCATGATAAAAATAGTAGTTTAGTGGAAAGTTAAAAAGCGATATTTTTCACTAATAAATGTGCATCGATTGATAATTGCATAACATTAAAGTTTTATATTTATAATAAATTTATTTGAATTTATTTTAATAAATTTATCAATTGAATAGGTACTATTAACTTATGATATCAAACTTAATAACTTTTTTTGTAATAATATAGATTTTATTTATTTTTTATTAATTAATATTAATTTTTTATATTTATCCAATTAAATAGATGTTCGATTAATTTGTAATATCAACTCCTTTATTTATAAGCAAGGTGAAATGGCAAAGTTAACAATAGCAATGCTTTTTTATTTTGTATCTTTTGGCCGATCTCTTGCGAGGAGGTTAAGGTTTTAACTGTATCTAAAGAAACTAATTGAAGGGATTTATCATATTCATGTAGGCCATCACTTGGTTGAGCTTGTTTCATAGCATCCATTTGGCTTGTAATCTTGGGAAGAGATAATAATAATAATAATAATAATAATAATAATAATAAATAATAAATTCTACAAAATCAACTAAAAAATGACACGCACTTTTTGAAATATATAAAAAAATAATTAAAATATAAAATATTTTTTAATTTTATTTATAAAAATTAGAAAAAAAGTACGACCAATATACAAGAATAAACTAAAAATAAAAAAAAAATTATTAATTTGGTTTGAATTTTAAAACATTACACAATCAATTGGAGAGGTGAATTTTTTATTTACAAAATGAAAAATAAATTACAACCGAGTTAATGCGCTAATTGTATTTATCTTATAGATTTCGCCCATATAGCTGATAAGTAAGTTGTACTTTGTGGTAGTTTGGGTACTCTCTAGCAGGCATAAGGAATTCCCCCCCCCCCCCTTCCGGTTGGAAGTGTCCATTCTCGAATTTAAGTATAATATTAATATTATTTATATTTATTTAATATTAATTTAATTTAAAATTTATATTTTAAATTTTATTTAAATTAATTTATATTTATAAATAGATAGTTTATGTTTATTTAAATTCATTCATATTATATATTTTTATATTTTTAATAAAATATTAATTTTTTTCAAAAAATTAATTTTTAGTAGTTTAATAATTTTCTTTTAATAAGTTTTAAAATATAAATATTACGTTTTTTATGGTTGCATTATAATATTATATATATTTATTTTTTATATGATATAAATTATACAATAAAATATATATGAAAATAATATACAATTATATAATTATAAAACAAATCAGACTGAGTCAAAACTCGATCTATTTTATAAAAGACTTTTTTTTTTATTGTTTGAATTTATTTTTAAAATTTATTATTTTTATCTAACTTTTTTTAAACAACGAATGAATTTTAAACGTGAAAAAATAACTTATCTACGGATACTTCCACTCCCACGATAAGAAAGGCAAGTACGTTTGTGCCAATACATATGCAAGTAGTACTTAGTGAAGGTATGGAAACATCGATTACACGTCACTCTCACATGGCAGGGCAAGCATGTCGCTACCAACATTTTTGGTCAAAAGTTAGGCCCACTATTTATCTTTTCCACCATCTTTTTACTTTTAATTTTAAAAGACTCTTCTAATTAGTGGCTATTTGCAAACATTATTATACATGTGTCAATAGAATCATATTCATCGGTTTTTAGAATGCAGATACAATAGTATAAGCAGCGTTGAATTAATAAATTGAATATGATTGTAAATGAAAATAGCACTAATTTAAATTAAATTAAATTATTATGATAAATTAGATAAAATATTTTATTTTATTAATTTTTTTTAAAGTTAAAAAATTTAAAATTATTAAATTTAATTAAGATAAATAATAACTCTTGATCATTTAATGACACTTTTATATAAAATTTAAAATTATTTAAATAGTATCATTTAGATATAGCAATTTAAATGTAATATAATTACATAATACGACCACAACATTGAAAAAGATTAAAAAATTGGGATGTGGCATGAAAAATAATGTAAATACGGCATAAATAGATAGGCATATTAAAATTTATGAATGCAAAAAAAAAATAAAATAAAGCATGATACAACTAAATAATGCAACAAAGTTGAGAGTTATTTTAATAGTATCAATTAAACATAGCAACTTCAGTCTTGAAGCTAACACGAAAAAATAACTAAGACACAATACAACACAAATAAGTAATACTAACGGAACATGAATGCATGAAGGTGTCAAAATCTATATAATACGAATTATTAATATGTCAAAATTTATATATATAATATCTTAAACATAACTACAATGCATAAAAGAATAATACAGATGCAACACATCGTAATTATAAAAAAAAGGAAAAAACCATAAAAATTGCTTGCCAAGTGAATTAATCGAGGAGATAATTTTCATCTTATTTACCAAATTTAATCTAGAAAAATAATAACACTCAATCATTAAACGACAGATTACATAAAATTTGAAGTTATTTGAATAATATCAATTGGATATGATAATTTTGGATATAATATGATCACACGATGTAAACATAAAATCAAAAACATAATTAAAACACGACACAATAAAAAATATGTAAACACGACACAAATAAATGAACACGTCAAAATCTACAAATGGAAAAAAAAACAACAAAAAAATGTGATACGAAATTGAAAGTTATTTAAATAATATCAATTACACTAATAATTTCAAATACAAAACTAATACAAAAAACATAATACAATGCAAAAAATAATAATAAAAAGACATGAATGTATGAACGTATCAAAATTTATATTATGTGAATTATTAATATATCAAAATTTATATACATAATACCCTAAATATAATTATAATATTGAAAAAACATAATACAACATGATAATTATAAAAAAATTACTTCAATTGTTTCAAAATCCAAGGAATTTCTTCAATATTATTTTATATGATTTTATAAGATATCAATTTTATGATAATTTTAGCATTTTGCTTAGCATTCCTACAATTGGAATGTTACTTGAACTAAAATATTTGTAAATTTTTAATTGAACTAATGCATAAAAAATATTTTAAATTAGATCATATTAAATCCTAATTTGCATCCCAATCAATATGCTTAAATACAATCATATTTTGTTAATTATGAAAATTAAATGTTTCAAAATTAATTATTTACAATTATCAATGCATTGCAAGTGTTATTTTTATGCATTTTACAATGTTTGTATTTTATAGTGTAACATATATTTTTATTTGTGGTATAAAAAATACATTAGTTTGCAAGTTACCAGATTCTTTTAACAATAACAATGTAAATGTAAATGTAAAATAAAATTATCATTTAAATATAATATCCAAAAATAAAATTCTATTTATTATGATTAAATTATCTTTAATAAAAATATTACGATTTCTATGACATTTGATTCATATTTATTTAAATTATTTTATATAAGCATTTTATTTTATTATTTTTACTTTTTAAAGCAATTTCATATATTTAATTTACGTTGGCAAAATTTTCAATTTTTGTTGTTATATTGATTTTGAAAAATTTTTGATTAATTTAATTTATGCTAAAAATTTTCCTTTTTGTTAAAATAATAAGTTATGGGGCTCACATGATAATTAAGTGGACCAAGTTTAATATTTAATTAATATTAAAGTGATATTATCTAACAAATCCTATTAAGATTAACTACTCTAGTGGTAAGAGTTAAACTTTATTTCAGTAACTAATTAGAATACAGACTCTTTGATAGGATACAACTCTGATTAATATTTTAGTATAGATCTCTAGTCTAGTTTATATAAATTGCATGTACACGATCATAAAAGAAAATTGGAGGAAGAGGGGCCAAGGCATCTGTTAGCTCTCTGCTGCCTTACCCTCTGCTTTACAAATATAAAAATAACAAATGAGAACAACAATAAAATAAAATTTTTAGTTGTAATTTATTTTTGTAAAATTATTGTAATTAATAATAATAAATATAATTAATATTTTTTTAAAAAAATAACTCATGATGAGTGAAAAACTTTCCTCATCTCAAACAACTATTTCAATGGAGATAGTTTTATGCATAGGTGCAGATTAAAAGAACATCTTTATTTTTATGACATTTTAGTAAATGATTTTATACAAGCATTTTTATTATTTTTAATTTTTTAAGTAATTTCATAAATCTAATTTATGGGGACAAATTTAGGAGAAAAATTTTTATTAAATCAATTTTGAAAAGTATTTGAGTAGTTTAATAAATGTTGAAAATTTCTCATTTTTGTTAAAATAATTAGAGACCTAACCTTTTTATATTTTAACTTTACTGTTTAATTTGTCAAATATAAAAATAACATATATTAGAACAATACCAAGATAAAATAATGACATGTATTTTATTTTTTAATTTAATGTAATTAATAATAATAAATAAAATTAATATAAATTTTTACGAAAAATTAACTTTAACACATGGCAAGTGGAAAACTGTTGTTTACATTCAATTCTCTCTTTGGATTGAGTTTTCTCACGTAAATTTTTTATTTTATTTTACTTTTTTTTGAGGTCAGACACGAATTCAACTTGCGAGTTAAGGTACAAGCCAACTTTTTTACATCATTTTAAAACAAAAAAGAATTAATATAAACTAAAAACAACAAAAGCTTAAAGCTCGACATGTTTGAGCATTTTACCTCATTAAGGACTTTTCCATTGAAAAATAGATGTATAGATATATATATATATATATATATATATATATATAAAGAATTAAGAGTTTTTTTCATTAAAAAAAATTAATATTTTTGAAAATGTTGATTATTTCATCCATTTTTTAGTACATTAGGCGCATTAAAACTTGAAATTTTCTCTTTTCAAACTTCCATTTATTTCAATCACCTAAAATTACTACACTTGAGAAAATATTCACACCATCCATTGCCGGTAGTAGCTTCCACCTATAAATGTGGTCTCTTGTTCGATCTTTATTGTCAGATTTTTATATAAGTATACATATTGTAAACAAGTAATATGTTAATGAATAAAGTATCATTTTTATGAGAAATTGAATTAAATTTGTTAACTACTAAAATTAAAACAATTTAGTTTTATCCAAACAATTAATTAAAAGATTATAAAGTAAAATTAAAATTAAACTAAAATTAATTAAATTAACAAAGCAAAGGAATACAGTTTATTTAGTCGATAATAAATGCCTAGTTCTCTCAACACTTTATTTGAACCTATTTTATCCTTTTAACTTGATTAATGATAATCAGTTATTAACCTAGAGTTATAATTTATTTATAACCATCGTCTTATGGTCTTTTGAAATATATCTCTTAATTATTTTACTATATTCTATGCAAATTGAATTAAAGGAAACTCATTAAGCTTCCTATTTAACATGCAGATCAATTTATCCTAATAAATGAATATCAGATATATGTCATTCAATCTAGGTTTAAACAAAATTTCCTTTTTCCAGGTTTGTTAAGGTTATCAATCTAATTTGTGAGCAAGCAATTAGAAGCGTTAAGAGCAATATCGAACAAATACCTTATATATTATTAAAACAAGAATAAAGGATAAAATAATCTAAAATATGTTGAGTTTTACTTAACCCTAAAAATAAATTTAGTTCACATTGATCAAATAAAACACCAAATACAGTAGTTTCACTATCATAAACGTTATAATAAAAATAAAACGATTAAGGGAAAGAGAAAACAAAAAGTTATCGTATCTTAGTCTTCAATTTCTTCAATCTTTCTCCTTTGCAAAATCTTGATGGCTACTATTCTCTTCAGAAACTAAAGAAAAATGAAAGCTATAGTACTAGAGATTTCTCTAATTCTAACATTAATAATCCTATAAATAGCAAAGCTTTAGGGAGGAGAAATTGTTAGCTCCGAACTACTGCAAAACGAACAAACGATTAAAACGATACTAGAATAAATTAAATAATCTAATCAAAAAATCATGAAATAAATATACGTGTTACCAAAAAATTCAAAATGTCGAATGTTATACAATCGAGTCAAGGTTGAACCTCTGACCTTAAGACGTTTATTGCCTGCCACCAATGTGCTCGACAGTATTTGCAACACGTCTCCCAGGCCTCCTCGATCATGTTGCGATTGTTAGCACTTACAAGCGCAACACAACGAACCAAATGTGATGAAATTCTCTCTCAGATGACTAGAGGAATAGAGAGGAATAGAAGAGAGGAAGATGATTTTTGGTTATGTTCTTCCTTCTCCACTTTTACACCTATTTATAGGTATTAAAACATAATCTGATAAGATTTAGAAGGATAAAATCTTTTTAAAATTTAAATTTTAAATTTAGATTCAAAAATCTAGATAATATCATAATTTTAATTTAAAAAGGATAAAATCTTTTTTCAAATTTTAAAATTTAAATTTTAAAATTAGATTCTAAAAATCTAGATAATATCAGAATTTAAATTCTAAAATTTAGATTTCAAATAACAAATAATAAAAAAATATCTTATCCAAAATAGATTCTCTTCCTCTTCAAGTGGGTATTATGAGAACAATTTCTCATTCACCTTGGATATCAATTGTGCATCGTATTTATGCATCGTGTATACACATAATTATCTTTATTGATATCCAACAATCCCCTATATGAATGGAAATTGTTCGAATAAGAAGATAAACTGACTTGGAATATGAGAGAGAATAACTTGAAGAGTTATTGCATCAGGATAGGTAGCTTTTGGCTTTGAACCTTCCATAGCGATAACTATCGGATTTACTCGGCTAACTAGTGAACTTGATATCTTGAACTATTCAGCCTTTATTGTAAACCAAGACAATAGGTGTCATACAATCCCTCTTCGAATACCTTTAGTTCTCATGGTTATGATCATTTTGGCCCCGAACACGTCCTGGTTTCAGAGGATGCTATAGAGAATTTAGCCTTATCAATTCTCATAGAAATGGCCACGTTTCACACTCACATAGGTGATTTCTTATCAAGAGTATCCTGTAATACCCCACTTGATAATCAAGCTATAAGAATCATTAAAAACATAGCTTAACCTAACACCTTTGCAAGCAACACTTATTCACCGTAGGAATGGGTAAGAATGTTCAGTGCTCTCACTAAGTTAACATAATTCGATTGTCCCTTTGAACCTAGATCTTGGGATCTTTAGTCAACAAGGTAGGGTTGCCATCATGTAACTTTTAATTTATAGGCTTAAGTCCCATTCCCCTTGATGATGTACAGACTGGCTCTCTCGTTAAACTTTTCGTAAGTGGATCCGCGATATTATTCTTTGATTTTATGTAATTAATAGA
Organism: Adansonia grandidieri; assembly: GCA_038382065.1. Taxonomy (NCBI): domain Eukaryota; kingdom Viridiplantae; phylum Streptophyta; class Magnoliopsida; order Malvales; family Malvaceae; genus Adansonia; species Adansonia grandidieri. Next base: position 452,364 of record JBBYHK010000015.1, on the reverse strand, counting down.
GATAATCCTGTTTGAGAGCAATTGTCTTACGGTATTGTGTCTTCGATGGATATGTCAAGACTTACCATTATACAAACAACTCTGTGCCCTACCAATAGCATATTGGCTATCGCAATGTATACATATTGGCACAGGTTTTGGCCAACATGGAATATCTTCTAAAAAATTTTGAAGCCACTCTGCTTCTTCTCTAGTTTTATCTAAAGCAATAAACTTAGATTCCATCATGGATTTGGCTATGCACGTTTGTTTAGAAGATTTCCATGACACTGCAGCTCCTTCAATAACAAAGATAAATCCGCTAGTGGATTTCAAGTCTTTAGTATCGGATATCCAATTTGCATCACTGTATCCTTCTAGTACAGCTGGATATCTCGTATAGTGCAGTCCATAAATTGAGGTGTATCTCAAATACCTGAGTACTCTCACGATTGCTTTCTAGTGATCTTGTCTCGAATTACTTATAAATCTGCTCAGTTTGCTTACTGAATAGGCTATGTTCAGTTTTGTACAGTTCATCAGAAACATTAAGCTACCAATTATGCTCGAATACTCAACCTTAGATATTGTGTCACTAGTATTTTTCCTTAGATGTAAGTTTACATCTACGGGTGTTTTGGCAATATTGGTATCATTCTTATTAAACCTCTCAAGGATCTTGTTCACATAATGATC
>JBBYHK010000015.1:417266-451589 GCA_038382065.1 Adansonia grandidieri | reverse complement strand
AGAAAAAAGCTAAGAGAAAAAAGTATAAAAAAAAGTATCCAAAGCCCTACTCTCAACTATGATAGCTTTTTTTTTTTAATCGCCTCTTCCTTTGATTTCCTTCTTAAAATCCCGCCCACCGCCTGTTGGTGAAACAAAGACCCCACAATCACTATATCCATCATGTTATGATATGTTTACGGACTCAATTGATAAGTACCTACAGATGTTAATTATTTAATTTTTTTAAAAATTTTTTTCACATAAAATTAATTATTTTATAAAATTTTAAAAAATAATATAATAATTATATTTTATTTTTATTTATAAAATTTTAATTATTTTTATAAACATTGCTTAAGTTTTTTTATATTTTGACATTAATATAATATAAAAATAATTAAAAAATAATATAATATTAAAATAATATAAATTTAATATATATATATATATTAATGTATCAATATATAAATAAAATATAAATTAAAATTTATAAAAATATATAAAAATATAAATATAATATAAACATATAAATTATACTAAATATCAAATTACTAACGACGAAAAAAACAAAGTGGAGTCAGTGTGCAGCAGACATCATTATAACCAATTGCAACATTCCACCACCCATGACGTGACCATTTTTGCTCCAATTTTTCCTTTTTTTTTTTTTTCTGCCCTGGTTTGAAAATTACAGCCACTACCTCGTTCGGTGTGTAAAGTCTAGAGAGGATTTGATTTATGTTTTTTAGGTGTCGCCTAAGAAAAAAATAAATATAATAATATTAAAATATAATATAAAATAAAATAAAATATTAAATAATAATAAAATACAGTAAAAATAAATAAATATTTTAAAATTTATATACTATTAATTTTTAATATATTAAATTTTATATAAATATAAAATATTTTAAATATAAAAGTAATAAAATAAAATATATAAATATAATATAAATTATTAAATTTTACAAAATTATAATGTAATAAAAAATAGGTGGAAGAAAACAACAACAAAAACGACGTCACAAGAAATGGTTTATAAATTAAGGTTGAGGTGTGGGTGTGGCCACTGACTGAAAGACTTTAATGGCCCCAACGAGGACCAAGCTCAATTTTAAAATGGGGAACCTTGTAGTAGGTGAAATGGTGAATCCTCCTTTGAAGCAAACTTGACATTGTATCATTCGAGCATTTAATTCAAGATACAATAATAAATATATATATTTTGAATAAAAATAGAATAATAGTTCTTGTAAATTATTTAAAAAAGAAAAATCGAAAAAAAAAAAAACTTAAAAAACCCTCAAAGCTTTTGCTTGAGAAAAATAATTAATCAGCATTTAATTTCGGTTGTCCTGATTTTTGGTTGAGAATATTATTATCTTTGAAGTGAGCTGTGAGCCAACAAATAGACAAATTAAATTAAAATTCCCTATATTTTGCAAGCTAAAAGGAAAGAAAAAAATGATCAAAATGAGTGTAGCGTGAGTAATAAAATATATTTATATTTATATAAAAAAATTAAAGTTTTTGTTTGTGTAAAGGTATTTTTAAAAAAAATAATTATAAATTTTTAATTAAATTTAATTTTAAATTGTAAAATAAATAAAAATATTTAAATGAAATTAGAGTAAATGATGCAATTACAGAATTCAAAATTAAAAGAAAAAAAAGGGTAAAATCAATCAAGTAGATAGAAATGGGTGGCAAAATTTTGATCAAGATCTCCTAGCGGCAAGGCAAATGCATGGTCCTCCAATAAAAAGAAATGATTAACTAGCACAAAAGACGGCTTTTCATGCATTTATTTTATAATCATAATTTAAAAATAAAAAAAATTATAAATATTAAATTTAAAATTATTAAACATTAATTTTTTAAAAATAATTATATAATTTTATTGATAAAAAACTGAAACTGCTTTTTCCTCGACTTTTAAAAAAGTATAATCCAAAACAGATGTTTTAAAGTCAATCATTTCAAAAGAATAAAAATGCCTTTATTAACAAAAATACAACAGTATTCTTGGGTAAAATTCAATTTGTCTAATCATGAGGTTCGGTGATATATATAAATTATTCTCCTTTTTGGGTTGAAAATATAGTTATAATGGGTACATCTTTGATGGAAAGAAACAATGTATCCTTACTTACCAAGTATATTAGGAAAATGACATTTCAACTTAAACATCTTTGCTACTTTCATAACTAATAACAATCTTTTTGCTACTTCTAAAAGTTACAAATTTTAAACCATATTCCTTTAAATGCTTATTGTATTGAAATTGCTTTCAAACTAATGAACTAAAGATTTTCTACAACATCATCAAGACGTTAGTTAAAGGCTCATTGCAATTGGATTAAGTATGGGGCATTGCTCTAACTCCTTTTTTTTTTTAATAATATGTTCATAGATGTATTTAGGTTTTTGTTTAAATCTAATTTTCTTTTTCAATGAATTTAAGTATATATTTTCTCACATAAATTTAGTATAGAAATTCAACATTTTACTATGAAAAAATTGAATCCTATTTCCATTCCATTTCTTTCCTCATCTTATTTAATCAAAGTTGGTTGGGATTGAAGGATTTATTAATTGTATAGGGAAATACTATGGCTATTCTATAATTAAGAATAAAATATATGATTGAAAGAAACATTGTAATATTCACTCAAAATAGCATGTAAATGAGGTATAATAAGTGTTAATTAAGTTCCAATCAATTCTAATCTTTTCAACGTTTAATGATTATCAAACTAATAGAAACCTTTCAAGTTATATCAACAACTTGACATGAATTAAATTGTTTAATGATCATCATAACAACCAGAATGGTTTAAATCTTTAGTTTATAATCCATTAATAAAATCATTCAAAAGTCGAATCCTTAAGCTGATACCTTATAAATTATCATTAAAAGTTGAAAATTAGTATTGCACTTTGTTTGCTTCCTAAGACCAACATTGCTTTAAATCCAGCTCTGCTGCAAAATGTAATCAAACCTTTGAGTTTAGGTACACACTAATGAAATGCGAAAAAATTATTAAAATACGTTATAATACAGAATAATAGTGTTTATGAGTTTAGTAACGGTTTAAAATTTTTTTATTTCTTTGCTCAAGTTTGAGAAAATCCAAAAGCTCATTTTATTATTTAAAGTAATATTAAAAAATAAAAAATATTTTTATATAAATATTTATGATTAAATTTAAATAAAAATATTTTTTATTATTTAAATAATAATTCAACACAACCCATTTTTAAAAAAATTTAAACAAAACCCAATCGAAAATGAATCAAGCTTATCGAAAAATGAATTACCTAACTTATAAAAAAATCTAACAAATATTTATATAAAATAAATTATTAATATATTAAAATTTATATAAATACATATAAATTAATACTCCATTATCCATAACATTAAATAAAATAATTTTTTAAATATATTATATTATTTTTATGAGGTAATATATATTATATTAACTACAATTATTATGGGAATACCATAAAATAAAAAGAATGGCAGGTTGCAAAATATACTGATTAGCAAAATCATCTTTTGGGTTTGACGTGGATCACGCGCGAAATATGGGTCATGAGGCAAAACCCTGTGTAAAAGATATAACTTTAAATCAATCACTGCGTCTGTAATCCACATATTCTGTCCATCTTCTTTTCTGTCTGTATTTGTTTTTTATTCCTTTACCGTATGTATTATCCGCGATGTATCAAACATCCTCTTTTAGTCAAAGCTCAAAAGCTCCTTGGGGACCTCCCTTTCTCCTTTTCGTAATCCTCATTTCCTAATCACTATTCAAAAATTTTTAAAAGAATTCCTTCCATTAAAAAATTTGTCAAAAGTCATGGATCATCAAACACTAAGCTAAACATTATCAGCTTTTTTTTCTCTTCTTTTCTCGTCATCCAACTGTAAAGCAGCCTCACATTGGATACAGAGAGCAATAAATGAACATTTACAAGTAAAATACAGGAAAAGAAAATACACATTCTGATAATTAAGAAAGATAAACGAAAAAGAACCCCATTTCCTGATTCCTGTTTCCATTTCTTTTTCTTCACTTCACCAAATTTAGTGACCAAATCAAGAGATCTTGAGATACCCAGAAACTGAAACAACAGGGGGGGGGGGGGAAGGTCCCAAGGAAAAACAAACATGCCTTCAAGGCCTTTACCTCCGGGTCCGAGCCTGCCAAGACCAAGTTTCATCAACAAAACAAGAGTCATATTCTTGATCTTAACCGTCTCATCTTCAGTTGTTATTCTGTTTACTATAATTTACTTTCTTTACCATCTTTGGAACTCCCTTTCAAACCGAGCTAGAACTATCCCTTTTGATTCCAGTGCTCCGCTTAAGCTCCAAAGGTTTTGTTACAAGGAGTTAAAGAATGCTACCAATGATTTCGATGATGCAAATATCATAGGTAAAGGTGGTTCAGGTACTGTTTTTCGTGGCATTATCAGAGATGGTAAAATGTTTGCCATCAAAAGGCTTGATACTCTTTCTTTGCAAACTGAGAGAGAGTTTCAAAACGAGTTGCAGATTCTTGGTGGGTTAAGATCACCTTTTTTGGTCACCCTTTTGGGTTATTGTGTTGAAAAAAACAAGCGTTTGCTTGTCTACGAATATATGCCAAATAAGAGCTTGCAAGAATCACTTTTTGGAGATGGTCATTCGAGCATGAATTGGCAAAGAAGGTTTGATGTTATCCTTGATGTTGCTAAAGCTCTTGAATTTCTTCACTTTGGTTGTGATCCACCAGTGATTCATGGAGATATCAAGCCCAGCAATGTGTTGCTTGACTCTGATTATAGAGCAAAGATTTCAGATTTTGGATTGTCAAGAATTAAGGTGGAAGGTGAGTTTGGAATGGATTTGTTTAGTCAAGATTTGGGGAGGAGTCAAGAGCTATGGAAGAGCCAAGAGTTATCTGGGAATTTGGGAGGAACTACCGGTGAACATACTCCACCTATTGGGACTCCTGTGGAGAGTAACAACACTGAGGTAGACTTTGCACTTGCCTTACAAGCTTCTTCTTCTTCAAAGAATAGCAAAAAATGTTTTAATGTTAGGACTCTGAATTTAAATTCTTTCAATTATAATGCTAACTTAGCCAGTGAAAGTGATTGTAAGGCTGGGACTAATGGAAAAGGGAAGGAGGTTACTACCAGTGTGGAAACCGGTGGGGACGATTGGAACACTAAGTTTGTGCCTTATGATGATGAGTTCGGTAGTATTGATCATATTAAGGAGTTGAATTCTAGCACTAATTTGGGTGCTGACGAGGCAGCGGCGGCGAATATGAAACAATGGGGAAAGGATTGGTGGTGGAGACAGGATGGTAGTGGTGAATTGTGTAGTAAGGATTATGTTATGGAGTGGATTGGGAGCCAGATATGTCCGTCAAATCCTGATTGGGATGACGAGAAAAAGACAACTCCTGAGAAAATTGAATTGGACAATTCAACTCAGTTGGATAAGATAGAAGATGGTAATGAACCCCAGATGCAAGGACTTGGCTTTGAAGCGCTGGATAAGGGTTTCGAGAAGAAAGAACCAAAAGGCAAGAAAAACCGGAAAAAGACGCATAGGAAGATGCAAGAATGGTGGAAAGATGAGCATTTAGGTGAGTTAAGCAAGAAAGATAGTAAGCTTAAGCAGCTTAAGACGAAGTGGAAGAAAGGATTTAAAATGCCGCATTTTGATCTGGGACGGAGGTTTTATTTTCGCAGGAGCAAGAAGTCCAGGGAACCGAATCAAGAGGACTGCGATGCAAATGGAGAGTTCAGTTTTAGAAGGGGATGGAGGAGAAAGAACAACAATTCCGTCGGAAGTGACATGTGGAGTGGGGATCTTTTTAGTCGCGAGCTAAGCAGCACGACAAGCATGAGAGGGACTTTGTGTTATGTTGCGCCAGAGTATGGTGGTTGTGGCTACTTGATGGAGAAAGCTGATATCTACAGTTTAGGAGTTCTGATCCTTGTGATTGTGTCTGGTCGAAGGCCATTGCATGTTCTTGCTTCACCTATGAGGCTTGAAAAGGCTAACTTAATAAGCTGGTGCAGGCAATTAGCTCAATCTGGGAACATATTAGAACTGGTAGATGAGAGATTGAAAGATGAGTACAATAAGGAGCAGGCAAGCTTGTGCATAAATTTAGCACTTAGTTGCCTGCAGAAAATGCCCGAGTTGCGGCCAGATATCGTGGAGATCGTAAGGATCTTGAAAGGGGAGATGGATCTACCACCAGTTCCAGTCGAGTTTTCTCCATCACCACCTTCCAAATTATACAGCAGATCAAGGAGAAAACAAAAGGCCAATCCAGAGTAGTTTTTTTGCTAATCCTTTTCAGTTTTGCTTCTGTTTTTGCAGTCATATTTGGAGTTTTGGTGACTGATGAGTGTAATATAGGAGGGAAGACTGAAGGCTGTTAACTTCAAAAACGTATGGGGGGGGGGACTGCTGGTGTGTATCATGATAATTATGTTTTATGTATATTATTATGAATTACTTCCACTTTCTTTTCTACTAACTTTATACATATATTTGATTAATTTGATTAACTTGATGCATATATTATTAACTTGATGCATATGTATATATTTGATGGTTAAATTGAAATTCAATGTCTATCCAACAGATCTCACAAGCTTTAATTGTCAGATTTCGCATTTGCATCCTGTAAATTCTGTATATTATTACTATATGAATGTTGTCCACTTTCTTTTCTACTAAACTGAGGCATGTGTTGATGCCTAAAGTGAAGATTCTTTTTTCCTAACCAAATATATCTGGTAAGTTTTCAAGTATGACATTTCCTCTATGCAGGCTTTAGATTTCCCAGATATGATATCTGAGGGTATAATTGTAGGCGATTGATTTGGTAGGAGAAAAATATGCCGATTTAGTGGCATACATGAAATAGGTCTCCAATAGTAATTCAAATTGCCGATTCATTCTTTTGATAGTATTTATTACGATTATGAATATAATAAATATTATTATCATTAATGTTAATATAATAAATGTTATTGTTATTAATTTTAATAATAAATATTGGTGGTTAAAAAAAAAAGTAAAGATAAAAAAAAAATCATAGCATCGTGTTGTGTTGTTTAAATTCTTGAACTCCAATCATTCATGGGAATTTTCCTCTAACAGTCTCTCACCGAGCGTTCATTTCTTTTGCTTATTATGAATGTATAACCTGTTTCAATGTCTCAGACACGAAAACTGGAAGCATGGGGTCTTCTTTTTCTGGAAGCTACTTATGTACTGTCCCTCTCTTCGTCTGCCAATTTCTGCAGGTTTCACTATACCATCATTTGGTGCACACCTTCTAAAAACGCTTTTTTTTTTTTTTTTACCTGTAAGGGGTTTAATTAATTTTCATTAATCAAAGATTCAAAACTCCACATTTAATGCATTCCAGTCATATTTTCAGGTAGGGGAACAAAGTACTCACACTATAATAAAGGACAAAGGCAGTGCCCTAGAGTTTTGGGGTTGAATATTTTGGTATATTAATGGAAAGCTTCTGCTGCTGCAATGCCCATATATATATATATATATTTGAATTTGTGTCGGTTCACCAGCTTTAAAACACATTAATTTTACTTGAAATATTCACCACCCATTGAAGTTCCCTTTGAGACGAGATGATTGCTGCTTTTAATTTTTGTTGGCTTCTGTTTGCTTTTGTTGGCTTTGGTAGTTAATGTACCGCACCAAGTCATTTTCCTCAATCGTAATCATGGCCTAAAGCTAAATCACGATAAAAAAAACAATAAATCATTAAACCTTGGGGGGAATCACCTAGGATTCCGGCAGGGAAAAAAAAAAAAAAAAAAACCTCACATGGACACCCTATCATTGTCCTGTTGCGTTTATCAGATAAAGTTATATGATAAAAGCTTATGTTCAAGGTAAATTATAATATCAACAGTCAAGTAATCTTTCGATAAAGTATTAATTTTTAATTTTAATAATAATTTTAAATATTGAAAAAATTATCATATTCATCGATAATAATTTAATTATTAGATTAGATAAGTTGTATTAATAGAATAAATTTGAACACTCGTTACATGAGTGAAAGGAAAAAAGTTTATATTAAAATAATAGATAGTTTTTTATATTAGAATATTTTAAAAAATAAAATTTACATTCAATGATATTTTTATCTCTTTTTTTAATAAATTTATTATAATTTAATTTATAATTTTTATGTCAATTTATTAACTAAATTAATATTGCTCGATTCAGTGATATCAAATTTATTTAATCATTTTATTAATAATATAAGTAAATATTAAAAAATAACGTATGATAACTTTTAATTTACTTATAAAATTTTAAAAAATATTTATCTCCACCATATATTTAATGCATTAGCTTGTATGAATTCTACGTGAGCCACACTGTCACCTTCTATTAACGAGCAAGCATCAAATTCACAAGCTTTTAAAAATAAATACATAAACTTAATTTTAATTTTCTCTTACCCTCGTTCTAAATAGGATATTTTAGAGTTGTGTTCCAATCTATGATACAAAGATGAAAGGGATAGAATATCTTTAATTTTTGAAATAACTGAATTTAATTTATTTATATTTAAATTTATTTATTATTTTAATTCGCATCCAGTTTAAATAATTATATTAATTGAATATCCGAAGTCTCCAAATATTTGAATTTGTTAAATCAACTTTTTTAAAAAATAAAAATATAATATTAAATAAGAATTAAATATATAAATGAATATCAAATTTATATATTTTCCGCTATTTGAATCCAAAATTTAAAAAGATTTAGATGACGAATCATATTAAAACCTCCTTCGAATTCATTGCGAATAATAAATCTAGTATCTCCAAATCTACAACACTGAATTTGTAAAAAATGAATTCGGATATCCAATTTTTTAATTTTTATCGCTATCTTTGGTGAAAGTTGATGAAAGAGGATCAAAGTTGGTGGAAGGAAGTTTAAGTGAAGCCATAAAGGGGGGGGGGGGAGAGAGAGAGAGAGAGAGAGAGAGAGAGAGAGAGAAACAAAGGATTAATTCTTTTTCAAGAAATTATTTTATTTATTGTAGGTAAAATTTTTTAATTATAAGAAATTAGTATGATGGCATTTTTTTGATATATTTAAAAAATCTAAAATATTAATCAAAAAAGAAATATGTAGCCTAAACATGCTTGTGAAGTTAAAAAATTTTAATGACGGTTTATAAGCAAACTTATCTTTTCTTATCAATAAAACCAAAGAATTTGAATCACCTTTAACTAGTAGTATCTAATAGGTCTGAATTTCAAATTAGAACACATGCAATCTTTTAATTAACCTCAAGTTACTACTTCTTTTACATAAAAAATAAAAAATTATTTTAACGAGTAAAAGATAAAAGCTATTACATTTTTAATTTTTGAAATATTTGAATTTGAATCTATTTTATCTATTTGTATTTGAATTTGTTTATTATCTATTTATAATTTGAATTTGCATTTGATTTAGATAATTATATTAGTCAAAAATCTGAATTCCCTAAATATTTGAATTTGTTAAATTAATTTTTTTGACAAGATAAAACTATAAAATTAAACAAAACTTATGATTTATACTATAGATAACCTTTTAACACCTTATCTATAATCTATAATATATATAAAAACACGAATATGAAAATTCTTTTGAATTGACAAAAATAGTTATTATTGTTTACTTTAATTTTAAATTGCCGTTATAAATATTTTATTATTAATAATATTTATCTAATTTATAATTAAGAAGTTTAATTTGATTAAAATACTTTTATCAATGATAATATCCATTATTATTTATTATATTATTTAATAATATTGGAACAAATATTTTACTATTTTATTATATATTATGAAATTAGGATTATATTTTTAAATAAGATAATGAATACAGTTTATTTCTTCTTATTTTTCTTAGAATTATTTTGGTTTTTTTTTCATTCACTAAGTTAATATTTTTTTATTTGATTTTCAGGCAGATTTCAAAATATTAAAAATTCAATAGCTTTAAATTTTTTCTTTCACAGCAAAGGTTTTTGGCTCTTTGTTAATTTATTCTTTTTTTAACACAATTTCATATTTCATATTTTTAAGATTTATTTTAGTTTTGGTAGATTTCTACATATTGTAAAGTTAATATACTTAAAAATGAATTCATTACAGAGATTTTTGAAATTAAATTACATTTCAAATTATTATCAATTAATTTATTAATTAAATGAAAAAATATATTATTTAACAAATTAAAACTTAAATGTATAAAATCATATATAACTTAAAAATTAGTTCTAATAAAAGCACTCAGAGGTTGGGGACTTTTGAACGAGGAATTCAATCTTGAGATAAAATGTGATGCGACTACCATGGCTATATGCTTTAGACAAAAATCAAATTCAATTCAATCACTTATTGTATTGGAAAATTATGCAGTTTCTTTTTTTTTTTTAAATATATATTTTTTATTGTTTTAGTTTTTCTGGGTGGATAAAAGTATAGTTGTCAGTCGTACATTTTTCCCTGATTTAATTTAAGGAAAGGAGAATTGGGTCAGGCCTCGACTCTTAAGGGAAAAGGGAACATATCCTTGACGCAAGGGCAACATTGCATGCCTGAGTCCCAAAAAAAAAAAAAAAAAAAAAATTGCCTGAGCCGTCGGTCATCTTGAGTTGCCTCTGTCTTTTTCCCCTTCTTTTCTGACATGTATCACATCATCAACACCTGAAGAAAATTAACCTACTGGTTGATCCAAAAGCACTACTATACTTGCATGTTGTGTATGCACCAGTTTGTAGGGTTAAAGTAAGAAATAAGATGATCATAACATTTCTTTTAAGTGTGTGCGTGTTTTTTTTTAATCTCTTAGAAAGATCTGCTTCGGAGCTCATGTTTACAACTATAGATTCAATACTATATAAGGATCATAGTCAAGATACATGAGATAACTTATGTCTAAGACTTTTGACATCTCTCTCCATAAATATCTAATGAAATAAGTGTAAAACAAGCAATTCGATGGAACATGCAAAGAACCTAGCTCTGAAACGAAGTTAAAAAAAAAAAAAAACTTCAAACCTATATTCAAACACTAACTTATAGGATGATGAGTCAAATACAAAATATAAATCATACTATGTACAAAGAGAAAGGCAATATGCCACCATATCAAACAGCCTACTGGTGGTTTTGTGGTTTGATACTAAGTAGTTCGCAATTTATAGATCAAGAGCAGCTGGTCAAGAAATAAACATGCCATTATTTTTATTTTCAAGGAGATTGCATATTCAGGGTTTTAACTAGAAATTTTCATATTTAAATTGTTAATATAGATGAGATATGTTAGCGAGGGTAGCTGTCATCCTTGTGGAACCCAAGTTTCAATTGATCTCTTCCACAAGCATAGACCTGTAGTGATAAAAAAGAAATAGGCTAATATAGTGATAATTATCATACTATCTATCACATAATTAAGTATTCTTTGTCAAGGTAAGTTTGTTTTCGATCACTTGACTTGTTTCCTAACATGCTACAAGGTTGGAAAGAAATTTCATTTTAAATAAAAAAAAAGATGAAACTTGAAAATAGGGGAATTATTTGTAGATATTGAAATATAAACTTTAAATTTATTGGACATCATTTTTAAAAACTAAATATATGAACCAACTAGATCAAATCTCGGGTCTGGATTAGATTGAGGATGTTAATTTTAAGTTATGTTTATTTTAATGACCATGTCAATTTCAAAGTTTTTATCCATCTCCACGTTGTTAAGAATCAGAGTAAGCATTGAAATAGAATAAAAACTTATCAATTTGCATTATCAATAATAAAAATAAACAAATTGTAATACCCAGCCAAAAATATATATAAATCCAATTTCTTGTATAAACTTTTGACTCAAGTCCAGTAGAGATTTTATTAAAATATAAGGGTTAAAATAAAAAATAAAAGAAAAAGAGAAAAAACCTACGTTACTTTTACTTTGACAAAAAAATAAAAAATAAAAAATAAAAATAGAGAAATGGGTGAAAATCCTAGAAGGGAAAAGAGAAATTGAGGTTTTGAGATTAAGTCTGAAATCTAAGATGTAAGGCATGATCAACCCTAATTTCTTTTAATTTTTCATTTTTAATTAGTTGTTTATAAAATTCATGTTTTAGTTTTAACATTATTTAAGTTCAAAATTATTTTAGTGTCATTTCAGTTACTTTTAGGCAACATGATGGGTACTAATAGATTGTGATCTTTCTAACTGTTCTTGTGGCAACTCAATCGGATTTGTATTTTGGGAGAAATCGATTTTATTTTTATATTATGGAAAATAAGTTTTGACAATTTTAACAAGCTAACTTTGAGTCACTAAAATTTCATATTTCAATGTCGTTTTTGTCGATCTTTGGATGATTTTTGTAGTATAAAGTGTGATCTTTCCATGATATGTGTAACTTGGTCAAATGAGTCTATATTAAGAGAATTGGAGTTCCAAAGTAACCTAGAAAATTTTGGGCATTTTGTGATCCATTTCAAAGTTTTAATCTCGAAACATAGTCCATATAAAGTCATTTGGTTAAAACAACATTTTATTTTATAGTATTACATTTCCACTTTGGATTTGTGTTTTAAGATTCACTAGAAATTGCTTGTATTAGGAGTTTTAATGGCTCCAAATAAGCCTAATAATTTCTGAAACCTAGAATTTTGAATGATTCAATGATGATTTTGTGACTTTTTGGCTTTCAAAAAATAAGATTTCAATCTGTTTTATTACTGAAATGAATTTGGGTTTTAAGGCATGCTATGTAAGCTTTGTTTTAGTATCAACTACTCCTCTAAATTCAGCTTAATGTGCTAGAAATAGGTGCTCAAAGTAAATTAAAGGATAATGAAAATCTAAAATTTTAGCTTTTCGTAAAGTTCCATTTTTAATAATTTTAAAAGTTATTTTTGTCCAATAATCGATCTATATTGCTATGAAAAGAATAAATTTTGAATATTTGAATGTTATTGAATTTTAGCATGAATAAATATATTTTTAGTAAATTACTTCTAAGTTGGCTTATTTTTGAAATTTTGTTTTTATGATTAAAACTTTAGAAAACTAAAATTTTATTAATTTTATAATTCTTCAAAATCATATGTATAGTTATTATTGATTCTATGTATTTGTCTTAGATTAATCCAAGAAATGTCTTGGTTTGTTTGGATTGATCAATAGCTTTATTTCTAATTTGAAAACTTTTCGAATTAATGGGCTTCAAGAGGTTATGACTTCGTTATTTCTTGGTTTCGGTTTAGCAAGTGACTTGATGTCCCTTTGGTGTTTTGGCATCCTAAAGTCAACCTTATATTTCTTAGATTTACATATAATATATAATATTCTGTCCTTGCTTTGTTAATCAATTAAGCATGTTAAGTATATGCATGACATTTCTTTGTTCTGATTTGGAACGTTATTTCATTTTGATTTAATCTTCAAATATGAATTTGTACAAGTATATGTCTAGACTTCTTTGTTTATTTATATAAGTAAAATTTATTACACAAGATGCTTTGAAAGAAAATATGAAATTTGCTTTGAACAAAACGTGCTTTATAAAATAAACATTTATTGCTTCATATAATTAGGTAATCCAAAAATATGTTTTCTTTTGATTTGTCTCTTATTATGACTATGCTCTAATTTTGTCAGCGAAAATTAAATATTGGCTATGTCAACATGTACTTTGTAATAGAAATCAATTTCAAACCCTACCACCAACCAATGTTTGCTTTTAATACGCTTCTGACCTACTACAATTAGGGTTAACTATGGTTTTTGTTCTCACCTATGCTACAAGTATATGGATGATATTTCTTTGTTTTGATTTGGAATGTAATTTCATTTTGATTTAATCTTCAAATATGAATTTGTACGAGTATATGCATAGACTTCTTTGTTTATCTATATAAATAAAATTTATTGCATAAGATGCTTTAAAAGAAAATTTTAAATTTACTTTGAACAAAATATGCTTTATAAAATAAATGTTTATTACTTCGTATAATTAGGTAATCCAAAAACATGTTTTCTTTTGATTTGTCTCTTAGTATGACTATGCTCTAATTCTGTCAACAGGGATTAAATGTTAGCCATGTCGACATATATTTTATGATAGAAATCGATTTCAAATCGTGCCACCAGTTAATAATAGTTTTGTGATATTCGATCTATGCAACCAATGGTTGCTTTTGATATGCTTTTGACACACTACCATTAGGATTAATTATGGTTTTTGTTCTAACCTATGCCGCAAGGGTTAAATGTGGTCTTAGTACATTACGAAAGATTAATAAAAATTTGATTTTGAATTAGTTTGCTTATTTATATTATTTGATAATCTAATTTTGAAGTTGATATATTTATTGAATATTAGATTACCCAATTTTATTTTCAAATCATTATTGTGCATAATTTTGGCCTAAATGTTTTCCAACATGTTTAATACAACTAAGAGAATATTAGTTACTTATTGATATTTGTACTCATTCCTTTTAATTTCTTTTTTCTTTTTTCAAATTTTGCTATATGCATCTCCGAAGTTTAGTTATGACGAGAGAAATTGTTTGCGAGTTTATCATCTACTTATGTTATTTAGAATATAGGTAATTTCATATTAGATTTAATCGTTTTATTAGGTAGCTAGAATACTTTGCATTTTCAACTAAGGTGTAATATTAAATAATTGGCGACTTACGGTTATGCAAGTTATAAATTTTGGAGACTTTAAGAGTTTTTGAGTTTTGGTTTAGTATGATATCTATTACCTTTCATGTTTACAGGATTTGTCTCAGAAGTATATGTCATTGTTATGTCTTAAATCCTAGGATTTAGGGCATGGCACAAATCTCAAGTACCATATTTATTTTGGGAAAAATGCCCAAAACGATATGTATATAAAAAAAATGAAAAAAGCCTAAAACGGTATGTCAAAATATGCCAATACCAAAACATACTAATATTAGAACAAAATGATATGCCCACAACTATAGTACTAACTACTTTGGTGCCAACTCAAATCAATTTCCTTTTATAGATTGTATATTATTTTATTTTATTTTTAAGCTAAAATTTCATTTATTTTGTGTTCATTAGAAAATAGAAAAAAAAGGTGGTAAACTTCCTGTCCATTTAGAGGAATACCATGTCAGAGCATATGCCAAGCAAGTATATATTCTGATAGAATTTTGTTAATTAAATAGCACGCCAAAACTATAATTAGAACCTTTCAATGAGAACCATGAGAGCCAAACATTTTTTACCATTGGATGAAAGAAATCCATGTTAAACTATTGATGTTTGTACTTTCATTAAAAGCTACTAACTTGTTACCTGTGATAGCAAGTAGATGAAAAAGAAATAGAGCCTTTGTTGTATTTGTACTTTTCTCGATAGAATAAAAAGATAAAAAAATCTGGACACATTGATTTTTTTCATTTTGAAGCTTATGCAAAATGTCTAGAGAAAATAAATAGAATTTTTTCAAATAGAAGGACATAATCAGTAAATAGGGAGCAAAAGAAATAAAGAAGAAAATAAAAAAAGTTTTAATGAAGGAAAGCTTGATGTGTGTAGAAGAACTATTTGTAAAAGTAGAGATTTGCATTTATATGAGGAGAGAATAGGCAAACAAGAAGAAAAGAGATAGAACATCTATGAAAGTTTGTTTGGTTTTTTGAATGTCAAAGTAAAGAAAGAACATAAGTTACCATTATTGTGAAATGGTTTAGGTATGAATTTGAATTGATTAAATGTAGATGAAAATTTAGTGCTTCTCATTTTTATCTTATAAGATAAGTTGGAACCCATAATACAACGCGTGGAAGCTAATTTTAAGAACATTAACAATAAATTAGAGGGCATGCATTTAATAATATGGTAGGGCATAATATGATTGATAAGTTTTCTCCATAAAATTCTAGTTCGTATGAGTTGTCTTAGACATCCGCAAGGAAAAATAAGTTAGTAAAGGTTGACAATATAGATAGTGAAGAAGAGAAAGAATATAGCTTGGATGAATTATTTGACTACAATAGCTTTAGAATGCCAATGAAGCAAATTGGCAGAACTTCATATGAGAAAAGAAACGTAATAATAAGGCAGAAAGGAAATGAAAGCTCTGAAACTCGTTCTAAAGATGAGTGCAAAAAACCTGTCACAAACATGAAGATACATAAAACGGAAGAAAAATCAAAGAATATTATAGTTTGGCAGATAGTTATGTCTCAGCAGACAAAAGGAGTAAAGCCTCAGCTGCTAAACCATGCAAAATCAGCCCAGCTACTTTTTTGCAAAAAAGAATAAACAACAAAAAAAATATATTTTTAAATTTATTTAGGGTTAGATATAGCATTAATTCCATATTTAATTGTTATGGTTTAGGCTATATTTTTTAATTGTATTAGTAGTTCTTATTATATAATTGGTTTGTCGTTGAAGAAACATATTGAAACGAAAGTGAAATATAAGAGAAAGCAACATCAGCTTACATTGGTACCAAGCAGGGCCGAATTTGAAGATTCAATAATGGAATTCCTACAAATAGACCCTAGAATTGGTCAAAGGTAATTTTTCATTTGAAAGTAAAATAATATGAGATTAGGATGTGCTGTGTTTTGGAACTCCTTTGCTTGCTGTCTATTGCAATGAAAACAAGATTGTCGTTGATTTTCATGGCGTAAATGGAACAAGGATTTGGTACATGGTTTTAAGCTTGTGAACTAATGACATGTTTGTCTTATTTTGTTTACAGCAATCCATTTTTTGCGAAAGAGTAGATATAGGTTGTTTCATTGATTTATATGAAAAATGTATGAAATACATGACCACTTTTTACCATTGTCAGTAGATATTTATTTGTGCATATCAAATTAATTGAGAGGCTATTGAGGTTACATGATATTTTTTTCCTTTATGCATCGACTAAGAATATTTTTTTAAATAATAGATGTTCATACCAATAACTTCATTGCTCATTGGTACTTGTTTGTCACCGATTTTACAAAGAGAGACGTGCATATCTTTGATAGTTTACCCATTGTTAGAGGTAAATCCTTGAGAAGGCATCAAGCAACATTAGTGATGAGAAATATCCGTTATGTAGGAATCTAATGCTTATTTGTTAAGTGCTTAACATATTAGGGTTCAGGGAATTTTTATTTTAATTTGCAAGTATAATTCTGTAATGAGATGTTTAGAGATCCTTCATTTAAAATAGGGTATCAAGAATTTAGAGATATAACCACATAACCTGTTATTATACTTGACCATATTCCAAGAAAATGGAGCACATAAGTTTAGATTCAAACTTAATGGTTATTCCTTAAACCTTACTTGTTCTAACATTTAAATTCATTTTGGAGCTTAGGTATGATCGTGGCATATTCACAATCATATTTTTGAAGGGCATGCATTTCAGAGTATATCGATTGATGGTATATAGTTTATTATCTAGCATAACAATTATGATATATCATTTTGATATTGACTTAATATGTTTATGTCTACTTCATTCAGGGAACCAACCATAGAAGTTGTGCCTTGTTGGCCTACATGCTGGTTTCCTACAAGCTAAATAAGAAGCATGAACTATTATAAAGTGTATAAATGGAAATTGGTATATATGGATGGGATTAATTTTACAGTAGAGTATTTGTTACTTTTGAGTATCTTCCTTTTTGATGGGTTAGGCTGCTTGTTTAAAGATTGGTTTACTAAAAATGATTTTGTATATATGCAATATTAGCATACGCCAAGCTAATTCTATTAGCTTATGGGTAGACATTTTTTAGCATAATATTTGACTCTATCTAATGTTGAAGTTGTTGTCCATTTATACTATTATATGTACTCCTAAATTTATACATTGTTTAGCTGATAAATTAATTTTTATGAAAAAAAGTTTCTCTTATTCCATGTAGTTCTCATTCCATGCGCTTCTGTTTAGCAGATAAATTAATTTTTTATAGATGCAATATCGACGCACCTTTTACGAACATAGACATAAAGTTTTAAATATGCGATGCGAGTATCATGGATTAATTGAACATAGGCTGCGGTGGTCCATATAAAACTATGGCACTTTTTCATGATTCAGTTTAGCGATTCATAATTATGGCCAGGCATTTATGTTTTATATACTAACTGAAATAAATGCTGTGTAATTGTTAAATTAAAAAATCTGGTTTTGGAAACTTGCCCAAAGAGCCGTGCTGATTAACTTACCTAGAAAGTTGTGCTGGCTAAGATAAAGCTACAGTGTCTATAATGTCAGCACGTTGGTTTAAGAAGTCTTGTTAATTTGTACTTCATTTACAGCAATTAGACATTGAAATTAGTTTACGGTAGTCCAATTGATGATTTTTTACATCTAGTTTCCACTATTCTACTTTAAATTGGTTAACGATTGTGTAATTAACCAAGTTACATCAACATTGATATTAGTTTAGGGTAGTCTAATTCATCAAATTAGACATATAGTTACACTAATTCTACTTTAAATGGTTAATGATTACCTAATTGACCGATTTATGCATGTAGTTGCACTATTTATACTTGAGCTCCAATAATTGAACGTTGAAATTAGTTTAGGGATTCATCAAATTGTACATATAACTACACTAATTATACTTTAAATTGGTTAACAATTGTCCAATTGACCAGTTTGTATATGTAGTTACTTTATTTATACTTGACACACACTAATTGAACATTGAAATCAATTTAAGCAACCATCGAATTATACATCTAATTACACTAATTCAACTTTAAATTGGTTTAAGATTGTCCGATTGACCAATTTGGACATGTAGTTACACTATTTATACTTGACTTACACTAATTGAACATTGAAATTGGTATAAGATAGTCCAATTGATGAATTTATACATCTAGTTACAATAATTCTACTTAAAAACAAACTATAGTCCTATGGTGCCTTTAAACTCCAAAGAATATTATTAATAGGTTACAGAGTTATGCGTGAATCATGTGCCTGTGATGCAAAAAGAGAGTAACTAAGACGAGTTGTTCAAACAAAAAGGTTGCGAACATTCATCATCATTTTTTGGTTATCACATAAAACAGATGTAGCCCGTAGCTAGCTAAGGAAGGGGATGAAGTAATTAAAAAGCTATTACCTTGGATGTGAAAAAGATGAGACGGCAAACCAATGGTTTAAGAGAAGATGTGGCTATTTCTTTATGGATAAAGAAATTGGCAAGAATGGGAACGCATGATGCCGACTGATTGTAATGATAGCAATTGGAGAAAGAAAATAATAGGGTTAGGAATAGGTTATTAGGGTTGAAACCATTATTTAATGTAGTTTTTGGCAATTTTCGTAATGTTTATTACTAATTTAACTTCATGCATCAATATCATGTTTGCATGCATTTAATATACGAGTAAGAAGCTGTATTCTTAAAACAACATTAAAATAGTAATCAACATATGCATAATCCATTTTAAAAAAACTGTATTTACTCGATTATAATCCAAGCAAAAATCAATAAACAAACATCTATAAACACATATAAAACCCATTTAAGTTCAATATCCATCATCAAAAAAAGAATCATCATATGATAAATCCATCATATATAAAAGCATTGAACAATTATCAACATAAAAAACCTGGAAAAAGCATAAGCAAGATGCACTAGGCCAAATTGGGATATCTCAGCCAATAAAGCTTAGAGCTTCTCTCTCATTTTTCTTTTGAACTTAATTCCCTCATTCATCTTTGCTATATAGTTGTTGTATACTTCTGTGTGTGCTTTATCATAATGCCTTATAGACTTTAGGGTTTTTTAGGTAAAAAACATCTGGTTTTCGTATAAGTTATTGTAGGCTTGCACGTTTCCATTTTGTAGTCATCAATCTCCACCCGAAACTTAGTGCGTATTTGGTCTATTGTCTGGCATATAAAATTCCTTTCTGCTTCATGTTAGTCTAAAAAAAAGGTTGGGCCCTTGATGACTATTGGCTGCAACTCTTGATTGGCATATGTTGAGTTGATAGTGATGATAGCCTTGAACTGTTCTCCGCATTGTTCACAAAATCATAAATGGGATTTTGAAATCCTATAGCTACAGCAATATCTTGTATTAAGCCTTCAAAGTTGATTATGAAAGTCCCTATATATCTAAAAATCCTATAAAAAAAAGATATTTCGCAATTAACAAACATTAAAAAGAATAACGATTAGGGTTTAGGGAATAAGGTTTTGGTATTGCTTATCTTTCTTGACGGTTGAAGATTGGTTTGAGAATAAAGTGTCAAAAGTGCAAGAAACTTCTGGAAATTGTTTGTAATGGGTGTGAAATTGAAAATATGTTAACTGATGTATACAGTTCAACAGATGATGATTTTATAGACAATCTGTAAACCATATGTAGGAGATATGAATAGATTGATTCATTAATGCAGTATTAAATGAAAAACAACTATAAACCTTTTTTATTTATAATTTGATTAAGTGGTATTAGTTAACCACCATATCTCTACTATGTCAATTGAATTGTTTCAAACAATTTGAGTGCCACACTCCCCCATAACTGCAAGTAAACTGTCAAGTAGAGTGAAGAAAGGATATGCATAATGAGATTCTTCATGAATGGTAAATAAAAAAAGGAAAAAAAGGTGCTTAGGGTTAGTGATCACCCCAATAGAAGATAAAAAATGTAGCATTTAAGGGGTATTACTTTGAAAAAGGTGAAGCATTCATCTCATTGAAAAGTTATATATGCCACGACATAAACTTAAAAAGTGTGGCATTTATGTAATTTATATGATTAAATAAATGCGTGATTAAAACATTATTTATTTTAGTCGTTTTTACAATTGAAGGATATTAAAACACAAAGAAACCTATTCTTGAGGGATATTAAAAGGCAAAGGTTTCAATTCTTACCCTAAAAACCTAATTAACAAAACCCTAATTTGTTAAACTGGTCAGTCCATCCCTAAAAAAATCATGTCGACCTCCAAAACCTAACGTTGGCTCCGCCATTCAAAATAAACAGAAACAAAAGATTGAGATGGCTAACCATAACGTAGGATAGGTTTAGGGTTTTGTTTATTTAAAGTTTGTATATGATTATGAATTTTAATACAAATAATATTGTAGAAATACTGATATGTTTTACTGTTCATTATATGCAAAATTTAAAAAACCTATCTGTTATTGAAGACAAAGGTTCACCGAGGTCAATGTAGCATATGACAATTGTTAAAAAAAAGAGGATAGGTTATGCTTCATTGATAGATTAAAGAGATTCGTAAATGAACATAACATTCAGCCAAAAGATTTAATCGATTTTAGCTATGATCTCAGTGAAAGATTTGAACTACTAGTTTTCAAAAAATATTGGTCAATCAAGATGGCTGGGCAGCTATTGTCAAGAAATCATAAAACCTTATAGTATTTTTTACATGCAATATGCAATTCTTAACCCTAAAAAATTTTTAACTATTACTTATATGTCATTTGTCTTGAACCGTAAACCCTTGAAAAAGTAAAAACTGTAAAGGTAAAAGATGAAGCTAGCTAATCAATAGCTAAAATTGAACTTAAGATTATTAACCTCGAGGTGGAAGAGTTTGAAAGAATGAAGCCAATGTTTGAATACATGATGGTCTCATCAACTGTGAATCCATATTTCCTTTTGGTATAGCATGGGATTTTTTTAGTAATAGTTTAAACATCATACACAAAGTAGTTAAACTATTAACAATCAAATTGTAGCATGTTCTTAGAAAATTTGCTCGCGAGCACTAACTACCCTATCTTGTATCACTAGTTCTCTTAGTTAAGCAGAAAGTGAAAGTATGGCATGTTAATTATATATGTGATGACCATAACATGGCTCTATCAGCAGGATAGAGGAAATTCGTTATGGATAATCAACTGAGAATCATGGACAAATGTATTTTTGAATTGACTGAGCTAAAAAAGTTAAATGTTTGAATCATCTGTAACCGATGATTTTATATATTTTGCATAATTCATGCATTTTATTTTTCTGCAACCTCCAGAGATTTAAACTCTGAAAGTTATATAACTCTAGCTTGTAATTGAAATGTTAATTATATATCTGTTACTGTTAATTGAAATGTCGATTATATATCTATTGCTATTTTTGAATTTATTACAACTAAATGCAGTAATATTCATAAAACTCAATTCCATAGCAAGCAGAATAAATGCCACAACGCTATTTACATTTGAACGCATTCGTTTAATGAACTTACCAACAGTCCACGATGAAGATAATGTCATAACATTTTTAATATTAACATGCCGATTTAGGAAATAGTGTGCTAGTAGATGGTAAAGATAACGGTACAGCATTTGTATTGTTAGCACTTCGATTTAAGGAATCATTTGTTAATAGATGGTGAAGATAACTCCGTAACATTTGTAATGTCAATGAGCCTCTTTGTTACTAGATAAAGAAGATAACATAGCATCGATTGTAATGTCAGCGTGTCGGTTCAGGAAATTGTTTGTTAATAGTTGAAATAAGTGATTACTTCAAAATGATGAATTTGTATATGTTGTTACACTAATTTTATTATAAATTGGTGATTAGTTTTGTCTACCTGATAAATTTGCACATTGGTTATTATAATTAAATTGACAATTTTTAGACATACTTACAATAAGTCTAGATAACATTGGTGACATTATCCAATTGATGTGTTCTACATTTGTTACAATAATTATAGCTGAAATTGGCTTGGGGTTATCCAATTGATCAAATTCTAGATTTACTTACACTAATGCAACATTAAAATTGGTTTAAGGTTATCCAATTGATCAAATTCTAAATTTATTTACACTAATTCAACATCGAAATTGGTTTATGGTAGTCCAATTGATCATTTTGTATAATTAGTTACACTAATTATTCTACTTTAAATTGTTTAATGATTGTCTAATTGATCAATCTGAGCATTATAGTATCATTAATTGTAGTTGAAATTGACTTAGGGTTGTCCAGTTGATCAAATTGATCATATATAGGGTGATTATAGTCTTATAGAGTGGGTAAACCTTAAAAAGTAATATCAATCGATCATGCAAAGGGAAACATAACATGGTGTTAAATGGTAAAACAAAATAGCTGTAAATAGTTACCATCAATTATTGATTATCAGATAAAATAAATGCAGCCAGGTACAAAGGGGAAAAATTAATAAAACAAATATACTTACCTCAGATATGAAAATGACAGCACATGGCAACCCAATGGTTTAATAGAGGATGTAACTGTTTCTCATGGACAAGACATTGGTAAGAAGGAGAATGCATAGGGCGGGTTGCTTTGGCAATTTGTTACATCATAATACTAGTAATTTAGCTTCATACGGTTAATATCATGTTCCCATATAGATAATTTACGAGCATGAATCTGTATTCTTAAAACAATATTAAAACAAAAATCAACCATTAACATGAAACATTAAAACCATGAAAATCCATCAACATTAATCAAAATATATATAAACATTAATCAACATACATCAACATTCATGAACAATAACAGCTACCTAGACCATCACCATCAATAAGAAACCCTAAACTAAACTACATCTCAGCCAACAAATGTTGGACTTTCTCTCTTAATTTCCTTTTAAATTCCATTCCCTCGTTCATTTCTACTATGTATCTGTTGTGCAGGTCTATGGGCGCTCATTCATAGCACATCAAGGTCTACCGCTTGCCCAGTGAGAAACTTTTGCTCTTCGTACATCTCTTTGTATTAGGGTGTTGCAATCCTCGATCTCTACCCCAAAGTTAGTGCCCATATGGTCTATCACCTACAATATGGAATTCCTTTTGGCTCATTCTTGGTCCATCCTAAAGCTTTCCTCAATAACTATTGGCTTTAAATCTTGATGGCCTTTGATTGGGTTGATCATGATAATAGCCTGCAACTTCTCCTCCGTATTGGTGAGGAACTCGTACATAAGTTTGAAATCATTTAACTGTAGCAATATCCTTCAGTAAGCATCTGAAGTTGATTCTAAAATTCCCATATATTTGTAATTGTTTATAAATAAACATAGAAAAATTAATTTGCAGTAAACATCCATTAAAAATAATTTAAGGTAGACGAAATAAGGTTTGGTACTACTTACCTGGTTTGACTGTTAAAGAAGATTTAAGAAGATGGTGTTTGAAGTCCGCGGAGACCCTCTTAAATAATATAACTTCTACACCTACCATGCATGCATATACATTTTTAGCTATTTCACTAGATGTCGATGCCCCACTTAGTTTTTCCTGCAGATGTAATCATTAAGTTAAGATTGATATAAAGTTCATGGTTATCATATAGTAAATATTTTATCAAACGACTATGCACCTTATCAAAATAAATATTTACCCAAAAACATTCATTCTTACAAAGTTCATCGTATGAGGAATTGTACTTATTGTCACTGTCCTAGGAGATTATTCCAACATTACTTTCTACAGGGTCAATGAGATTACATGTATGATTAATATGCCCCATAACCCACATTGTGAACATGTATAATTCTTTCTCTTCTTCTATTCATCTTTTTAATATTCTAGTTGGACCTCTTCAAAGTTTCTACGGTGATGCATCTTTTCCCTTTTTCCAAAATTTTCACCTACATTGGAAATCTCGTCCACCTTAGCAGTTAAGTTAGCCAAAGTAGTCTTTGTGACCTTAAAAACCTTTTTTGCTCCTTGAAGCCAAATAGCATAACCTATTGAATGGTGCTAGTAATGATGAATATTTCAATCTCTCCACTGCATTTGTATCCAATCGCAAATTAATAGTTGCCATGTATAATTCCTGGCATTAATAGTCTAATGACGCATGATGTAACTCTCTGGTATATACTTCAAATGCTCATTTTTCAACACGAAAATTGTATGCCTACAAGTAAAGCCTTTGACTTGAAAATAAGACAAGAACACTTGATGCCTTGGTTTATTTCATTGTAACTGATTTTTATGTCCTTCGAAAGCCACAAATACCATATCAACGTATATATTTTGTGTGCTTATCCTCTTATTCTATCTCTCATTTTCTTATGTAAACATCTTGATGCCTAAGCTCTTTTTGAACATTTTAAATGAATTACGAGTGAAGACTTGTCTAGCATGTTTTTCTAGCGGTTGTGTGTTGCTTAAAGGAACAAGTTCAATTTCCCTAAAGTAGAAGTCTGCCTCTAGCACCAATCTACGTATATTTGAAACTGCATTTTTGATTAAATGAAAAAATTCAAGTAAGGTTCCATTTCTTTTTATATATTTCTTCAAATATGACTTGCATCCTTTACAATGAGAAATTTTTTTAATACTTCTAAAGAAATTGCCTATCAGAAAGCCTTAAGCCCACATAAACCTTGTATTATATTTCTCATTCATCTAACTATTCCCTTCAAGATTAAATCTACATACCAAATTCTTCCACTCAGAATCAAATTCTTTTTTGCTCAACTAAGAATTTAAGCATTTTTTAGATCCTTATGCAATTTCAATGTTGAGAACGTTTGAGGTAGCATTCCTTTGGATGTGCCACATGCAAAACCAATGATTAGCTTCAGAGATAACAACTTTTAGGGACATTGTGTATTGCCTTGTCCCTATTAGTAACAATTAAAATAGGCCTTTTATTGCTCATGCAACATAAGAACTCATTTAAAACCAAAATAATTGTTTTTTGCCTTTCATTTGATAAAATTGTAAATCCAAACACAATTGTTTGATAGTGAATTGCAAATCCAAACACAATTGTTTGATAGTGATTATTAATTCCTACCAACACTAGTAGAGGGAGATCGTACCTATTCTTCTAATGTGTTGTATCCAATGCAATATCGCCTCTAAAGTATGCATAATCTAACCGAGTACTTGAGTTTGCCCAAAAAATATTTTTAAGCTATTTCTCATCATCAATAGTTTATCTCATTTAAAAACCAAGACTCGAAGTTGCTTTGGCCTGAAAATATAGTGATGAAGCATTTGCAGCACCACCTGCAATCGTTTTTGTTGATTCTGCAGAATACTTATTTGCAAGATTTTTCCTTACGAAACCCACCTTATCGAATCCACCAATTTAGTCAGCGAAGTACAACATCATTTGGGATGGTCAAATTCCAGTTCATCTCATTGCATTGGTTTTGCCATTGCACCCTTACAAACAACTCGGTTCGATTTAAAAAGAAACTTCTATGAAGGTTTCACCAATTTATGGTTGTGTTTTTTATAAAACATAAACACTACCTATTTCTGTGTACTTATATGGAGTATGAAATGCATCTTTACCTTACATCATGTTTTGTTCAGAGGTCTAGGATCCTGGATCCTACTTTTATTCTTTAATCATTTCTTCTCTTGAACCCTTCTTATTACATAAGAAATTTTTTCCCACAATTCCAGTGTTGATCTTTCTTGGTACCTCTCAGTCGCACACTAAATCCTATATTATAAGCATAAGTCATGTAAAATGACTCTACATCCTCCAAAGAATTAAACTCTAAACTTTCTATATCTCTTACTATTAATTGAAATGGATTTTTGTGATAAAAAATCATCTACCCAATAATTGTTATGTCCAGAGGGTAACAAATCTACTTTGCTTGAAACTTGATTTGATGAATTAACCTCTATTGAATATGTCTTCAAAGATGGGTTATCATTCATATCCAAACTCAGTTTCTTTCCACTTTTTCCTAAGTTGCCATCCATTTGTGTTTGGTCTGCTTAATGTAAGAAGATGCTCACATGAAGAAACAAACATTTTAAATTTATAATTGAGCAGTTGGAACATTTAAAAAACTAAGTAACCTACTAATAAAGGTATCAAATAAATGTTGAATTGAAACAATAAATGTAGCAGTTAAACAAATAAACAAATGCTGCAATGGTTAAATATTGTCACCACAGCAAATTACAATTACTTATAAAACTCCATTCTATTATACAGTAATACAACGTGCCTTTTTTTAATCACTATCCAGTAATGACTGAGAATTTTTTAAGTGATAGTTAAAGATACAACCCATTTACGTTGTATCTCATGTTTATTTTGAACACTTTAAAAAAGTAAACAACAAAATGACGTATGGGTTATACCTTTAACTAGGACATTTTCATGAAACCACTACATCAATGTTCTATGATGGGACTATGACAAAAGATGATAACTTACATTCAATTTTGCAAACAACTATGCTTTTTTTTTTTCCTCATTTGCTTTGTTTTTCTTTTGAAATACCCTAAACCCAATAACCAATAAGAAAACTTGAAACCAGCTAACCAAGAATAAAGTAATACAATGCAAATTTTTGTATACAACAACCAAAACAACAACGAACCATCCATTCTTCTTTGTTCATCTCAATTTCTGGGTTTCTTTATATATAATGCAAAACGGGGTCTCTTCATTCCATTTCCAATAATTTCCTTTCCTTAGATAAGTTTTCAGGTGCTTTTTTTAAATTTTAATTCTTGCATTAAAATAAATAAAACTATGAAACACTACAAAATTATCCATAGACCTTTTTAACTCCTTTTTCTTACACCAAGTAATCAGTTAAGGGATTTCAATTAAAGTACATGATCAATAGTACAAAAACACCTTCATTCAACGATAAAAAATGATTTGGTTTTCATAGTTCTCATTGCAAAAGTTCTCATTGTAGTTGATATCTAAATAATGAAAGAAGCTAATGCTTCATTTGCTTGAAAAGGTTTTGGACTAAATGTTTAAAAGTAAAAGTTTTAGGAGTTAGTGAAAATTTGGCTTAAGTTTTAGGATAAAATTATAATTATGAGCTTTGTATTTGACAATAAGTTTTATTTTTTTTCAAAATTAATCTTCCAATAAATTGACCTTATGTTTTATAGAATCAGTAATTTATTTTGCTCAATTAATTAAATTGTGCTATATTTGAACCCCCCAAAAAAAAAGAAAAATAAGGTTGTGCTAAATTATCCGAAATTAAAAAAGTGAAAACCAATAAATAATATAAATTTGCTGATTTAGTCTCATTCAAATTGTTTAGGTCACTTTTTTTTTTCCTTTTAGCCTTGACATTTTAAGGTTGGGCTCCCTTCCATTATTTTTTCATCGATTTCTATCCAATATAACTTTAATCACCATCTATAAATTTAATTTTAATTTGATTTTGATAATTCATAGGTAGGTCCTCTAGATATGAATAATATTGATAAATCTATTGAAAAGAAATAGACAAAAAAATAGATTAGAGTCCAATCCAACATTATATATATGTTTATAGGCTCTGTCATTTTTTAATTAAAATTAAAAAAAAGCTGGCTTCATTTATATATATAGATTGAATACTTCTAATTTTAGAATGTTATTAATGAATATATAGATTATAGACCCATTCTTGATAGATTTACTAGGATGAAATCTCCGCTACACGATTTTTTTTATAAAATATAATTACTTCAATTAACTAATTAAAGGTATTTGATTTGATATTAAAAGAATAAAAAACATAAACTATAATTTAGTATTAAGTATCATTAATATTAATATAATAAATTTATGTTAATTATAAAATTAATTATTTATAAATTATATAGTACAAATATTTTTAGAAGTCTTTAATTTTCAAAAATATATTATAATTTAGTATTAAATATACTTAATATTAATAAAATAATTTTATGTTAAAATATTTAAAAATTAATAATTTTCATTATTTTTAAATTATTGTTTATTAGTTGATTAAATAATTATAGAAATAATTTGTAGACATATAATTAGAAAGAAAATAAACAAATAAAGTAATTGCATTTTTATTGGTTTTTTTTTTAAAATAAAGCATATAGCAAAAAAGAATTAAAGGCTTAACTGGATAACGTCTATCGTCTTAATATAATAATTTTATATTAATTATAAAAAATTAAATATATAAGAATTATATATTTTTATTATTATTTAGTAAATTAATTAAATAATTCTAGAAATGAAAATATATATGTAATTATTAGAGAACAAATCACTACAAGAAAAAGGTTTGTTTTTGATAGAAAATTTTGCTGGAAAAATATCTAATTCGTCGATCATAATTATTTTTTATGAAACTTTAGTTACAGTAAATAAAGTTATTGATAATATTTTCATTGAAAATAATTTGTTTTTGTTAAAAATAATATTATTCTAACAAACTATTCCAACAAAATTTCTGACAGATATTTATTTCCAACATAATGATGAGTTACTAGCAACAGGATCTTTTGTAGCAAATAATTGTTAGTGGTGAAATTTCTCATGGTAGATAATTATTAGTGATAAAATTTTTTGTAATAAATAATTATCGATGATAAAATTTTTTTAATTAATAATTTAGTTAAAAAAATTCTGCTACAAATAATTATTTGTGATGGAATATTCTTTTGCTAATAACTATTTGTTATGAAATTTTTTAAAATTAATTTAAATTAATTTTATAAATAATTTTAATTATAATAATAAATTTATAAGTATACTTATGTATATAATCACAATAGTCAATTTTATATATAATACTTAATTTAATAAAAATAATTATTTTATAATTATAAAATAAATTAAATATAATTAATACGATAATTAAATAAAATTTTAAAAATAAAAATATAATAGTATTTGAATAACAAATTATTAATAATTGTTTAAAATAAGATACAAATCATCTTATTCAAAATGTCAGATTGTAATCGAATCCAACTGCAGCATTGCTTTTTGCACTAGAAATTCATCTCTATCACGTGGTTGCATAAAAAGATCGTTTACACGTACGCAACGTCCATTAACAAAATTGCACAATTATTATAATCAATATATATCCTCAATATATATATATATATATATGTATATATCTCAACCTCAATCATAGTGTGAATATATGCGGTAAGCAGCCACAAATCTAATAATTATAATAAACTAATTATAAACATAATTATTTTAAAATTAATTGTAAAATGATAAATCTGTATGCAATTATATTAATTATAATGCAATTATTTTATACTAAATAATTAAAATACAATTATATTAATTATAAAAAATTATTTTATAATATCAACAATTATATTAACTAAACAATTATAATACAATTATAGTAATACAAATGCTTTATGCTATAAACAATTATACAATTAATAAATAATTAAAATATGCAAAAAAATTATTAAAAAATAAATTACAATTAATCACATTAATTTAGATTATAAACCAATTATATTAGAAAAAAGTAATTATTTTCTAATTACTAACAAAATATATATAAGTAAAACCAAAACTAAAATACCTCAAATGATGTTAAAAGCTAACTACAAAACTCGTAAAAGTATTGAATAATCTTACAATAATATGAATAAATAAGTTAAAAATAACATAACTTGCAAAATAATAAATAAAATATATGAAAACTTATCAAATAATACCTTAAACATTGAACTGGGCTTCTAAAACCAAATAAACAAAGAAAAAAATTTTTAGGTTTGGAATCGTATAAATGAGAAGGGGAAATGACACAAGTGGCTTTTATAGCTAGATTATTTTCAATGAAATTCTAACTCAAAAACAAAGTTTGGGCAATAAATTTCCTTTCATTTTTTCGAATTCCATCGCAAAAACTATTATCGATGAAGTATTCCATCGAAAATAGCTTCAATGGAATTTTGACTTTGTCCCAACTACAAATTTCATCGGAAAAAGTTTAGGCAAAAAATTTCCGTCCGGTCTTTTCAATTCTATCACAAAAACTTTTACCGACCAAAATCTTTATGGAAAATATTATTTTTGATAAAAATTTCAATTGGTAATAGTTTTTTGTGACAAAATTTCCTCGAAAATGAAAGTCATCGAAATTTAGTCGTAAAAATATTTTTGATGAATTTTTAGTCAAAAATAATTTTTTGACCAAAAAATCTGTTGAAAATATGATTCGTCGATGAATTTTTTCTTATGGGTTTTTATCTAAAAATTTTAATTAATTATTTTTTCTAACTAAATTTTTTGTCGTAAAAGAACCTTATTACTTAGGAAATAAATTTAGTGCGTAAATTTGGCGCACATGAATATTAAAGCACCAAATTTGTTAACAACATATATTCACTTTTTCCACCGAAATTTTCATCCAAAGAATTCCATATTATTTTCAATGGAATTTCCGTTCAAAAATAATCTAATTCTATCGGAAATACATGATTATTTCTAATGGATTTATTTTCGATAGAAAAAAATTTCGATCCAAAAAACTTCTTTCTCTTGTACCAAATAAACTAATAAAATAATTATGTTTTTTTTGAGTTTTTAAAATAGCTCCCTCAGAAGTAAGCTTTCTAGGGGTTTACGATTAGATATACGTCTTTGACTTTTTGTATGAAATTTATGTTAATGTATGACAAATATAAATATAATGATCTAATTTTTAAGTCAATGAATTTGAAGTTTATAATTAACTGCTATGATAAATTATGTAAAATTTATCTATTTGAGAATATTTTTTAAAGCAAGGTATAACTGTTTAAAATTATCAAATTTAATCTAAACAAACAATAACTCCAAATTAATATACCACACATGATATATAATTAAGAATTATTTGAATAATATCACTTATACTTGACATTTTTTAATACAATATGAAAAAAAATTAAAAATGACATGCCATAAAAAATAGCATAAATATGACATGAATAGATAAACATGTCAAAGCCTATATAAAATTAATTATTAACGTATTAAAATTTATATGAATATATAATATATTGAATATGATTATAATAGGAAAAAGTAATGTGAAAATGAACATGATGACATGTGAAACAAAATTAGAAGTTTTTTCAAAAATGTAGATAGATTTGATAATTTTGAATATAAAATGATTATACGACGAGAAAATAATATAAAAACAATTAAGATATAACATGATACAAAAATAAACATAACATGAATACATAAAATTATCAAAATTTATATAAAATAAATTATTTACATATCAAAAATTATACAAATATATAATATTTTAAATATAAATATAAAAATAATACGAATATAATATATGTGCTTAAAATTAAAAAATAATAAAAAGAAAAACGTATGGGATTACGACATGGCAATCGCTCAAGCGTTCCCCACAAATTGAGGTAATTGCTTTAATATATTGGTAATGATGTTAAGGATATCTTGGTCAAAATGCTTGAATTTAACCTTTTTTTATGACCAAATTAATTACAATGCCATAATTTAACGTTTAATATTAATTTAATTAATATGTGCGCACAAATACAAAGGTCGGCCGTCGGACATTGGCTGCTGATGGCGGCCACTGAGAGACGGAATATCTCATGGCTGACGCTAGTCATACAAATATTCGTCGGGCGAGTCGTGTAAAATTTGGATTGAGTTTAACTATAATATTAATATTAAATTTATTTATTTAAGTTTGATCTGATAAAAAATATTAATTTTGAATTTTGTTGAAGTTTACTTATATTTATAAATAGGCAATTTAAACTAATTTAGACCCATCGATATTTTTTTTATAATTTATTTTTTAAAAATATATTTTTTAAAATTTAAAATTTATTAATTTAATATTTTTTATTATTATGTTTAAAAATATAAATAATTTAACTTAATTTTTAACGTTTATACTATAATATTATATATATTTTTTATATGATAAAAATTACATAATATATAAAATGTAAAATTAATATATATTATGTAATAATAAAATGAGACAAGTTTAGCCAGGCTTGGCTTTGGAAGTTAGAGTCAAGGTACGGCATATTTTTTAATAAGACTTAATTTTTTTTACCTAAACATATTTTTCATATTTAATATTTTTATTTAAATCCTTTTGAACGAATCTTTAAGCTTGAACGAATAGATTAACCCTTTGACGGTTCTAGCTAGTTATCACAATTTGAGATTTAAGGATTCCATTTTTACATTTTTGTTGGAATTATAAGACGGATATATATATATATATATATATATATTTGAGAAAAGAAAGGCTAGTCTAATTTTATACTAATCCCAGGTATTAGGTAAAAAAGAATTTGTTTTCTTTCTTAGAAAATTTATTGCAATTAATTTTTACTATTTTGGGTAATTACAAGAAAATTTTTTATTAATTTTTAAATTTTATAATTTTAAACATGATATACAATTATTATAATAATAAATTATTTATTTTTATTATAATAAAAACTACTATAATAATTTATTATTGAAATAATAACAAATTATTTATTATTATAATAAAGTATTATTCTTAATGCAAGGATTATTGTATTCTTTTAGGTTTTCGACTATTCTCATAATTATGTGCTTTGTCGAAAAATATATTGATAGAGAAAAGTGACATTTAATTTACAAAGATATAGTATGACCTTTACTATTTTACGTGGGATGTTATTCCTCCTTAACACTAATCTTTTCAAATAAAAGTGTGAATTAAGTTTTTTAAGAAGGTTGCTATGAATTTAGAATGGATTTCCGGGGCCATTCGTGTTATGGAACATTATTTATTATTTTAATAATAAATTATTATTATAATAAAATCAATCTATTAGAATAATAAAAAAATTATTATTGAGAGGAATTTTAGTCAACAGGTATGTGGCAAATGAGGGTGAAACTAGTGAAATAAATGACATGAAACTGCAGACGTACTCTCACTCGTATCATATCCCCCCTTCCAAATCTATATATATCCACCCCATTTCCCATATTCCCATTGCATATCTCAGCAAATTTCGAAAAACAAAAACCGAAAAAAAAAAGTTTATTAATTCCTTCTTACAAACAGAATCAATTCATAGCCATTTCCAGTTCTAAGCCAAGTGATTGAAGTAGCAGTTTGTTTAGTATATATTAAGCCAGAAAGTAATACAGAAATGGAAAATATCACCACTCAGCCTCTTCTCACTCCCTACAAACTTGGCAAATTCAATCTTTCTCATAGGTAATTATTGAAATACACCCCCTTTTTTCTGATTTTGCCATAGCTGGAGTTTTGCATCCTTTCTGGCTCTCTAGTTCCCATCAACATTTATTTGTAATACTTTTGGAAAAAATCCTAATCTTCATTACCCTGTCAGCATATTTGTTGATTAGTTGAAAATTCCAGTTAGCATAACTTTGCTCATCAGAAAAACAGTGGTAATTGACTGAATAACTGCATAATTTGGGTGCTTAATTTGCTCAATGATTTACCTCTCT
>JBBYHK010000015.1:399609-414603 GCA_038382065.1 Adansonia grandidieri | reverse complement strand
AGATATATACATATTTATATCTCTATTTGACATACTAATATATATGTACATGTCTCCTCATTTAACTTGGAATTTGTGCAGAGCCTTGGCTCGTGCGCTAGTGTAGCCAACTGGGCTTATTATTTTGTATCGGATATGTCAGCCTTTATGTTTTAGTCTCCTTTCAACTTTAAACATCAAGGAAAGCATCTGAAAACTGAACCTTAATTGCATATCATAATCCATTATTACACCACGAGCACCGGTGCCACCAAGATAGATGCCAAATACTGACGTCATTATCAAGAAACAGCCATGGTAATTTCGTATTGATATGAATTAAAACCAGGAAGTCATAAGCTCTCTGTTACAAACACCTATTTTACATTTTCTACATAAGACTGAGAAACTCAGTGCAAAATCAGCATGTTACTTACTAGAAATGCAGATCCAAAAACATTCAAGAGGTTTCAGAGGATTTACCATCGCCTTTGCTCGGACTATTTAGTAGATAACAATTCCACGTACCCTTGGTCGCATTATGTGGACACAGCTCTTCTGATTTGCTTTCTACGATAGGAGCTCTGTCCACCAGTTCCCGATAATTCTCGAGTCGGAGAATTATGAGTTTGTTTGTAATATCGGGTTTCAATGCCCTCAAGAATTGTCTAGCCAAAAAATGTCCATATTAGCTGCTGCATAAGTGGCCAAGCGGGATTAACCCGATGAACTTAATATCGTACTCGGTCACGGTCATGTTGCCTTGCTCTAGCTACAAAAATTCAACATCCTTTTGCTCCCTGAAATCAATGGGGACATAGTGCTCGAATAAGGCGTCTTGAAAGTTGAAACAAATCCCAAGTCACAGGCTTTTTAAAACCTCTTTCGGTGAACTTCCACCAGTAATCGGCATCATCCTTAAGCATAAATGTGGCACACCTCGCTTTCTGCTCATCAACGCAGTTAAGGAGATTTAGCAGATCATCCATTTTCAAAATCCATGCCTCAGCCTTTAACGGGTCGAAGCTGCCTTTGAAAGAAGGTGGATCCATCTTCATGAACTGAAAAATGGTACAGCCCCGGTTTTGAGCATGCCGCCTGTGCCAAGCCTCAACCAGGCTCACAAAGGCCTTCTCAATGGCCTCTGCTGTTGTCCAAGTAACTTCATTAGTGTTCTTGAAAGTATTCCTAGGTTTAGCCTTCTGGTTCGACAATTTTGACTGAAGTAAAATAATAATAATAATAAGTCCTCGTAAACCTTGATATTCATGACCTATATTACTTTGACTCTTTATTTTACTTAAAATATTAATGTCCGACAAATATTTAAGCGTAAATATTATGATATGATCTTTTACATATATATATATATATATATAATTTTTAAAATGTAAACAAACTCATGTCAAACACTCATCCCAAGCTCTAGTAATATATACCATGAGTATGCTAATTAACAACAGATTATCCAGTAATTCCGTTTCTTTGCAATTACTTGAAAAGTAATGTTACTTGCCACTTATTTTTCCTACAACCTTACCCCACATTGCAAATAGCAGAAAAAACCATTCTAGTAACATGAACAAAAATACTCATCTATAAAATCAATATGAACTACAACAATTTATGTTACTTAATATTTTTATTGTATTTATATCTGATACATAAATCAAACACATATTTAATTATATCTATGAAAGGATGATCTTTCGAATATAAAAAAGATTTTAAAAAATTAAATAAAAACTTATCGGATACATACTAGTATAAATCAAAGAAGTCACAAATCCATCACCAACTTAACCCTAAATATTGCGATCTCAAAATAATAACATGCCAATAATCCAGATTAAGCCCTAAACAACACCCAAAAAGATTTTGTTTAATTCATTACTCAAAAAATATAGCTTCCAAAGCCTACACAAACAAACAAAAACTAAATTTGTTCAAGAGCCGAACAAATCACCTAGTCCGGCTTGAATCAAAGTTTAATTAATAAAAAATAAATTTTATATAAATTTAATTATATAAATATATAAATATTAATATAAAATTTTTTAATATTTTAATATTTTTAATTGTAAAACATGTTTATGGGTTGGATAAAGATATACTTAAATAAAGGATTTTAAAAAATTCAAATTGTAACCTGACCCAACCATGAACACAACTAATAGAAACCAAAAATAAATTGAATTTAAAGGAAAAGCATCCATGGAAACACCATACTTCTGGTATTGAAATGATTAGGTGTAAAATCCAAATGAAACAAAAGAGAACATTCCTTTTTAAGACCCTAAAAACAAAAGAAAGAGAAAGGTCACAATCTAAATAGCTATAAAATCCAAACGATTTCATGCAAAACATCAAAAACCCATTTATATCGAACCACAATCAACTAAAAAGTGCTAAAGCTATAAAACTATCTAATACCCTTCATCACAAAGTTCAAATAAATGTTATTAGAAAGAAGTACCTCCGTAAACATCAAGAGCAAGTTGGGCTGTAAGGCTTAGCTTACCTGTCTCAAACAATTGCAGGCTTTTTTACTCAAATGTCTCAAATCCTTCTATTTTTTTAACTCTTTTGAGTCTTTATGTAGACACGTGGGCAAACCACTCGTAGTAATATGCCACGTGGCATATAAATTTTAATTTTGATTTTGCTAATGAATGTTGTTAGAACATACTTTAAGGGTAGTTAATGATTGAAAAATCAACATCGAACGGTTAGATTAAGTGAATCGAAAAGAAGAAGGTTATTTGATTCAATATAAGTGCATCAATTTGGTATATTTTAAGTTGATTTTGAGTGGGTGTAATTGATAAAAAAACTGATTCTATTTTTTAATTTTTTTAAAATTTTGTTTGTAACTTTAATTTCATATTAAAAACCACGCTATTAAATTAAATAAATGATTTTATTAATTACAAATTGTATTTAATATTTATTTAAAATTAAAATTATTTTTAATGTTAAAAAAAAAGTTTGGATCAAGTCAGCAGATCCAACCAATTAACACTCCATTTGAATGGATAACGAGATTAGTAGTAGCGGTGAAATTATTTATTATAATGATGAGATTAGTTATAGTAATAGTGAGATAAAAATGAATTGTAAGATATTTTTAAATGACGGTAAACTAAATTATAATAAAAAAATTGATCATTAAAGATATTAAATTAAAATGTCAAAATTTATGATAAGTAGTCACAAGAGCCTTAAACTTCAACATTGTCGTATAGCTAAAATTTTCTGGTTGTTCCCTCTCATGTTACTCAAACATATCGTGGCTCTGTTTTGTATACCAATAATAGATATATTCAATTTTTTAAAGATTTTTTTTTTATATATTTAGATGATCATTATCTTATACTCTTATTTAAATATATTTTAAACACATATATGGGATAAAGTAGGTAAGTTCGTGGCTGGGCCTTGGATGTAATTTTTAGTAATTCAAAATAACCAGGATCGAATTACTATTTAATAATAAAAATATATAAATATTAACATAAAAATATTTATAAAATTTTTATTATCTTTTAAATAATAATTTTGACTTTCGAATCAAGTTAAACCCGATTTAAGCTTAAAAAAAAATTTTGAGTTACTACCTAACCTAATCTAACTCATAAACACTTCTAGAAAGTAGACACCGAAAAAAAAAAAAAAGTTTGGATAGCACAAATTTCCCTTCTATTGAAGACAAAAACGTAATTTCGGGAATCTAAGGCTTCATAGATAGCTCATTACGTGTCCGAAGTTGAGCATACTAAAGTTAATTTACACCTTGAAAATTGGAGATTAATGTATGGAAGGCATTTATCTAAATCGTCTAAGAATACTGCCAGGGAGCGCATCAGGTTCAAATCTGTAGTCGGTAACTTGTAGCAACATGGTACCACTCGAGTAGCACTAATCACATCAGGTTCAAATCTGTAGTTCGTAACTTGTAGCAACATGGTATCCCTCCAGTAACATTAATCAAACAATGATATAAGCAGTCTAGTATCCACTAGAGTCGAATGCTATTGGTTGTGAATCACGGACACTTCTGTTAGGGGATGTCCAAGTGTTGAAAACATGTTCAACATGGAGACGGTCTTATATTGTGAAATACACGTCGGACGTACAAAGATATGTAAAAAACTAAAAATAAAATCGATAATAATTAAAATATGATAAAGATACGTCTAGATACATTTGGACACGAGATAAATTTTTTTTCTTTTTTCTCCTGAATAGGAAATCAATAATAAACAATTTAGTTACAATAGATTTTTTTTAAAAAATAAAATTTTAAAGTAAAAAATTATTTACATATTAATATTATTTTACATTTTTATTGCATGTTATTACATAAAAATGTTTTTTTATTATCATTTCCTATCGTATTTTTATCTTAATTTTATAAAATTTCTTGTGTCACCATGTCCATGTCATCACTGTCGTATCAGTATTGCGTCCGTGTCCATGCCTCCTAGGTTATTGGTTTATGTGCTGAGTGGCAACACTCCCTTAGGCATCAACATTGTATCTCCCACCACTCTCGTTTGAGTTTTCTCTATCTCCACCTTCTAACTTTATACAGCAGACAAGGAGAAAACAGAAGGACGATGCAGAGTCGTTTTTGTTGATCCTTTCAGTTTTTCTTCCTCCTTTGCTGTCAAATTATGGTTTTGATGACTGATGAGTATAGAATAAGAGACATGATCAGAAGCTGTTACTTCAAAAATGTATATGGGAAACCGAAGCTGTGTATCACGATTATGTTGTTTGTGTGTGTGTGTGTGTGTATATATATATATATATATATATGTATGAATGTTATCCACTTTCTTTTCTACTAACTTGATGCATATATTGATGCCAAAAGTGAAGATATTTTTCTACCTATCTGGGAGGAGAATGGTTTGCCCATACGAAGGGATTTAAATTGCGGTGACATATACACTTTAGTTGCATTGTGTTTTATCGTAATTGCAAATGTAATAAACGTTATCGTGTTCAACTACGATGAATATTAATGATAGAAAAAACCAAAAATGCAAAATAGCTATTGTAAAATCGCATTACAAACACTATTATACAAGCTGAAATGTTTGCACCTGAATCTGGAAATCCATTTCCTAATCGTCTGGTAATTAGAGTGCACGAGTTTACCGTGGAATCTTCACCGAACGTTCACTTCTTTTGTCTGTGGCGAATACATAACCTGTGTCACTGCCTGTGGTATGGTTTCAAAACCGGCAGCAAGCGCTTTTATTTTTCTGGAAGCTACTTATTAGAGGTATTGTGGTCCCTTACCCAAGTTCGAGTTAGGTTTGAATTAGTCCAAATGCTTATTAATTTATCTTTTCAAAATAATATTTTAAAAATTATTTTATATTAATATTTATGATTAAATTTAATAAAAATATTATTTTATTATATAGACAGTAATTCAGGTTAGACTGAGTTGAATTATTAGAAAAATCTTATCCAAAACATGGCCGATAAGAGCAGGGTCTGCCGGACGGGCAGCAGGTCTACTACTTAGTGGACATTGCCTCTCTTCTATGCTAGATTCTGCAATTTCTTGCACAATCCTTGCTGAATAATTGTCAAAAAAGAAAGGCATTTTGTTGCAAGACATTTTTATCTCCAAATTTCATTAGAAACCACTCTTTCTTCACTAGATAACATTATATATATCCAGCTGGTGAATGACATAACAAAAGAATAAGAATGAAGGATTCAAGCTCCACATTTAATGCTTTCCTGTGTTATTTTATTTTCAGGGAGGGAACAAGCTCCCACCATAACAAGGACAACAGAGGCACTTGGCTTTTATCAACTGGTTCAAACATACCATCATATGAAACAGCTCAATGCCTTTGATATTAAGTTGAGTTGTTTGGTACCAAACTGTGAAGAGACCAGTTGACCAAGAAATAAATATGTCATTCTATTGGTCTTTAAGGAGGTTTTTAGCCAGAAAGTTTTCATGTTTACCTTCTTAAAAAGGATGAGATTTATGGCTGAGGAAAGCTGCCATTTCTAACTCCCATCTGCAATCTTAATCTATCCCTATCTTACCTTCATATTAGCAGGACATTGTCAAAGATTTCCATTTCCTGCTACCTGCTAATTCGACTTTATTCTCCAGGTTGAAAAACTGGGAACGCAAAAGCTTTCATGGCTGACTGCAACAACTTCATTAATAATCCAAGTTCGCATTAGCCAAATTTTTATGAGTGTGATAATTCAGATAATTGAGAAAAGATACCAGTTATCACTGATGAAAAAAACCAGACTGGACTAAATCAGTCAGTTGTATCGGATCAATCGAGAATCACAAGTCACACCGGTTTAACCTCGGATCCTTTCTTGTAACATTGGTTAGCATTATCTCTTCTAAAACCATATTTCCAGCTAACAAGGAATATTTTCTGGATCAATATGACACACGTCCAAATAAATACAGATTGGTTTAGGCGATTTATACCACTAGTCACTGGTCAGTAATCTTGGCCTTGAAATGATGCAACCTTCTGTGTAACTTGCATCAATTAAGGCCCTATGTCAAAAGATCTCGTTTACGGTGAATGCAAACTATTAGTACTTTGCAACAATCACAAAGCCAATTATTATTCAAGTTAATGCTCATGATAACGAGATCAAAAATAATCTATCCGCTGAATTTGTAAAAGTCAATTTTATTGGCAGCCAAAAATCTACACAAGTTGAATCTGAAACTCAATTGTCGATATTTAGTAGGTCTGAACTTGAAAGTTACGGAGAGTCGTGGCCAAAAAAACACTTAAACTGAGTCAAAGCTATGCAAGCAAGGAGAAGAGATCAAATTAGTGAGAATTCAAGCTGATCACTTTAATCAATGAAACTTACATCATCCAATTTGGCTAAATAATTTAGAGAACGATAAAGAAACAAGCAAAAGAAATGCTACATTTTGCTAAACTTGAACAATCAACTGAAATTTTCCTGCTAGATCCACCAAGATCCAAACCAAATTGAAGCAAATGCCACAACCAAAGCCTTCAAACCTACCACCCCACAAGTCAAAACTACTGGCGGAGCATCGGAGCTGTTTGACGATGTATCGTTGGCAACAGGGGAGGGAGTTGGTGAAGGCAAGGGATGAACAAGGACCGAAACCTTCATGCCGTTGAAGCACTGGCCATTCCCACAAATGAAGTAGTATCGCTTAGACTCGTTGAGAGGTATAAAATCCTTGCCACTGCTCCAGTTTCCTAATGCTCCTTCAGTTGTGCAGTTGTCATAGCCAGTTTGATTCACTTCAAACACATTGTATTGTGTCTTTTGATACCTGAATGCTGCAAAGGAAAAAGGCAAGAGCTATGGAGTTTGAAAAGCAGAAGTAAAACTATGGATTCAAAGTAGATCCAATATCAACAGTTATGAAA
The DNA here is from genome assembly GCA_038382065.1 of Adansonia grandidieri. Lineage (NCBI taxonomy): Eukaryota > Viridiplantae > Streptophyta > Magnoliopsida > Malvales > Malvaceae > Adansonia > Adansonia grandidieri. The sequence continues at coordinate 407,194 of JBBYHK010000015.1, read as the reverse complement.
CAAGTAAGCAAATTGAAAAAAGCATGTTCAAGAAAGATGGGTACTTTTGAAATACCCCAAAACACACTGTTTTGCACTTCATAGTACACCCAAAATCATTCAGTGGAGTTTTATTTGAAAAACCCCATCTTTCCCTTATGTAAAAAACAAGAACATAGCAGACAAAAACTAGAAATAGAAGAAGAAGAGATGATTTAGAAAGGGAGGGGGTGTTTGTGAATGCTTACAAATGAGGTCTCCAACATAGAAGGTGTGGTTATTGGCCCAAAGGGTGTAGTTGATGCCAGGGTTCCAGCCTTTGTTAGCACCAACAATGTGGTCAGTGGCGGTGGTGACAGTGCCAAAGATTAGAACAACAAAGCAGCAGCAGCAGCAAAGCAAATGGAGATGATTTGACAATGAGATCGACATTGTTGCTTGCTTTAGCCGCAGTTAGCTCTTTTGATTACTGCCTCCTTTCCTTGGGGGCAATAGGAAAGAAGTGATGCAGACAAAGAAAGATGGAATGAATGGATAGTTTTTTATGTCAATTGGGAGGGGACACAGTGGATGGAGCTTAGTGCCTGCCAACTGTCCTCACTCCTCATGATTCAAAAATATAAATATTCAGAGTATTAATAAATTTTTTATTGAATTTGATATTAAATAATATAAGTTAAAAAATTTTAAAAATATATATAAGTTAAAAAATTTATCAAAAAAAATTTACAGAAAATATTAAATAATATAAGTTAAAAAGTTTACAAAAAATTAAAGAAAATTATTAAAATAAATACAAAATTAAAAAATTTTGTATTTTTTCACTTAAAATAATAATTAAATATACTCAAAAACCTACACTTTTTATCAAAACAATAACTACCTTACGTAAAAAAAAAACCTTTTCCAGTCTTTTTATTTGAAAAAAAAATTCTATTTTATAGTTTATTATTTAGTTCAAAAACATTTATTCATATTTGTGAGTGTACCAAATTATAACACAGTATAAAATGATAATTTTGGATCACGATTATTCGGTTAAGAGTGATATAAAAAGGTAATAAGTTATTAGTAAAGATTAATATATAATAAGAATATTTATGTTTTTAAAACTATTATATATATATTTTAAAAAATATCATTCTCTTAAAAATTTATCCACTTTTTTCCTTTAAAAGTTCGTAGATTTTTTTTTTTAGAAAAACTACTCATATATAATTTTTTTAAAAATATATATGTATATTTTAAGGGTAATTAATGTTTTGGGTTACTAAATTAATATAATTTTTATATACGTCATAAACTTTTAATTTTATTAAATTATGTCAATTAACTTTTATTATTAATAAATTAAATCACCTATGCTAACCCTATTAAATAATTCTAATAAAAAAGCCCAACATGCGTGCGAGGCTTATTTTTATCTGTAATAGAAAATTACATTTACAAATCAATTTTTTCATTAAAATTATTTAAAAGAGCTAGCATAAATGGTCTAATTTATTAATAATACAAGTTTAATAACGTAATTTGATGAAATTATAATTTTGTAAAAATTAATGCTAAATTCAATGAAATAAAAAGTAAATTAAAGTATTGGATCTAATCCAAATCTAAATAATTATTCTTCATTATTTAATCCCCAAAAATTAATACTTCCAATCAATCATCCATGCTTCCTTTTATTTAAATCCAAGGTGTTACTTTTAAGATTAAAGATTAAAGTAGTATCTATTAGTTTATTTATATTATTATAAAATCAATAATTGAGTTTACGTTACAAGTTCATTGAATATCAATTCAGTTAATGAAATTACCTAAAAACCAAATTAAAACTAATAACTTTAATAATAGTAATGTACTTTTAAATTAAAAAAATAAAATTTTAAAAATTACTCACTTCTTAAAAATAACTAAATACTTATATTTAAATTATTTTTTATTTTCTAGAACATTTTTCACATATTTTTTTCATCCATTAATATAAAAAATTATCTGTTCATTTTATTTTTAAAACTATCTACTTTTCTTACCTATATTTTTAACATATTAATATAATAATCTCTTTTAAATAAATAAATAAATATATATATGCATGTGTATGTGACGAGATTTTTTTACAAAAATAATATAATTTTTTTTATTTCCTGATATACGTCAATTTCAAATTAATTTTGAAAATATATTTATTTTTTAAATTTGTTGAGAAATCATCGCAAGGGGTGGTGAGAAGATGATGTTTTGGAAACTCGTCATCTGATAGCGAGTTTTCAATGCAGGTAGCCAAAATGTTAGGTTCCCAACATACATTCTTCTCGTAGTATTCCACGATGGGTTCTCAGTATAAAATAAAAATCAATCTATTTCAAAAATTAATTACAAAATAGCATGAAACAAGAAATAAAAAAATTTATATTATTTGTATTAAAAAAGCGTCTGATGATGTGTTCAATTCTAATTCATTCTAATGGTATTGGATAATTTAATATTTCTTTTTTGAAACAAAAGGATAATTTAAGCAAATTTTACAGCTGTTCTACTCCAAAAGAAAGAAGCAATGTTTGCTTTTCCATTTTTTTTCTTGATATTATTATTATTATTATTAAATTTATTTTTTTCATTTTTTAAATTTTGATATTGATAATCTCTTAATTAAATTTTAAACAATCAGAAACACCGAACAGAAACAATAGCATCTTACAAGTCCAACGTTAAAATGAAACAACAAAAGGTATTTTTAGGTGATTGTATAATTTTATAAGTTTTCCATATAATTCTTTTAGTTTACAATATGCATTTGTCAAATAAAAAATTTAATTCATAAAATACATTATTTTTTCAAATTGGAACTAGATCTCGTAATACAAAATATTAAAACCAAAAAAATAATTAAAATATAATAAAAATCGTGAAAGAAATATAAAATATTTTAAAACTTATATAATACCAATTATTAACATATCAAAATTTTTTATGAATATAAAACACCGTAAACATTATTATTAGCACTATTGAAAAACATCAGATTAGATTAGCCGATCAAACCAATTGAATTGGAACTAGTGCCTAGCCCGATATGGGATATGTTAAAGGAACCAAATTTTAGAGAATCGAGGAAAACCCGATTGAATCAATAAAAATCGAGAAAATAAAAAAAATTGGATTTAAGTTTATTTTTAGCATTTTTTTTAAATATAATATAATAAGATTTAAACTTTTAATTTATTAGATCTATAATAAAAAAATATATCATTTAACTAAATATATATTTTTATTAAATATTTACTATATTTAATACATAATGGATATTAAAATTATTTAATTTATATTTAAATTCTTTTAAAACTAAAAAATCCAATTCAACATGAAGTCTCATTTCTTTGGCCTTCGGTCTATTTTTTAATGATTATTATATAAAAAATACACGAATACATAAATTATCGTACCTAATTAAATTTTTAATAGTAAAACAAATCCGACTTGTCCAGCACAAGTTGAACTTATATGGGACATCATAACCTAAGAACCAAACACTCTTCCAAGAGAATTACCAAAGCCTTAAACCTCCGAAGAACACCGAAGCACGGAGCAGCAGACACGGCAAAGCAAAGCTAAAGGAAAACAAAACCTCAGGGTAAGTAATTAGTTCGTGGTTTTAGGGGCAAAAATGGGGAACGAGGGAAAAACCTCCAACACCGCCGCTTCCAGCAGCAGCAGCAGCCCCGGTAACGTCGGAGGAGGATTCAGGGCGAGAATGGAGCACTACATATACAGCGGTGACAAGAAGCACGTGATGGCTGGCATCGCCATTGTCGCCGTTGTTTTTGGTGCCCCTTGGTTTCTCATGAACCGAGGTTTGTTTTTTCTTATCCTGTTTCTTCTTTAAGGTTTTCGGATTTTTGGTTTTGAATGAATCTTTGGATTTTGTTTTATTTACTTTGTTGCGCCTTATGAGAAATTTCTATGATTAATATAGATGAATGAACAAAACGAAAGCCGGAGATATATCATCATTGGCTTTACTGATTTTCTCATTAAGTAAAATTAACTGCCCTATCCCCTTTTGTTTATTTAGTTAACGATGTGTTTGGATTGAGGGAAGGTGAGGGAAAAAGAAATGAAAGCTGGGGAAACAAGTGAATTTCACTTGGAGGGCCAAATTTCCTGCGTGATTGAGTGAAGGAATCTACCCTTTGTTTTGAATGATTCTAAAATCAGTGATACTGACGGATTCGTTTCAGAAACCAATCAAATTGAAGCAATGTCAGCATGATATCTCTTTGAAATTACTTACTGGAATTTATATTTATCAACAATTGGTGTTAAGGGAGAAGAAGCAGAATGAAACCAAAAAAAAAAGTGATAGAATGAAACTTAAGGATGTTGAGGAGCTATTCTGAAGCTCAATTCTAACCTTTTTTTTTATTCGTTTATGTTAGAATTGGAGGCTAGTTTTTCCTTTAAGAAGTATTCAGCTGATTGGAGAGTGAATTCCTTCAATTAATCAAAATTCTAATGTTAATTTTACTGGTTTCAAATTTGTTGTTTCAATCTAAAAAGAAGAAGAATGTGTTGTATGGGTCACGGTACTTATATCAAAATCAGTATTTTCTATGTTACTTGGACTTAGATGTGAGTGCCAGATATTGGTATATGTTCGACACTGGTATGTTCATTTTTTTGTAAGTTTCCCATGTATTTGGAGGGTCCGTCTTCGGAGGATCATATCTCCATATCTATGTTGTGGAAATGTGTTGAACACAAAGAAAAATGAAGAGTCCGAGCAACTTATTGTCTTGATGGAAGTGGGTGCTGATTATATATACGTATGTCTGTATTTATTTGATAAGCAATTGAGAGATTTACCAGGACTGTGAAGATGAAGTTTGTAAGTTGAAAGAGGTGGCATATGTATTTCTCAGCCCTTTCTTAGCAGACCATTCAAATGCTTTTCTCGGCTGGCATTAGCAAGGCTATGGTGCCTTGTCAATTCCAGTTCACTCCTTGGAAGTCAGAAATTGCATTTTTTTCATGCAAGTTCACTATGAGAACTGTGAGGTTTACGTTTTTTCTGAAAGTTGAAATTTTTTATTTTGCCTTGATTTTTAGAGGAAATTGTCGTCTTTCTTTTCTCTTGAGACGGTTAGTTGATTTTTTTTTTTTTGGGGGGTTCAGCTTACAGATAATCCCTATTACTTTGGAGAGTTTTACTTTTATAGCGAAACCCTTTCATAGCTGGAAGGCCTTTCTCACTTTTAAGCAGATAGTCGATGTTGTTACTCTGAGGCTATGTTACTTGGACAAGGGTGTGTTGGATACAGGTATGTGTCCGATATGGGTATATTCAATATTTTTCAAGTTTTTCCATGTATTCGGAGGATCCTTAGAGAGTCATATCCTACCCATGTCTGAAAATATATCGGACGCGAATTTTAGGACCCGGTTACTTCAAGTAATAAGAAGAGTTGGAGCAACATAGCTTGGAGGTGTGTCTTTGGACTTCGGTGGAGACCGGAGAATATGTTTGTCACCTTTGATAATCTTGGTTTACCTCATTACAAATTTATTTGTTTGGGGGCCTATTTAGTATTACTTTTATTTGTGGTGAGAACTCTGAACTTTTTCTAAAAATTTTCTGATTCATTCTATTCTCTTTTTCTGCTTTGTTTTCCTAAACTAACTATTCTTTGAATTGTGGAAGTTGCAATTTTTCCTTCGAACACAACATGCACATAACTCATGATATAAAAGTTTAAATTTCTAAATATGAGCAAAAAGGAGTTAGGAGTTCCACGGCTGCATAATAATTTTGAATCATTCCCCTTCTCAAGAAAAAAAAAAAGTCGATACTTAGAACAGCTGTGGGCTGCAGTCAACGCAGCGTGCTGCTTGCTAGAACTGCTAAGTGCAGAATACTTTAAACATTTAGATATTAACCCAATGGAAGGGATCCACTGTTACGGACCCACTCTGGCTTTGCTTTAATGCATTTTGGAGTAAGTATGAAATGTCTTTGATTCTATTAATAGTAACTGTAGGAAAGTTTTTCCAGGATAGCAAATTTAATCAACTTTCAAGATGGTGCGTTGCGTTATCAGTGTTTGTATGATAGCTGCATGTGCAGATTCGCAACTGCTTGTTTCATTTCTGATTTTTTTTTTTGGTTGGTTGATCAGTTGAAATTAATCCAACAAATGTCTGATTACATGTAGGAACAAAGCATCAGTCACACCAAGATTACTTGGAAAAAGCTGACAAAGCACGCAGTCAACGACTTTCTTCGGCTAAGTAAACAGTCGAGTTCATCAATCGAGTTAAAGGGTTTCCCTCCAGCAACTTTTTGATATTCCGCATTGAAGCAAGTTTCTTGCTGCATGGTACTCTGTTTTCTTCAGGACCTTCATGCACTAAAACTATAATACCTGAAATGCTGAAAAAAGAAAATGGCCAGATGAAATAATAATATCTAATTAGATGCTGCCTTGAAGATTAACATTTGTTTCATATTTTTTATTATAATTTTGATTTATATAAATCAAAATTTTTAGCCCTGGTGTTTGTTTGACCAGATCCTCTATCTATCCAGATGTCTTAAGGTAAGGTCCGGGTTCGTACGGGTTAGGCCTTGGAAATACGAGTTCGGGCCATGGACAAGGTTTTTGTAAATTAGGGCTCGCTTGAATAATTATTTAATAATAAAAATAATATTTTTGTTTAAATATAATTATAAATAATATATAAATATTGATCTAAAAATAATAGTTTGATATCTTTGTAATATAATGAGTAACAAAATGGGTTTTCAGTACGGGTTGGGCAAAAGGATTTTAAAATTTTTGCGTCGTACGCAGGGACTAGACTCATGAACGAGTGTAGGTGAAATTAGGCAGATTGAGCGAAAGTGAAGAAGAAGGATATGCACTATTTGATCATGTTTTTTTCGAGGATGAAATTATAGATTTCAGGTCCTCTAATCATATGCTCCTTCTACATTATTCGTGTAAAAGTGGCAAATAACTAGTACTTGGTTCAGGTTTTTACCAAGGTGGAAGCTGATAGAGATACTAGCAACTGAATGTCAATCAAATCTTCCGTGGAAACAATACATTCCTTCAACTGATACAAGAGGAAGACCGATAAAAAATAATTTATTCCCATAACACTCACACACAAACGCACACACATACATATATATATATATATATATATATATAGAGAGAGAGAGAGAGAGAGAGAGAGAGAGGGGAATTCATTTACATAGTGTAATACTAAATTAATTTTACATAAATTTTTATATGGTTGATATTTTAATAAATCAATAATTAGATTTAACAATATAATTGTATTTATTAGGCAAGTAAAGATTTGAATCGATTTGACATTTTAATCATATCGATTGAGAATATTGATGTTTTTAATATATATTTAACAGTTAAAAAGTTTTTATATTGAATAAATAGGTAGATATTTTTAATTTATTTAAAATTTAACATGATTTATGTGAATAAAAAATAAAATATATCAGTTCGATTAAAATTAATCAATAATATAAAACTAATATAAGTGAATCTTTTCTTAGTGTATGTATATATATATATATATATAT
>JBBYHK010000015.1:316555-333739 GCA_038382065.1 Adansonia grandidieri | reverse complement strand
TTATTTAAACCTATAATAAAATACTAATAGTACTTATAAAAATTTATAATAAATTTTATATTAATAAAAATATTTAGGTTTTTGAATTTTTTCATTAGAATTAAATTTTAAAAAATTATATTGTTAGCTGAAATAATTCGAATAATACTTTTTTTTTAATTCATAAATAATATATCTATTTAATTTAAATTCTTTTACTAATATGTAAAATGTAATATTATAATTAATTTCATTATTCACATGATAAATTTATTTAAACATTTAATTTAATAAGAGTATAATTGAAATAATATATCATAATATATTCATTCTTTTCCTTTTCATTCTTAACAAAACAAAGAATTTTCATAATGCATTCTTTTGCTTTCCTTTACTTATTTTAACTAATCCAAACAAAGTAACTACTCACCTTTTCTTTTTCTTTAAAAACTTGTACTGTTCTCTCTTCTCCTTTTCATTTTTTTTCTGTACTAATTTCAATCCAAATGTAGGTTTAAAGATAATAAAGATTCCTTCTATCAATAAATTATTGGTGACAAATACAACATCCTATTTGTCCAAGTGAAAATATTGGGTAAAGCCCCAAACCGAATCCTGACTCAAATTGAGTGAAATGGTCTAATAAAGTTTTAGATTGCAATTTTTAATTCGGTCCTTTTATCTTGTTGATTGGATTTCAGTACGGTAAGATGGTAACTGAATCTAACTTGTTTTTGATTCAAAATCATCAATAGGACCCTTCTTTTAACGCAATTTGGTTACACTTAAAACTCAGATTTAGGTATTGTTAAATTATATTTTTAAAAATTGACTTCTGATTTCAGTTGGGTTGTAATTTGGGTTCCAATTTTGTTCAAGGTCTAAATTGAACTAGACTAAATCAAAATTGGGCTTAATCTATGAAACTAGGTTCTATTGGGCTGTGCCTTTGGCTGATAGCCTTAAGTAGGGACCTAATCTTTCAAATTAGGTTCCCAATTGAAACAATAGATTTTTTTTCTTTTTTTTGTTCATTAACGAAGGCTATCAGCGTACGATGGGATGACTATCTGCATTTAACAAACTCACCAACTCCGCAACTCAACAAGATGAAGAGAGACTCATTCAGAGGGACATTTTTGCCACCTAGTCATTCTAGCAACCCAGTCAGCCGCCTTTTTTTCCTTCTCTTTTAACAAAAATGAGACTAATGTCAGTAGAAGAAACAAGAAAATGGTGCATATCCTCCTCAATAGATTTAGTATCCTATCCTTTCATAGCTGCAAAGGATAACCTTCTAATGATCTCCTCATTATTCGATTCCAAAATAACTCTCTCCCATCCTCTTCTCTGCATGAGCACAGAACCAAGCCTAGTAACCAAGGCTTCAGCCAGTAGCGTAAAACTTGCAAATACTAGTGCACTGGTTCTGTCAATGATTACACCATTAGTGTTGCGTGCAACGATGGCAAGATCCGCAATCTTTGTAGAACGGTCAAAAGAGGCATTCTAGTTAACTTTAATTGCCTCAATGAGTGGATTCTTCCAATGAAGATTCTCTCTGCTTGGGCTATTGTTAGAGGTACCACAAAGCACTCATTCACTACTTCCTGATAGCCTTTAAGAGCTGAATTCCACACTTGAATTAGGTCCCCAGGTTTGCCTCCAAAGATCCAATCATTTTGTGTTTTCCACAGGTGCCAACAAAGCCAGGCCAAAGTACATCTAGTGTTGAATGAGCCAAAATTCGAAAACAAAGTAACAACATCATTCCATCATTATCTGAAACTGACCAAACCTATTATCCTTGGGCAGTAGCTAAAGAAAGTTTCTTTCCATATAGCATTTGCAAAAGGACAAAAAAACCTGTACCAGAGACTTGACTTCCTTATAGCATCGATTAGACTTTTCATTCCCTGATCTATATCAATGAACAATACTCCCTGCAGTGTCCAAAGCATTATGACAAGCACACTAAGTTTTTAATCTTCGGTATCGTGGCCATATTCCAGATGCTTTTCCAACGGCTACCAACCCTTAAAGAGCTTTCATTGGATCCAGAAGCCTGATTGGGATCTTTTTTCTCTTTAACATTTCATATCCCGTTTTAACAAAATAGAAGCTATCTTTAGAATAATGCCACATGAGTTAACCTTCTTTGTCAGCTAGGCCAATAAGAATGATGCGACTAGCTTTAACCTCCTCCGCATGGAACCATTCCCCTAACATTTTTACATTCCACTCTCTTCTATTTGTGCAATGTGCTGCTTAACAAGTATAGGTCCTTGACTTGTAGAAGGAGGGGAAGATACTTTATAAAAGGAAGAGTAGGCGCCCATTTATCCTGCCAATGGTATTTCCACTACACACATTCCATCGAGTACCTAAGCAAAAAACCTCAATGCAAACATAAATACTTTTCCAAGCCTATGAATTCTTTTTCGTTATTCGGGCTTCCAACATTAAAGAAAATGGAAAATAAATTCCCTTCATAACCCTTGCCCATAAGGCCTCTAGATGCTGCATCATTCTCCAGGCTTGCTTTGCAAGAAATGCGTCATTAAAGCTTTGGAACTCACAAAACCCTATTCTTTCAAGAACCTTAATTTCGGCGATCCAATGCATCCAATGGATCTTATTGTTGCCCTGGTAATCTCTTGCCCCCCAAAACTTATTCAAAAAAGAAATCAACTTTTGACAAAATGTAATGGGAAGTTTAAAACATTGCATCATAAAAATTAACACAGCAAAGGCAACAGCTTTAATCAACACCTCTCCACCTGCTTGTGACAACAGTTGCCTTTCTAACTTTTCACCTTCGCTTAAACTTTCTCAATAAAAAACCATGGGCATTTTTCTTCCCTCAGCCCCAAATCAATGGAAGGTTAAGATACTTACAATTTTGATCTATCAGCTTGAAACCCATCATTCCTCTAATGTCATTACATAAATCAGCCTTAGTATTCGGAGAAAAATAAATAGCAGACTTAGAAAAATTAACTGTTTGCCCTAAGGCATTTTTGAACAAGTTTAACAGGTGAACGATTTTTTCACAATTTTTAATACTAGTGTGAATAAACAAAATGCAATCATCTGCAAAAAGAAAGTGACTTAAGGTTGGACATCTTCTATTAATCTTGAATCCTTGATAAGAACTTGAAACCAAAGCTTTCTCCATCAAACAATACAGCATATTAGCAAGGAGAATAAACAAATAAGGAGAGAAAAGGTCAATTTTTCTCAGACACCTCGTAAGAACAAAATCTCTGACTTACCACCATTAATAATCAAAGAGAATTGAGGTGAAGTGACACATTTCATAAATTCTTTTAATCCAAAAAGAACTAAATCACATCCAAATCATTAACGTTTTGAAAAAAAAAAAAAATTTTGCCATAGGCCTTGCGAAGGTCCAACTTGAGTGCCATGACTCCTTATCTCTCCATTTATGTTTCCTAATGTCATGGAACGCCTCATAAGCAACAAAAATATTATCTTGAATTTGTCATCCTACCATGAAAGCTGATTGAGTTGGGGAGATGACCAGAGGCAAAATAGTTTTCATTCTAGAAGCTAAGATTTGAGCAATCACTTTTTATGCATAAGCTGATTGGTCTAAAATGAGAGATCTCTTCAGGCCTTTTTGCTTAGATATCAGTATAATGTTAGTACAATTAATTTCTTTAAACAGATGCCTACTTTGGAAAAAATCTTTCACCATTCCAATATTGTTGATAAAAGATTCCCCAAAAACTATCAAGGCCTAAAGCCTTGAGGACCCCAAATTAAAAATTGCTTCCTTAATATCTTCATTGGAAATCTCCCTATACAAATCAGCATTCAAATCGTTAGTGATTACCTCCTTCACCGACTTGAGAATCTCCTCCAAATCAGACAAAGAACCATCTCGGTACATCACCTTAAAATGCTTATGAATGAAATCAGCGATCCTCTTCTTATCATTAATTCATCCCTTGTCGTTACTTTTGATTCTTCAGATAGTATTAATTCTCCCCTGATGAATAGTAGAGCATGAAAAAAATTTGTGTTTTGATCCCCTTATTTGAGCCAATTCGCTTGGAACCTCTAATGCCTGAATCTTTCTTCCATCTCTCATTTCTCTTCTAACTTCTTTTTTTTAATGCTGTCTTCAATCTTTGATTCTTCCGTAGGAGGAAGTGATTAAACTGTAGCAATTTTCTTGACCAAGTTAGCAATCTCATATTTTGGATTTTGAAATTTTTCTTTACTCTAGAGTTTGAGTTTTTCCCCATTATTGTCAGCTTTTTTTGAAACTGAAACATCCTAGAGCCTATAACCTCTTGGTTGCATTTCAAAGATATCACATCTTTACACTCCTAATCAAGTAGTCATTTGGACTCAAATTTAAACTCATATCTTCTCTTTCAGCTGTTTCGCAATAGACATAATACTATTAGGCAATGATTCGATGCAACAATAATCTCAATCAAACCATATGCAAATTGGAAAAGCTAACTGTATTCAACGTTATGCAACACTCTATCAAGACGTTCTTGAATGAATGCCTCTCATGTTCTATTGTTCATCTAAGTAAACCATCCACCTTAGAGTGCCATATCCATAAATCCATATTCATGCAGAAAATTATTGAAATATCACACTTGTAAATCGTCAATGGCATTGCCTCCTTACTCTTTCATCTTATGATCCAAAAGCATTAAAGTCACCGATATAACACCAAGTTACCTCCTCGTTCTTTCGTATATTTTTCATCATCTCCCAAATCTCACTTCTGCCATCTTTTTTTAGCTCCCCACACATAAAAGTGCAAAACCTTTCTCCCTTATTCCCAACTTTCATTCAGATATCAATAAAATATCAGGATATCGTAATAACGTCCATGTTCACATCTCTAACCCATCACAGAGCTAGGCCCCCTAATCTACCATTTGAATCTTCATAGACTCTTTTCACAAAACCCAATTGATTTCTCAATCATTCCACCCGTGGTTGTCTCTATTTTGTCTCCATCAAAAGGACAACAAAGGGACTATGCTTTTTTATGAGCTCAAACTGCCTGAGGTTGTCCAAGTCTTTAGCAGTTCCAAGCTAAAACACCCGTTACTTTCCTTGGGGCTGTTCTGGGTTAGCCACCACACTCTTGACTTACTTTAAATGCATAAATAATTGTTAAATATCATATGTGAAATTATAAAAAATAAATAAATAAATAATTTGTGTAAAATTTGATCAAGAGGTGCTAATGAACTAGGCTCACCACCAAATGAATTTTTTTCACTTATAAGCTTGGCCTTGTAGGCTTGGAAGGTCATTTTATTATTTAAAAAATATTAAAAAATTATTTTTATATTAATAATTATATACTTTTCTAATTAAATGTAAGTAAATATATTTTTTATTAAATGACTAATGATTTAAGTCGAACTGATCCAAATGGAAAAATATTATGCTTAAGTCTAACTCAACTTGGGTTAGGCCTATTCACCCAACGTTTGAATCGGTTTTATATATATATATATATATATATATATATATATATATGTAGGAACAAAATAGAAGAATTGGCATAATCCTTGACTTTGTTGTTCTTTTCTTGTTTAGGCCTATTAAGGAGTACGAATTGCAATAGATAGTGAAAAATTGCATATTCGACATTATTTGATTTTTTTTTTTTTTGTGGATTTGATACAATTTGAAGATTCAAATATTGGATTTACTATCCACTATGGAATTCAAACATAAACCCTTGGATATTTGTTATCCAAATCCGCTTTAATTTTGGTTCGAATAAATTTAGATATCCAAATCCATTATCCAAATTTATTTTATTTATATAAATAATAAATTTGAATATCTGAACCCAGTATCCATTTCCATATTTAGTTCTTATTATATCTTTTAGTGGTGAAATAAATCAAAATAAGGGGTGAATTAATTTTTCAAAAACTTTTCACAAATAAAAACTTTGATAAAATTGAAAAATCTAAACAATGATCTTTAGAATGCAAGTTAGTGGTGAGTAATAAAAAGACAATTAAAGAGCTAGGGAAAAAGGAAACAAATTTAAGTATTTAGAAAGATTCGGCCTGCCTACACCCTTTACCTCAGCCTTACTTGCCTCAACTTTCTCTAATTCACTAACTTGAATTTTCTACTTTTCAAGGATAAAGTATAACTTTTACACCTCCTATCTTTCTAGGATAAGATAGCAACCTCTATTATTTATCTTTTATGGCTAAAACAGAACCCTTCTCTACTTTTTAATGGCTAATTAAAATCCTTCAAGGATTCGGGTGTAAACAAAATGTAACCTCTAAAGGTTGGGTGTTTACAATGTTGAGCTCAAGAAAAGGTGAATTCTAAATATAAAAAGAATACAAAGATAGGAAATATTAATCCTATACAAAAATGAACTACTTAGCAAAAAGGATGGAAAATATGAAAGATATGACTCTAAGCACAATCTCTTGATTTTTCATCTTATTGGAGGTATTGGAGAGACTTATTTATAGCCTTGATCATGAATATGGTCGTAGGGAATGTTTAGTGAAGGAATATAGCCATTGAAGTCTTCATTTGAGTGATTTCCCTTCATTCCTACTAGAATGTATTGATACATTATGTTGTGTATCAATGCATTGCCTTCATTCGTACAAAATATGATTGTTATAACCCATTTTATCAATATATTTCAAAATGTATCGATACATTTCATGATGTATTGATACCTGCACAGTGATTTCTACATTTCAAGGTTATTTAGCTACTGCCAAACATTTTATTGATGCAAACGCTTGGGGTATCGATACATTCATATAAAAACATCTCTAAGGGGTTTTTCATGACTTTAAAATGTACTAAACTTATCCCAAAAATGTTTTATACTAAAGTATACATTAAAAATACATTTTGAGTGCCTAAAAATGTTAGAACACATTTCAATATATTTCAAAATGTTTTCAAATAATTCTTCAAAAAAATACTAACTTGAAAATATTTAAAAACAAGCTAATTAAGCTTAAGTTTTAGTTATATTTCAAAGCTAACATAATTAACAATTTTTCTTTTTTTCGATATGATAAAACTTAAGGTGAATTTGCTTATAAAACTCCCTCTTAATCATTTAAAGATTTTCAATAAAATTTTCCCTCAATAAAATTATGAAAGAATTTTGAAGATTTTATAAAATGCTTTTGAAAAACTTGACAATGGTAGTCTTGGTTATACTTAGCTCTAAAATCATTAACACAAGACATTAAAGATTTCGTGATATATAAATAATGTAAGCACATATAAAATCTTCCTATTGGCTAGCATATATATATATATATATATCAATAAAGCACGAGCAAATTATCCCTAAAATTCTCCCTTTTTTTGGAATATAAAAAAGGTAAAGCTAGGATTAATTCAAATCTAAAGGAATAATTCTAACAAGAGTTAAGATTTATACTAATTATCAATCATGTAAGAGCATGTATACCAACTATTGAGAAGTTATATGCATTTAATCCCTAATGCGTAGTTCATGTGATTTTTGTATTTTTCTATAGACATTTGAGCACATTTAAGATTATGAATTATATGATAAATCAATTACTAAAAGATATCAAAAACATTAATCCAATTGTTGTCTAGATCCATAATAGATACCAATTTTTGAATTTTTAGTGCATATGCATACTACTCATAATCAATCAAGTAATCATATGGAAAGTTAAAAATTTTCAAGAAAAATATACTAATTTGCTCATTTATGATAATCAACAAAATCATTTGAGCAATCATTCAATCAATAAACATGCTTGAAGATAAGACATAAGTACTTAAACATGTTCAAGGATTCATTAAAAACAAACACTTTAAGCATACATGGCATACAAGAATACCAATTGTATATAATTTGCTCATGCACGATATCAAACTTAATGCTAAAGGATAAAACTTTAATAGCATTAGTTTAGTAAATACTTTAAACTTACCAAGCTTTGTTGAAATGCTCACTTTGACTTTGAGTTCATAATCTAAGTGTTAACCAATCCTTTAAAGGTCTAGGCTTGATTCGGATGAGATTAGTGTGGTTGGTTTGCTTCCTTTTGTCATGCAAGTGTTCATCTTTATAGATTTGCTTTATCTTTATGAACCTTGCAAAACTAAAAAAAAAAAAAAATTCTTGGCAAAAGCTGAGCATTAGTAGTACCAAGGTTCCATTGTCATATATATATATATATATATATATATATATAAAAGAAAATATTCAATAAATTCATGAGTTTTTAAAGAAATATGTTTAATAAGCTGAACAAGATTTTTAAACAAATGATACCAAATGTTAATAAATGAAAGTTATTAGGCATATATGATACCAGTTTGTCATTATGCGAGCAAATATGTTTATTAAGGCACAAAAACAATGATGGATAGAAAATTATGTATTTTTTTAGCATCATGAGGCAAAATAAGTACTTAATCACATAAGTCATGCATTTGAATTGTGAAAAACTCATCAATTAATCGAATATCATGTTTAAGCATGAAATGAGCTATAAAATGATGTTCTTTAAGGTTTAGAAATCATAAAAATTAAGTATTTTAAGTGAAAACCCATTAAAAGAGATCAATTTTGCATTTTTAGAATCAAAACAGCATGAAACCGACTAAAATGCACTATATGTATCAATACAAGGTGGGTTTGCATTAATACAAACAGCGTTGTGTTAATACAATCTGGACTTTTCTAAGTTTTTGTTCAGTGTATCAATACAATGCTCAAGGTATCAATACATGCTTTAAGTTTTTCAAAAAATGCTTAGAAAAACTTGCAATTTTGCTTTTTAAAACTCATGATTTGATGATTTAATGCAAACTTTTGATTTTAGACGTTTGAAACCCATTTGAATATCAAAAGTTAAAATTATAACCACTTTTAAAATGAAGTTTGAATGAATTTGCATATTTGGTGACATAAGTAAGGCCATATGAAATTAAAGGTCTTGAAATAAGAGATTTTCATTCAAACCATATATGCACAAGTTTAAAGGCATTTTCAATGTACAGTAAACTTGTTTAAGCCATAAAAACATAACTTGGTAACATAATCAAACATCTTAAGTATCATGCAAGCAAAATTGAATATAAAGCATTAAAGAAACTTTAAGAACTTGTTAATGCAAGTTCATGACATCAAATCATATAAATAAGCTCAAGTGTTCCCCCTAAGGAAATGCATACTATTTAGTCATATATTAGAGCTTCTTAACAATGCAAAACATGAAATTTTTCAAAATCAAACTTATGCACAAATCATGGTTGAGTTAATGCTTCATAACATTATTTCACAAATTAATTGAGCATATTATCATTAAGCACCAAATCATGAAATGCATATTGAATTAAAGCTCATAATCACTTAAGATGCAAAACATTTATTTTCATTAAAGTGATTTTGCATCAAAACAACATTTCATAAAAAAAATTCAATAAAGCATTATATATAAACATATATAAAATATAACTATGTAACCAAAGTGCATAATCAATAAGTTAAATACTTAGAGGTTATCCATTATTCCTTTTGTGTGTCTAGAGCAACCAAATGTGTTGCTTTGCTCATTATTGCTCCAACACCCTACAAGAACAATTACTTGGCTTTTGGTACCTATATTGCTTTAGGTTTTTGAAAGTTAGTTTCCAAGTTAGTTGTTTCTCTGGGAACTCGTATTCGTCTCACTTTAAATTAAGTCCTTTTTTTTTATAAGACAAGTATGCAAAGTATGACTATGAAAATTGCAATAAATACACTTGGTCATATTTACTTAAAAATATTTGTCTAAAATGATTTTCTTTTCCTGTTCTAAGCTTTCAACTTTCCTTTTAAATTAAGATTAACTTTCTCTAAAATGTCAATTCTTAACTTGGAATAATCAAAATCATTTTTCAAATCTTTATTTTTATTTTCAAACTCAATTTTTGATTTCAATAACAAATCATTTTCAATCTTCAATTTTGAAATCATTTTCCTATATTTAGAGTTCATATCCTCAAACTCAACCACAAGATCATCAAATGAATCTTGTAACTTATCAAATGTATAGGAATTTAAATTTAGAGAGTTTGAGATTATTTCGAGATCATCAATAGCCATAAAGCAAGACACGTTTAGATTTGAAAAAAAGCTTGAGCTTATTTGCTTATTTCAATTTCCTTGTCATTTGTTCAGTATTAATCTCACAAAGCTTTTCTTCTTTTCCCTTTTTCACTCTATAGAGTTTTTTTAGTTTTTTCCATATTTCTTTAGCATTTCGACACTAGGAAACTCTTTCATAATACTTTGACTTGTGCACAAAAACGATTTTGAGTAGCCTTGGAATTGAGTTGAGCTTTCCTTATATCATTTGCATTCCATTTTTCTTTCTCCTTAGGCAATTCTAAAGGACCATTTGTGATGATTCTTTAAACACCATAATCGAATGCTTGGATGAAGATTTTCATTCTTGTTCTCTAATAGAATAGTTTTCACCACGTAGAAGTGGAGGAGTCATAATGGAATATCCTTCTTGGCACATAAATTCCATATTACCACTTTGAAAATTCTTTGGTATTTTGCTAATCTTTGCTTCAGTAGTTAGACATTTAAAAATGAGACCAAGCTACCATACCAATTGTGAGATCTTATAGTGATGAAATAAATAAAGAACGGAATGAATTGATTTTGTAAAAACTTTTCATAAATTAAAACTTTGCTAAAATTGAGAAATCTAAACAATGATCTTTGGAGTGTAAGTTAGTGAATAATCAAAAGGCAATTAAAGACTAGTGAAAGAGAAGCAAACTCAAGTATTTGAAAAGGCTTAGCATCAATTACCTACCTTTACCTCAACGTTACTTACCTCAGATTTTCCCAATTCACTAACTTGAATTGTCTACCTTTCAAGGACAAAGTATAGCCTTTACACTCACTATCTTTCTAGGATAAGATAGCAACCTCCACCCTTTATCTTTGTGGCTAAGATAGAAACATTCTTTACTTTTCAATAACTAAATAGGAACCTCTTTTTTCTTATAAGGATTCGAGTGTATGCAAAATATAACCTCTAAAGGTTGGATGTTTAAAATTTTAAGGTCAAGAAATGATTAATTCTAAATATACAAAGAATACAAAGATAAGAAATATTAATCCTATACAAAGATGAATTACCTAGCAAAAAGGATGGAAAAGATGAAAGATATGACTCGAAGAACAATCTCTTGGTTTTTCATCTTTTTAGAGGTGTTAGAGAGGCTTATTTATAGCCTTGATCATGAATATGGCCATTGGGAATGTTTGGTGAAGGAATATAATCGTTGGAGACTTCATTTGAGCGATTATCATTCATTCCCACCAGAATGTATACATTATGTTGTGTAGTGATACATTGGCTTCATTCGTACAAAATATGACCATTATAGCCTATTGTATCGATACATTTCAGGATGTATATACATTTTAAGGTTATTTAGTTATTGCCAAGTATTTTATTGATACAAATACTTAAGGTATCAATATATTCATATAAAAATCATCTTTAAAGAATTTTTCATGAATTTAAAACTTACAAAACTTATCCCATGAATGTTTTATACCAAAGTATGAATTAAAAACACATTTTTTAGTACTTAAGGAGATAAAACACATTATAGTATTTTTCAAAGTGTCTTCAAATAATTCATAAAAAAATGCTAACTTAAAAATATTTAAATACAAGCTAATTAAGCTTTAGTTCTATCAAAATTGAGATTAATTCAAAGCTAATATAGCTAATAATGTTTATTTAATTTTATAATTTTTATTTTTAAGAGAAAAAGTGTTTTTGGGCTTTGATCCTGAACGGGGACTTTAGTTAAAAGTTAACGTTGTTGGGCATATTTCAACGGCAAGGAAGCAGAAAAGCCCAAAGGACGACTTCAAGCAAAGTTAGGCAACCTGTCATTTTCTTAGTTTAAGAGGCAAAGTTCATTCTCTCAAATTTCTGAAGATACAACTAATATAAACAGAATCAGCTTGAGATTGTCTCTGGATTATTCACTTTGGTATATGTTGAATATATACAAGAAATATTTGTTTTTTGATTCAGAGGCCCACCGCTCATCGGCAGATGCGAAGTGATCAGTTTATGCACCTGCAGCAGACGATGGTGAAGATAGAAAATATATAAACACAAATATCCAACTGTCAAATAAACTAAGTAATAAGTATATTTGAATTCGAATGTTTAAAAAATTACAAATATCTAATTTCTTGTCATCGCTATAAATCTTTTAATCTTTCTAGAGGAGCTTTTTTCATGGAAAATGTGTATTCGATGCCTTATTCTTTGAAATGTAGAATATATACACATATATAAAAGAAAACTATGTATATTATTATAAATAGTTTTTTAAATATATTTTGATTGGTATTTTATTTTTTGAGATAATACTTCATCAAAAAGTTTGTATTAAACAAATACTTCAAGTAACATATATCCTTTCGTTCAAATCATATTACATAATAAAATTGATTTCGAAAGATTAATTAATGATTCACAACCTAATAAATAATTATTTTTTTTAATAATGCAATTATCTGACATGATTTAAATGAAAAATGATATAATTAACATGAAAAAACCATTTCATATACTCCATTATCAATACTTCATATGCCCTCTTGAATCAATCTGAATCATACAAGGCCTCATCTTTTTGCATTAACAATTCAATTGCTTAGTAATTAAAAGCAGAATGTGCACAAGGGGCATGGGGTTTGAATTCAATATACTCAAATGGAAAGTATCAAACCATTTTTTTTCTGCACTCAAGAACAATTGATTAATCCAAATTAATTTGTCTAACTGACAAAGAAATTACATCAAAACATGACCCTCGTGGATTGAGGATAGATTCGTACTGATCAATGGAGTCTGGAGAATTAGGATGCAATATTTGCATTCAAGCAATATTTTTCCTAAACCTGGTGCTTCTTTACATAGCTTGTCATCTTCATACAAAAATGGTCACTTTTCCTTCAGCTAAGTGAAGCTTGGGACTTAAAAAAAAAAAACTCCGGTTCAAAGGTTGAACTACGAACAAAAAGCCTGGGATTCTTCAATTATATTGTGCAACAAAGCTTCGAATCAATTGAAGCCAAGCATATACAAAATGCTTGGTAACCTGTTAATGGATATCTGCATAAGAAAGAAATATTACATATCTTTTTTTACTTTTCTTCATTCTCAACTTTAACAGCTTCTAAAATGTTTGCGCTAAATGGCCAAATGAGTACTAGCTTAATTGGCATGATGCTGTTGTCAGACACACAGAGGTTGCGGCTTCGAGAGGGCTTTGGCGCGTAATATCCTCCTCAAATGAGTAATTAATAGAGGTTAAAGGGATTATTGGTAGATTTGGAATAACAGAAAGGAAAAAAAATGTTTGTGCTAAATGTCAATGCAACATATGCAATATAGAAACTGGTTAAATAATATACCTGAAATCCATAACATACTTGTATCTGTCCACTCTGCCAAGCTGTAGAATTGTTTGCCTTCCATTCTCCTAGAAAACCAATTTCAGAATAGCCAAGTTAAAATAATCTCATACGACTTCATGAATTGATCCCTCTTGCAAAAGGGCTTGTAGATTCAAAATCCCAGAGATTATAAATTATAAGTTTTCTATCACGTTCGTGTGTCATGCCAAGCACCCCCTCCTAAGCTGGTTTTGCAGGGAGAGGGTAATGGTATGTCTACAACAAGTCTTGTGAGTGTTTGTGCACAAATGCATTGGCTATATGTACATAACTAATAGTACTGAAATACGTTGTACCGAGGATCAAACTTAAGAAATTTATGGTACCTCCAATGTCAGCTGAAAATTCTTTACCGAGCTTCGTATTCTGAGTCCAGCAGCTCTTCCCCTATCTCTAAAGTCTAACTCGTATTGTTTCAACATCTGGCTCAACAGAAAGCAATAAAGGGTTAGAGGGAAACTTAAGTCCAAAACCTTAATTCTGTATGATGAGAAATACACCCTTACACACTCTTACATTGTTGTAACGAGGAATCCTAGAGAATAACTTGTGGATTTTGTCCATTTTCCCCTCCCAATCCTTAGGTAGTCCGTTAATGTGTTGCATCTACATAAAAACAAAGAGATCTTTATTCTTCTAAAAATGGAGGATCCAGAAAATATAAGGGAATCATGAAGGATGACTGAGAATGGACAACTCAAAAAGATGAATATTTTTAGCTACCTGAGTCACATTCTTCAGCTGCATTGATTGGTGCTTAGGTATATACGCCTTCATGCTTCGGTAACTCCCAGTCCAATTTGCTATTGTTGGCATGAACCTGAAGAAATAAATTAAAACAATAAACAGATGGGAGAGAGTAACAGAGAAATGAATTTAGAAAGAGATGGGATGTTAGGATTACTTTACGACACCCAAGAGACGATTAGACTTCTTGTTTAATGACTTGGTGCGACCACCCTGCAATCAAACAACTTATTAACCGATTGAAGAACTATCCTATATTTGATTGCCATTTTCTAGAGACTAATTGTATAGATTAACATCTTTGAGATCAAACCTGATCCCATATATTGTATTTTGATCCAAAGAGATTTGCTGTCATGAGTCCAACACAACTATCATCAGAGTTAGACAAGATTCCTTTGGCAGTCCGAGCTATGGCAAACACTGATTTCCCATTCCGTCGTCTGTGATAAGCTACGGCTAGTTTCCGATCCTGTCGTCCTTGACCTTCCTATTGTTTTGAATTGCCAAATAGATCCAAATGTTAGAAAATATATGGTAAATGATTTTAGCACTATCAGAACTAATCCACCAGTACATTTCATTATTGACAGAAAGGTCAAAAAGAAAGGTAAAAAAGAATGTTGAAACAAGTAAACAAACTGCAATCACAGATGAAGTTATTGATGGAATTCAAGGAGAAGGTACTATATATAGCATCTATCATCATATCATGTGACAAATCAGTATGACTAGCGAGTCCTGGTTCTTCTGAAATTAAAACTTTCATTCAACTAGAAAAGCCAAACAAGTGATTTCATATCTGAATTCAAGAAAATTAACACTTTCATTCATATGTTTCATTACATATATATTTATATTTAAAACAATCTAACTATTAAATTTGTATATAGTGTTTTCATACAACTAGTTGAACTGTTTATTCACAAAGAAACAAAATTTGAAACATTATATGGTTCTAATTAGATAATAGATAAACTACTAATTGTCTCAAACAATTGATTGCCTATTCTATGCTTGTCTTAATAAATAAATGCCAACTCATTTGTACTCAGTTTCAGTGGAAATGAATTTAAAACTTGTTTTGGTGGCAAATTTTAATGTGGGGGAAAAGGTTACTCTACTTTTCAGGATTTATGGTGATGGCAGTTACTGAGTGAGAATCTTTTCATTGTTAGGCAATACTTCTAATTAAATTTTCAGGATCTCACTGAGTCAGTGGGGGCAATATCTTTCCCATCGCCATTTGTAGCAGATGTGGTCTGCTAAATTCCTTGGAATGAACCATCCGAAATACTCCATATATAACATAGTTTATGGAAACTTCAGACATAAAAATGAAGGGATTCTAAGTTCTGATTATTGATGAGAAATGCTGTTAGGAAAACTCAAAAAGGCTAGCAGAATTCTTAACTAGTCACAGAGATCTTACGTTGGTATAAAGTGAATACAAAGTGCCACCATGGAACCCATCTGGTGACGATTCTTTCACAATAACACAAGTACATCTTCCTACGTCCAGTGGCAATGGCCTGAACAACAAGGCCCTAAAACAAAAGCCACCATGCCAATACATTGATAGAGAAACAAGCCACCATTAGAAACGTCAGAATATCCTCTAGACTTCAAACTTTAACCATCCAACATATTGCAAGTGACTAGAAAAACTTGTTAGAAACACATGAATTACAAGCAAAAGCAGTGGTAGGCTATATCCAGACAGAGACTAACCTATTAGGCAATGTAGACCAAGAAGAAGCTGGGGCGGCCTCCGAATCCGAATAATCCCAAATTTTCAAAGAAGTAGAATTGTCTGAATCAATGGGGTCCCATAACTTGCACCCAAAAGCCTTGTCAGGCTCATTCATTTGCATACAGAACTGAAGGGATGACTCTTTCAAGACCCTTCCTGTAGACAAACACTTGTAGCTTGGAACTTCTTTGGAAGTATCAAAAGTACCAACAGTTGACAAAGATTTCAAATGGGTACTCTTTTTAGCAACTGAAGAAGAAGAAGAAGTAAAAGAAGACCCATTCTTATTATTTGAAGGAACTGCATTTTCTTTGTCAACACCAAAGATAACATTTTCCTTGTTGTCTGAAAATGATGCATGGTTGTTCCCTTCACTGCAACTGCGGTTGTGTTTGAGGTCGGTGAGAGGATTAAGATAAGGAGCATTACATGAAGCTTGGCGTTGAACTAAAGGATCCTTCAACTGATCACTCATCGTAGTTTGAGAAAGAAGAACAGATTTAGAATTCTGGGTTTTGGTTTAGATTGCTCGAAAACACAATCGTTTGTCCGAGAAATGAAAGGAAAGGTTGAGAGATTGGAAGTGAATGAAAAAAGGTTTGAATTTGAAAAAGGTATAGGGAAATGCGAGGGACATGGTTGGTTTGGTAAAGATTTTTAACGGTAACTATTTGAAAGCTGGTTTGTTGTCTTTTTGTGTCCAAGGCTCCGTTGGAAATTGAGAAAGGGAAAAAATAATAATTCTTAATCAATTAAGTTAAATGGAGGAGAAGCGGGAACAGGGTTTGAAACTTTTGAACAAAACAAACATAAAGACGGGGTAATTAATTACGTCATAGTTTTTGGTCAATTATAAGTTTATTCCAAGGCAAAATTTATTTCAAATTTTGAAAGGGAATGAATGATTATTTTGGTTAAAGGACATTAGAAAAAAAATAATAATCATCAAATTGCAATTTGAAGTAATTGCTTTTAGATGGTTAGAAGGGGCCACTTGCAAATTCGATGATAGTTACACAAAGAATGGTAGTCAATCTAAAATAGCCAATCTTGGCAATGAAACAAATGCCTGTAGGCATCCAAAGTGAGCAGATCGAATGGATGGCAGTGTCTAGAAGGGTTTTCCAACAATTTGATTTGATCTTGAAAGCCT
>JBBYHK010000015.1:266338-306562 GCA_038382065.1 Adansonia grandidieri | reverse complement strand
AAAAGAAATCTCTTTCTATCTCAAGCTTAAAACAAAAAACAAAAGTTCAACATAATCATTCAGTCATTCATATATTAGTTTTGTTAAGTTATTTCTTCATTAGAGCTAATAAGAGACAAGCAAGACAGTTTTTTTGAGTCATTTGAATTTGTAACAACACCATTTTCTATTTCAAGCTTTAGAAGAAAAAAAACTTATAGAATTAACAAATTAACCAAAAGAAATCTCTTTCTATCTCAAGCTTAAAACAAAGAACAAAAGTTATAGAATCTTGTTAATTGATTTTACTGACTTTTTTATACCTAATAATTTTAATTAGTTCTCATTATATTTTATATACTTCAAATCACAGAAATCATAGAAACTACTAATAACATAAAACCACATCAATAACAACTAATGCTCAAATACTTACCTCCTCCAAAATAAGTTGAATGATAAAAAACAAGACATAAACAAACTATATACATCATAAATCGATCATTGAACTCTAAAAAATAAAAGTGTAAAAATATAAAATATCAATAACCATTAACTTGAGTTTTCCCCAAATAATATCACAAACTAAACAAAAACCAAAAACCATAAAAATCCAACTCTCACTTAAAAACTTAAGATAAACAAAAAGGGTAGTAGTTAGTACATTTGAAAATTATTTAATAGCAGTCAAATAAAATAATTTGCATATTCTTCATTTTAAACACTAAGCAACACAAAACTCAAGAAGCCTCGAAATCTCAATACAACAAGCACAAAAATAAAACCTCTCAACTAAAAATTAGAAATACAAACATCCTTTTATCAAAACTAATGTTGCAATTTTCAAACAAAACCAATGTTAATGCTTTTGCTTTGATCAAAATAACCAACCCAATCTTAGATTTAGCTACTGTACGCCATTATTTAACATAAATGCATTAAAAAACAAAAATAAAATAATTTATTATCTTTAAAACTTCAATCTCAAAAATATAAAATTTAAACTTAAATATGCAATTTCCACTTTCTTTAACTTTCGTTCATTTGAATTCACCCTTAAATAACATGCCAAATCAATAAAAATTAATAAAAAAAATACTGTAATTTTCAAGCATAAACAATCCCAATTCACTCATTTTCATCAAAAGAATTGACTAAATTTCAGTTCTTATTTCTTGTTGACTTTATTGCATGTAAATGTTTTAAATTATACATTAGACACAAAGAATAAAAACATGAAATGACTTAAAAGCTTTAATTTCAAAAATGCAAATTAGAAATTAAATCTATAGCATCTATTTCTATTACTTTTACTCATTTTGGTTCATTGTTACAACACACGCAAAATAAAAAAAACATTGGAAGAAAAAAAACCTTGTAATTCAACCCAATAACAATAAAGCAAAAACATAAAACATAAATGAAAGGAACAAGTATTCGTTTGAGTTAACACTTGCATAACATACAATACCGAAAGGAAATCAAATATAATTAGAAAATCATTTGTAAAAAAAACCTACAACACAATCTAATAACAATAAAACCAGAAAAAAACACAAGAAAAAAAAAAGATGAAAGAGAAGATGAAAACAACCAACATGAAAGCTTTGAAAATTAATTTGGAACATAATATGAGAGAAAATTGAGAAGCAAAACCCCCAAAAAAAAGTAGCTTGCAGACTCATACATCTTATATTATTAGCAATGGCGTGAGAGATAACTTGTTTTCTTAAGCTAAAAAATAACAATACTCATCAGCAAAGGGTAGTGATGAAGTCTTCCTAAAAAATTTTGAAAAATTCTTATAATATATATACTTGTATATTAAATATAGTTAAGTTGGCCTTCTCAAAAATTTTGAAAATGTCCTCAATATATATACTTATATGTATTTTTATATTAAAAATAATTAAATTTGTCTCATAAGTCATAAGTTAAATTGATATTTATTTTTTCGTCTATAACTTAATTTTATGCATTAGGATTTATAAAAAATATATATTTTTTAGTCTTGGCCTCCAAAAATTTTAAAACTTTTTTAATACATTATCATTTATCTTTTAATGATCCATGATGTAAATATATATACATTTATATTTTGATTTTTGGTTAAGATCAACTATTAATTTTTAAAAGGTTTTACTGTTCTTTATATTTATTTCTGGCCTAGGGCAGTTAGTACCATTATCACATTGGTAAATATATCATTTTTGTTATGGTATTAATACATATTGGTATAGATATGTTTTGGCATGCATTTTTGATATATAAGTATTTTTTTAAACATTTTTCATATACATATATAGCCTATTTTAAGTTCTTTAATAAAATATATTTTATATAAACATGCAAATATATCTCCGTTATATACATTTATACATGTTTATATGTAAATAATAATTTTAAAATTATAAATTTTAATATTAATAAATTTTAAACATTAAATAAATAAGTATAAAGATATTTAAAAAAATAGTAAATTATTATTAATTAGATTCAATAACCTAGTTAATTAACATATTTTATTTTTAAATATAATTATAAAAAATTAAAAATGAACAAGAAATAAAAAAATTAAAAATTCATAAAAAATAAAAAAATGAAACAAAAATTAAAATTTTATATCAATTGGTACGAAAAGTTACATATTAGTATTGCTTAGTACAAATCACTATGACCAAATGAACTAATACAAAAGCTAAAATAATACACTATTATACCATTTTATTTTACTTTAAGCATATATATATTAATTGATACGAATATAATAACGACTATATTAATTTAAACACCCAAAAAAATTTGATTAGCTCCGCCCCTACTCAGGTTCCACGCAATCTTCAAATAGCCTTTTACAGAGATATCGAAGTCCAATTACAAATTGAAAATCAATTCGATTACAAATTGACTGTAAATTTTGAAAGATTGTTTTCATTATATTATATTGTATTGTATAAGATAAAATATAATATAACTTTATTCGTTGAATTTGTGAGAAAAATCTACATAATAAATTTTCCTAATTAAGGCATCTGATATTATTGAAAAATCTTTCCACTAGTTACATAATTTTTGTTTTTTATTTTTTTAACCCTAGAGAGAAATAATTAAGGGCATTGAAGTAAATTTACCTGTGCCAGCTCTCTCCTCTCTTTCACAGCTTTTTGGAGGCCCAAGTCTATTTATTTACCACCATCGTCGTTAACCTTTTATATCAAGTATAAGATATAAAAAAAATATTACTATTAATATTTTGAAAAAAAAATCCAAAAAGAATTAAAAAAAATAATTGATGTCAAATAAATATGTACTTATCATCAAATAAAATAATGAAAAATTAAAAAAGAGTAATCCAAATTGAAACTTTTTTTTTTAATTTAATTTTCAAACCCCAACCCCAGAAAAATTAATTGCACTCGCCCCTTCCCTTTCCTTTCCTCGATCTTCTTTTTCTCATCTCTATCTGGGTATTGAACGCTCGTTTGTATTTCCATTCCCACGTGCGATTCAGGCGGTGTTTCGTCGACTCCTTTGGTTTTCCCTTTTTATTTGCCCATTGTCGTCGTACTTGTCCTCGCGATTCTCGGTCTTACAATCGGAATTCCCAAAGCTACGATTCTTCTGCACTCAATTTGCGTTTTTTCCTCAGGTTTGTTTTTAGGGTTTTGGCTTTCTCCTTGATTGTTTTAGGAAATTAATGTTTTCTTATTTATTAACCTAGGGTTTGTTATTGCCTTGTGCTGAGTTCACTAATTAGGATCGTGTTTTATCTTGGAATTCCCAAATTGGGGTTTTCCTTGGTTCATTGACCGAAAATCCCCTAATTTTCATCCAATTTAGCGAATTTCAGTTTCGACGTTGTTAAACAATGAGAACATTTTGAAATTTAGATTGCATCTTTGAAATTTGGGTTAATTTATTCAATTTCCTGTATATCTATAGGCAGGTACGTAAGATACAGAAATGCTGTAAAAGTGTTGTATTTGAAGTAACAATTAGAGGAGGGGATAAAGAAGGAAGCATGATGGTGGTGGATGGTGCGATTTTACAGCGAGATTTTGGAATAAGTTAATGTGGTTTTTTCTAGTTTGGGTAGTTACTAAGACAAGGAGAAAACGAAGAAGGAATAAACATATAAATGAATGTGCCGGCACATATGTCAGGACAGATAACAGGACAGGTACCTAATCAAGGGGGCTTGCCCCAGCAAAATGGGAATCTGCTTCAGCCTGCCCAGATGCAGAATTTAGGCGTTGCTGGAGGTTTGAGTGCTGGGGGTGCTCTTGGTGCTAGTGGTCCTCGGCATAATATGTTGAATATGGACCCTGACCTAGTCAGAGCACGTGATTATGTGAGGGGAGAAATGTAAGATTTTCTATAACTATAGTTTTGTTTACTTTGTTGTATGAAATGCTTGCATCTGCTGATTGATTTAGTTTAAATTGAGGATAAATTTGAAATAAAAGCTGCATTAGATGTTGAGCTAATGCTGTCTGAGTGCTGTTTGATGCATATATTTATTTGCTCTTTGTTTTCTTTTTGCATGTGCGTGTACAATTTTTCATGATGTGCATTTGCTGCTGGATGCTTAGTTGCATCTTCTTAACATTCTTTTGTTATAGATGGTGGCATTTTTGTTTTTGTTTTTCTAAGTTATATGCCATTGTAAATTACATCTTCATTTGATATAATATTTGTATTTATTTTTCTACTTCTACTAAATGTTAGCATAAAAAAATAACTTAGTTGCCAAAAATCTGTGGGATTTAGATGTCTATAATTCACCTAAACTTACTGATTCGGGTTTTATTAGGTATAACCAATAGGGTACTAGTGTGAAGAAAACAGTGAAAATATCTTTGCGTTGTAATAGCTGTTTAATTGTTAGGCTTCTAGTCTGAAGAAAACAGTGAAAAAGATCTTTACATTGTAATATTGTGTATCTGTTTGTGTAGGATTTTATGAGCTTGTAGATAATGTTGATTCTTCTTGGGATAAATATTGATATATGCATCATCAATTAGTTATTTCAACAAATTTAAGGGGCCATTGTCTGTGCAACTGGGAAGGCTTCTGTTTCAATTTCAAGTTGTTAGAGAGTTCTCTCTCTCTATTCCAAAAAAAGGCAAAAAATCTTGTTTATCCTTTGTTCTTAAGACTTCAGTTAAGTGGGAGAATATTTATGTGATAATCCTCATAATTTCACATTGATATGCTGATGGATATGTAAATTATATGCAATGGAAAATTATATTCTTCTCATTGATTTCATATAATCATTATTTCCATTTAGCTTCAATGTGCAATCAATCTATATGTCAAGATTAGGCATTTCCATCTTAGAATTTTTGTTATTATTTTTGTGTGTGTGCTGTTCTTTTTTTTAATAACTAATGCAGTTTTTAATCTTGTTTTTTGCCAGCATTAATATTTTAAAATCTAAACGCCAACATCCTATTACTGAGGCATCAATGATCAAGTTTCAGGATCTTGCAAGACGGTTGGAAGAAGGTCTATTTAAGATTGCAAAGACAAAGGTTAATTATATATTTTTTAAAATTTTATGTTTTGAGCAAATCTGTTTCTTGACTGATGTTTTTATCTCTTCACTTGTATAATTTATTTCTTAACTTTTATTTTTATTTTTTTAATTTCTTGATTTTTTTTTTTCCACAATGTAGAAGCACATGACTTTGCATTTATCTGATCACTTTTATATCTATCTCCCGAAACCTTCCCCCCCCCCCCTGATTTTTGACGCTTGAAATTTGTTTTCTAGGAGGAGTATACAAATTTGAGTACTTTAGAGCTACGTTTACAGAGTCTGGTAAAGGGGAACAGATATGTGCACAACCAAAGACATGCGCAGCTTGTTAATTCGGCATCGGCACCAGTTGGTACAATGATACCAACCCCTGGTATGTCACACAGTGGCAACCCTAGCATCATGGTTACATCTTCTATAGATACATCTATGAGTGTTGCCAATGCAAGCATGGGTCCTACGAATGTCAATACAGGAAACTTGTTGCCTACTGCTGGCATGAATAGTGGTTCCTTCAGTAGATCTGAAGGTAAATTTGAGCCTTACCTTCTTTTGCAATCATATTTAAATAGCATTTTCTACTAAGGGTAACAGAACGGTACTTTTGTAGGAAATATATCTAATGGGTATCAGCAGTCACATGCAAATTTTCTTATTGCTTCTGGTGGAATGTCATTAATTGGTGTGCAAAGAATGGGAAGCCAAATGATTCCCACTCCTGGATTTAATAGTAATAACAATAACAGTAGCATTAATAATCAGTCTTCTAATAATGTTGGTGGGCTTCCAACTACTGGAGCGACAATGGTATCGCAGCCGCAGCAAAAGCAACACGTTGGTGGTCAAAATAGTCGTATTTTGCACACCCTTGGCAGTCAAATGGGTAGTGGCATCAGGTCTGGCTTGCAGCAGAAAAATTTTGGGTTTCCTAGTGGGTCGCTAAATGGTGCATTGGGGATGATGGGCAGCAATATGCTAATTGTTAACGAACCAGGAACTTCTGGGGGATATCAAACTACCACGCCTTTTGCTAATTCGCCAAAACCTTTGCAACAACACTTTGATCAACATCAGCGACCCCCATTACAAGGTAACATCATGGTTTTATTTTTCTCTCCATTTCTTTTTGATTGACTGATAATGAATCTTAATATGCAATTTATTATTGAAATGTATGAGTTTTCTCAAAGAAAGCAATATTTTTTTCTTTTGGTGTCAGGCGATGAATATGGAATGAATAACACTGATCCTTTTGGGTCTGGAAACTTGTATGGCTCTGTAACATCTGTTGGTTCAGTGACAAACTCTCAGAATTCAGATCCAGTTAATTTGCAGTCTATGTCCAGAAACAATTCTTCTTTGATAAGTAATCAGCCGAATTTACATGGTGTGCAATCGGCTGCCCAGATGAAGCCGCAGTCCATGGATCAGTTTGAAAAGATGAATTTCCAAGCTTCAGTTTCTTCAAGAGACAATATCCTTCAAGCTAATCAGCAGCAACAATTTTCACAGCAGCCCCTTCAGTTTCAACAACAGCAGTTTCTGCAACAGCAACACCACCAGAAGCTGAAAAATCTGCAGCATCAAAATCTGTTGAGCAATAGTGGCTATACTCAATCTCAGCTGGCATCTGATACAGGTAATCAAGTGAAGCTTGAGCCCAGCGTGGAACACCATGACGGGGTTCTACATCAACAAGCTCCTGAACAATATCAGCTTCCTGAATTGCAGAATCAATGCCAGCAGAACCAAGCTGAAGAGCTCACTGGTCAGCAGGATATGCGTTCATTGCCGCAAAATTCTCAACAAATGCAACAGATGTTGCACCAAAACCAATTGGTTCCAGAGTCTCAAAATGATTATAAACTTTCAGCTGGAAGACAGTTGGAATCAGCTGTGCAGAGCCAGTGGCACCCTCACTCACAAGATCAGGCTCAAATGCCAGGGAACCGTGAGCAGCATCTCCAAGAGGATTTTAAGCAGAGAATATCTGGACAGGATGAAGCTCAACGTAACAAATTATCTGCGCATGCATCTGCTATCAGTCCATTGGTTGTTCCTAAAAGTTCATTGGATCTTTCAAATTCAAGGGGTTCTATCTCCAGATTTGGAAATGGGAGCCATGATCGGCAATTCCGAAATCAAGTGAGGTGGCTTTTGTTTCTGCGCCATGCTCGTAGATGTAAAGCCTCTGAGGGCAAGTGTGATAGCTATTGCTTTACTGTACAGACGTTGTTGTCTCACATGGATACATGCGAATCATCTCATTGTTCATATCCTCGCTGCCATCACTCTAAGATATTGATTCGTCATCACAAGAATTGTAGATATCCTGCATGCCCTGTTTGTGTTCCTGTTAACAATTATGTACAGGCTCAGAGGGCACGTGCCTGTCTAAATTCTACTTCTATTTTGCCTTCTTCGGATGGTGGATCTACTAAAAAATATAATTCTGGGGACCTTTCAGTTAGAATGACTTCGACATCTGGATCAGGTGAACCTCTTGTAGACATACAGCCTTCACTAAAACGCATGAAGATAGAACAGTCTTCTCAGTCTGTTATTGCTAAAAGTGAAGGTCCTTTAGTATCAGGGTCTGTTGTTGCTGAAAATCACATATCTCAGGATATCCAGCGCCATGATTATGAATGCGGTGAGAGGCGTATGCCAGTTAAATCTGAGCCTATGGAAGTGAAGACAGAAGTCCCTGTGAGTTCTGCTAAAGGTATTCCTGTTATTATTGAAATGAAGGATGCTGTAGATGACATTAGCAAACAGAAGACTGATGGTGAGCCTGTTACATGTGATGAATTTGGTGGTCTTCGTAAGCATGAAAATGCTGAGATTGAGAAGGAACCGGATTCAGTTAGACTAGAAAATGTGACACAGTCTTCTGAAGGTG
Organism: Adansonia grandidieri; assembly: GCA_038382065.1. NCBI lineage: Eukaryota > Viridiplantae > Streptophyta > Magnoliopsida > Malvales > Malvaceae > Adansonia > Adansonia grandidieri. The sequence goes on along the minus strand of JBBYHK010000015.1, from coordinate 298,136 downwards.
CAGCCGGAACTAAGTCTGGGAAACCGAAAATAAAGGGGGTGTCACTGACCGAACTGTTCACCCCTGAGCAGGTTAGGGAGCATATTACAGGTCTCAGACGATGGGTTGGCCAGGTATGCTCTATTGTAATGTTGTGATTTGTTTCAGACACTGTTTTTAGTATTGTCTGTAGATCATTGATAAGTTGTAGTAGGTGAATATATTGTGCTAGCTCCAGAAATGGACTTGGAGAGTGAAAAAGGTATATTGATGATATATATATATATATATTTTTTCATTCTTTCTTTTACAGAGTAGAGCAAAGGCTGAAAAGAATCAAGCAATGGGGCACTCGATGACTGAGAACTCCTGTCAATTATGTGCAGTTGAGAAGCTTACTTTTGAACCACCACCTATTTATTGCAGCCTCTGTGGTGCTCGCATTAAGCGAAATGCAATGTACTACACAGTGGGAGCTGGTGATACACGACATTACTTTTGTATTCCATGCCATAATGAGGCTCGTGGAGATAGCATTGTTGTTGATGGAACTGCCATTCCTAAGGCAAGGCTTGAGAAGAAGAAGAATGATGAAGAGACCGAAGAATGGGTATGTAAAATACATGCATATTTTTTGAGTATGATCATGCTTCATGATCATCCCTAACAGTTGCTCTTACATTTTCTTTGTCTTCAATACAATTATGCAGTGGGTTCAATGTGACAAGTGTGAAGCTTGGCAGCATCAGATTTGTGCTTTATTTAACGGTAGAAGGAATGATGGTGGGCAAGCTGAATATACATGCCCCAATTGCTATATTGCTGAGGTCAAAAGAGGAGAGCGGAAGCCCTTACCTCAGAGTGCTGTTCTTGGGGCCAAAGATTTGCCAAGAACAATCCTTAGTGACCACATAGAGCAGCGACTATTTAGGAGACTGAAACAGGAAAGACAAGAGAGGGCACAGGCTCAAGGGAAGAGTTATGATGAGGTGATTAATATTCTCATGACGGCAATTGATTCTATGTTGTATATTGTGAACTTTTAGCTACTTTTGCGCTGCTCAAAGATGTTCAGTACTGCTACATATTCACGCACATACACTCAAGAAGAGGAAAAAAGAAAAACAAAGGATAGATAGCTATGTTCAAATAAGTTTTCTTGTTCCTAGTTTATGCTGAAGAAGCAAAAGCTGTAGAGGTAACATAAGTTGAAGCATATTTTTTCTGCTGATTGAGCTTTTGGTATAGTTTTTCTTTTTTTTTTTTTTTTTTTTTTTTTTTTTGGTATGATTAGGAGAACACTGAAAAATGGGGTGATTGGATCCTACCAACTTTTTATGTTTGAAAGGAATCGGATGGCTTTGATTTGTGTTTGAAAGCAATTGCCATCCATTAACCAGTTATAGGTCTGATAGTCACGAAAGTTATTATCAATTGGGGCAGAATTTAAAACTTTTGATTCCTTTGACTTGGGCCCATTAACTTGCTTCTATTATGAATTTTCTTCTTATTGTCACTTTTGATTTCTTTTCTGGTCTTTCAAAGTCACGTATTAGTCCTTCCAGTGACTTCTCAAGGACTTCAGCTGCACGGGGAAATAAGCTTATTCCTTGTTTCGTTGATATTTACAGGTTCCTAGTGCTGAGGCACTTGTAATTAGAGTTGTTTCATCAGTTGACAAAAAGCTGGAAGTGAAGCCTCGGTTTCTTGAGATTTTTCAAGAAGAGAATTATCCACCGGAATTTCCATATAAATCAAAGGTGTGCTGGATTTGATATAACTAATTAAGTGTAATACGTGCTTGTATGTTCGCTTTATATATATTTCTTTTATAGATTAAGTTTGATACATGCTTTTATGCTGAAAATGGCGCTTTAATTGTAATTATCGAATGCTTATAAATTATGTTTTTCTCTTTTAGGTAGTTTTGTTGTTTCAGAAGATAGAAGGGGTAGAAGTATGCTTGTTTGGCATGTATGTTCAAGAATTTGGATCAGAATGTGCATTCCCAAATCAGCGCCGTGTGTATCTGTCATACCTTGATTCAGTCAAGTATTTCCGGCCTGAGGTTAAAACAGTTACTGGAGAGGCTCTCCGTACATTTGTTTACCATGAAATTCTTGTAAGTTTAAAGTCTTATTGAATTCTGTTTATTGATAATTATTGTCACGATTTTCATTCTACATATGGTATCGGTATCAATTTAGTTGGGATTATTTTCTAACATGTTCTAAACCTTAATTTTCAGATTGGATACCTTGAATATTGCAAGAAGCGTGGCTTTACAAGTTGCTATATATGGGCTTGCCCTCCGCTAAAGGGTGAAGATTATATCATATATTGTCATCCAGAAATTCAAAAGACACCAAAATCAGATAAACTGCGAGAATGGTGAGGGAAGTAGTTGTCAAAAATTTTTTAATTCCTCTGTATCTCATGTTATATTTTGTTGATCCATTTTACTAATTTCCCTGATATGTACGAATGCCGTTTCAGGTATCTAGCAATGTTAAGGAAAGCTTCCAAGGAAAACATCGTGGTTGATCTTACTAATTTATATGATCATTTCTTCGTAACTACTGGTGAATGCAAGGCCAAGGTAACAGCATCTAGGCTGCCATATTTTGACGGTGATTACTGGCCTGGGGCTGCTGAAGATCTAATTAATCAGCTTTGTCAAGAAGATGGCAGAAAGCTGAATAAAAAAGGAACAACCAAAAAGACCATAACCAAAAGGGCTTTGAAAGCATCGGGTCATGCTGATCTCTCTGCCAACGCATCAAAGGATCTGCTACTGATGCATAAAGTAATTTCTTTCCTTCCAAATGTTTTAGCCTTTTTTTTCCTCAATGATTTTGTTCTGTGTAAAGTCAGTAGATGTGGGATTTACAATCTTGCTATCTTATTGTCGAAAATTTTCATATAACGACCCAAGGGATTTTAACTGGTTATTATACTGTTTCCCCTCCTTTTTTCTTCAGCTTGGTGAGACCATTTGTCCAATGAAGGAGGATTTTATCATGGTTCACTTGCAGCATTGTTGCACTCATTGTTGTATTCTAATGGTAGCAGGAAACCGGTGGGTCTGCAATAAGTGCAAGAACTTTCAGATTTGTGATAAGTAAGATTGCTACTCTATTTCACAGTGTATGATTATCTTGTATAGTTGAGTGATTTCTCTCTCTCTCTCTCTCTCTCTCTCTCTATATATATATATATATATATATATATATGTATATCTATGTGTGTGTGTGTGACCATAGAATTATACTGCATGTAATACTCTTAACAGGCAATGATCTTATCAGTTTGATTTTATAAATAGTAATATGATTCTGTAGCACGAGAACCAATAATTTTTCAATCAGATCTATATTTTAGAGAGGAGTATGCTCTCTTTCATAGACATAGTTAAGCATCTCTGTTACAGCGTTTCTATTGTTTATCTCGCAAGTTTGTATAGTGGTGTGGTTCTATTTTTTGTGCATTCTAGAAATGAGTTATATCTGATTCTGACAGTTATAACTCCAGCCCACTTTCATATGCAAATCATAAATAATTACTAATACCATAGAGGTATGCTAGATACATAACTCCTTGGCGTTATTTTAATATTTTTACTTTTATTTTTCTCAGACTGTGGCGTTACGTTCTAGATATAAGCATTAATCACATTGCTTAGCCTTTACTGCAATAGAAACCAAGCAATTTTTTTAGTCCTTGGTGTTACTATTTTAGTTATGAAAGATGCCAATGTTGTTTGGTCATGTTGAATGATGAGCTTTCCCTTGTTATGTTTCTAGGTATTTCTTGTTGACTTAAACCTATGGGCAGGGGCAAACCTTTTTGGCAAAAGTGAAATCTTAATGTTCTGGGGAAAAAGAAAAGAACATGTAGGAAGTAAACATTATCTGGTACAAAAATTTTATCTGGCAGTTGACATGTTAACACTAATAGTATATACTTGCTTAAGTGATGTTTCATAGTGACTTTTCTTCCCTTATCTTAAATCAGTTCATTACAATCATACTTCTGCTTTTAGGGAGAAGAAAACTGATTCTTGTGCTCTTAAAAAAACTGGTTACTTTTCAAGTTTCAAGACTCAACTCCCCATCTCCTTATTGGAAGCCTAATGATGCAGTTCATATATTTAATCCTTTATCTTTCTCTATTTTTATTTCAGTCTGCTTCTGCCAAGTACGAGAAAGTGTACTAGATAAATTCGATATGATGTTTGCTTCTTTTTACCTTCACAGGTGCTATGAAACAGAGCAGAAACGTGATGAAAGAGAGAGACATCCCATCAATCAGAGGGAAAAACATGTTCTCTTTCCTGTAAGTTCGTCAGAGTATTACAGTAATTTACTTCCAGTATTTGCCTCTGATGCTGCTGCTGTATGCGGACTTTGTCTTTTCTAATTAAATTTTCATGGAAAATTGTCAATGTACAGGTTGAAATTAATGATGTACCTACAGATACAAAGGATAAAGATGAAATTCTTGAGAGTGAATTCTTTGATACCAGGCAGGCATTTTTGAGTCTCTGTCAAGGAAATCATTATCAGTATGATACCCTAAGGCGGGCTAAGCATTCCTCGATGATGGTTCTTTACCATCTGCACAATCCAACTGCTCCTGCATTTGTCACAACTTGTAACATATGTCACCTGGACATTGAAACTGGTCAAGGTTGGCGATGCGAAGTTTGCCCTGATTATGATGTGTGCAATACCTGTTACCAAAAGGATGGAGGCATTGATCATCCTCACAAGTTAACAAATCATCCATCCATGGCTGAACGTGATGCACAGAATAAAGAGGCTAGGCAACTACGGGTTCTGCAGGTATCTGTTTTAATAAATTTATTGAACTCTTTTGCAACAAAAAAATTGTCTCAACTCTTTTGATTAATTCAGTATGGTTAATCAGCACTTGAATATTGAAATATGCTAAATGTAAAGTATTTATGTTCCCCATATATATTATTTTTCCTTCTGATTTGCAAGTAGATGGTTAGAAAATGAGTTTATGACAGTATGTGGGCAAACGTGGCATATTTTAGATGAATTCTCCTAACAGGATTGGTTCTTGAAATTTGCAGCTGAGGAAAATGCTTGACCTTTTGGTTCATGCGTCACAATGTCGTTCTGCACATTGCCAATACCCAAATTGTCGGAAAGTGAAGGGGCTTTTCCGCCATGGAATACAATGCAAAAAACGTGCTTCTGGTGGTTGTGTACTTTGTAAGAAAATGTGGTATCTGCTACAACTTCATGCACGAGCATGCAAAGAATCTGAATGCCACGTACCACGTTGCAGGTACATGCATGTTCCTCTCAGCCTCCTAAGAAGCCATATGTTATGCTTCTTTATCTGTTTATGCTCATTGGTCTAGTTTAAAGCTGATAATGTTATTTTTTTTAATTAATATAGAGATCTTAAGGAACATTTGAGGAGGCTTCAACAGCAGTCTGATTCACGGCGAAGGGCTGCTGTGATGGAGATGATGAGACAGAGAGCTGCAGAGGTTGCTGGTAATTCTGGGTAAAAACCAAATTGTAAATATAAATTTGGATTTTTTTTTAATGAAAAATGCTCACTTCTAGAAAGGGAGGTAAAAAATAGTTTTTGTGGTGCTCCACGGGTTCACTTCATGGAACTAGGCAGTGATAGGAAAAACCGGTGGATCCGGAAGGTCAGAAGGTGGGGACAGGCATACAATACTAGAAACAGATTGATTAGTGATGTCTTGTTAGGGCACAATTCTTTCATTCATAAACCCGTGACCGAATTTCCTGCAAAGAAAGCTAATGAAGTTTTACGATGTCAGATCTGCCTGCAACTGTCGCTAACTATGGCCCCCTTGCCTTGGAGTTCCAAGTACAGATGTGTGTCAAATGGCCTGATTTGGTGATTCTTTAGTTTTTGTCTTTTATATTCACTCAGTGGAATGCCATCCCCTATTGTGGCGAATGTGCTATAATTGTTCTAATCTGTCTAGGTTGCTTTCTTACTGAGGAACGTTGGACCGAGGGAGCTTAGTTTCAAAATCCCTTTCTTTTTTTTTCTAATTTTTTTATTTCATTACGTCATTTTCCCCCCATTTTCTTTTCTGTTTTTGATTGTCTATGTTTTTCCCTTAGAACACTGACACCCCCTTTTTGTAGAATGGCTTCTTCGTCTTGTTCTTGTTTAAAGATGGAAAAATAAGTAGCATTGGAAAACTGAACTGAACTGCACTGCAGCAAGCAATGCATTTTTTAGTCAAGTACTGTGAAATTATGTTTATCTATATATATATAGATATGGTTAAATGAACAACTATTTAATTCTGACTCTTTCTTAATTCTATTAGTTTTTACCTTCAAGAAAATTTGGAAATTTTGTTCAATTGACGGAGAAATATATCAACAATGCGAGTTTGTCCTATACAAATCAGAAATGATTCTTTGTTGTTGAATATTATCATTTTAAAATATATTTTCATATATTTTAAAATGAAATATTCTTCAAAATATTTCCATATTTTGAAAGCCTTTGAAATGCGCAGGAACGAATAATGATAGGAAATCGGTAAACTCAACGTCGCGAGCCTGTTGGCTTTAATCGATAATATTTTATAAGGGTATATGGACATGGTATGGATAAGTTTAAAAAATTATAATGTGATGTTATATTTTTAAAATTTATTTAATATAAATTATAAATATATTAAAATTAATATAAATATAAAAAATTTTAAATACGATTATTATATCATTAAATATATAAATATAATATAACAACACGTTTTGTAGCATTTAACGTGCTCATTGTTCCAAAAACCCCCGAACTCAAAAATCAGAAGTATGCGGTCTTCATTTCTTCTTGCTTTTGCTGCTTCCTATGATTTTAATCTCTCAAGCCTCAGCCCTACCTTTCTTTCCATTCATTGCCATTTAAAAGGAGAAAAAGGGGAAAAAAAAAAGAAATCTCCCGTCATAATTATTCACTTTGCAGCAATATAAAATGCATGAAATATCTTATAGATGAATTCAAAGCTTTTTGTTTTTAAAATTATTTTTTATTAATTATATATATATATATTTTTTTTTGAAAAAAAGAGCAACGAGCGCTGCGACTGCAACAGCAACGAGTCCTTCAACCAGTTTAAGCAACAGTCTCAACAACTGCCCCAACTGGATGAAATGGCAATCTTCTCTTTGTCATCGTACCACCTTCTTTATCACTCAAGCTGCTGCCTCTGCCGACAGTAATGGCAAAGACAACAACAAAAAACCCAAAACCAAAAAAATTTCTTCTCCAACTCCCATTACAACAACAACTGAACCTATTGCGCAAGCGCAACAACCACGGCAAGTTTCATTGAGTTTGAACGACGTGAATCCAGTGGCGTTGGGATGTAAATCCAGGCAAATATTTGACTAGGTCTGGAGGAAGTTTTCTGGGTTGGGGCAGATATCAAGGATGACTCGTGCAGATGACAGGGAAGCTTTTGATGCTTGCTTATTAGAAAAGGACCCATGGTTGAGTTTGCCATTCCTGGTGCTCAAAACACTACTGTCCTTGTTGTTGGTGCCAGCAGCCGCGTTGGACGCATTGTTGTCCGTAAGCTCATGCTTCAAGGATCCACTGTCAAGGTTGCTTTGCTTTTACCACTTCTCTTCTACTCTCTTGCTCTTGTAATATGCTTTTTCTATATGTATTTTTCCTTTAGAGCTGGCTTTGAACTTCAAATATTAGTTTTCCAAGTTTCAAGTTTCAAGTTCTGACGTGGGACTGACATTTGTTTCTCTATCTGGTTATTTGGTACTTTGCCTAAAGAGGTCGAAAACTATAATGTGATAGATGAGTTGGACTTCTTTAAATTTTGTAACTTTATTTTGATTAAAGTGTTTTCTTTAGTTCTGTGACCGAATGCTTTGGTGAGGAAGGCAGATCAAGAGGTGTTGGACATGCTTCCTAGGTCAGTTGATATAGTAATTGGCGATGTGAGTGAGCGTTCCACCCTTCAAGCTGCAGTGGAAGGTTGCAACAAGATTATCCACTGTGCCACTGCTCGGTCTACTATTACTGGGGATCTCTATAGAGTTGACAACCAAGGGGTTTTAAATCTTACCAAAGCATTCAGTTTTTTTTTTTTTCCCTCTCCTTTCTTATACTCCATCTTGAATAGTATATGCACATTTGAATGCAGTGGATTCGTCCAAGGCTAGCTTTTTCTGCGGATGTTCCATGCCTCGCAATGCTTAAAACAAATCATCACGATGCTGGAGGCGGTAGAATGATCCTTCTTTTTCATTAAATTTAACTTCAGTCCAACTTTTGGGCATTTCTCCTATGAACTCGTTTTAACATTACCTAAAGTATCATGTTTTATGCTAGGATTCTGATAAAACCCTCAATTGTCGCTTATGGGTGGTTTAATGGTGGATTGGTGCATGGTCAATCTATGTTTCTCTCCAAGAAATAGTTTGGTGAACTGATATCTAACATTATCTGCAGGACTACAAGGCACAAATTCAGGCAGGGAAAAGCAGCAAAAGCAAGCTTCTGCTTGCTAAGTTCAAATCTGAAGGTTCATTGAATGGATGGGAAGTACGTCAAGGTACTTACTTACAGGATGTGATTGCTTCGAAGTATGATGGTGGAATGGATGCTAAATTTGACTATACTGAGAGTGGAGAAGCTGTTTTCTCAGGTCAATTTTAGTTAAAATATGATGCATGTCTAGCTTGAAGCAATTAAGATTTACAGCCTTCATGTGTGCTTATTACCCATGACAAATCTAGGCTGTTCTATGTTAACTCTTGTTTGATGCTCAACTGTAGGCTATGTTTTCACCAGAGGTGGATATGTTGAGCTGTCGAAAAAGCTTTCACTTCCTTTAGGTTGCACTCTTGACAGGTATCTAGTACTTCCATTATCTACATACTTTCTTACTTAGCAGAAGCTGGCTGTTGCTTGAGTAGTTTTTAACATTGACTCCACCTTAAAAGTGCTTCTCACTTGGTGATATATATTGTGTTCAGGTATGAAGGTCTAGTTCCCTCTCTTGGTGGTAATGGAAGATCGTATGTTGTAATTCTTGAAGCTGGTCCTTCAGCGGATACAACTCAAAGAAAATTATATTTTGCCAGAATAAACAAAAAAGTCAGATTTTGTAGCGTAATGATCTCTTATCCTTAGAAAGCTATGTGCTTTCCATCACAACCATTCTATGCTATCAATTCTTCTGAAAAATTTTGTTGAGGGGTATCTATTAAATTTCATATTTTCCTCTTTCCTGTGATTGACAGGTCAGAGTGCCATTTCCATCCTTCCATCCTGTGAAACCAGATGATCAACCATTAGATCCATTCCTTGTACGTACAATAACTATAAGCATTGAGCCACGAAGACAGGTTTGTGTATTTTGAAACTTGCACCGTATCACCTACTTTAAAAACTTGTGAAAGTACAAGGGATCCTTACCTGCATGTATTGTCAAAGGTTTTAGGTATAGCTCTTTGAATGGTAATGAATTTGTGTTAGCTTGGTATTTTGTTGAATATTATGATTTTTAAACCAGAGAGAAATCATGCATCTTAATCACCTTTCTTGTTTCACTATTGTTGGTTGCTTCTTGATAATCTATATGGCCATCCATTTTGAAGTCAAATGAACTTTTGCGGTAGTGCTGTCTGATATGGATATAAAATTAAAAATCTAACAAAAATAAATCAGAAAAAGGCTTTGTTTTCCTATGTTCGTATGATGCTCCACTATTACGGAGTAAACTTGGTGAATACTAAATGTTCCCTTCCCTGGATCAGAGATTGTCATTAGTGTGAAGCTTGCTTGTTCATTTCTTAAATCGAAACTTTTGGAGCACTGCATATAGTTTGTGAATTCTGATTAAACTGATTGCATCAGTTGTTTTCATAGCGAGAGTTTATCTCATATTATGAGCCTTTGATGGAGGCATTCGAGTTACTAATGCACTTGAATGACGATTTCTGCTTGCATATTGCCATGTGAACGGACTACTAATAGTTAGATAACATATCATAGGCTTGCATGTCGGATCTTTGGCCGCAAACACACTCAAAAAGTGATACTTGAAAATTTGTATATTATCCATGTTACGTTGTGTGCAGAAAGTTTGCTTTCTGCTACAAGGGCAACTCTGCTTGTTTTAGTGTATAATTTTTTTAACTATTCTTGTTTTAGTATACAATTTTTTTTTAGTCTACTCTGAGCATGTTTTCTTCAGGTTTTATGGTCTCTAGGAAAAGGGTTGTTGAACATTTTTAACGAATCATGCCGTCACTCTCCTTTTGCTGATGAGACCATTAAGTTTATTGTTTCCCTTATTTTTCTACTGCACTCTTCTAACAATAGACTAGCAAATTTTTTCATTTATTCCTTAAACATCTAATTCGACAAGATGTGGTGTGATTGACTCCAAAAGATGATTAGCAATAGAAGGTATTCACCTTTCTTGTTCCAGTGCAACATCAGCAGTGTCACTAATGTCAGCATTCATACTGTTGCTACAGTGATTTCTGATTATTTATCGGTTTCTTGTTTCCCTTGATCAAATAATGACTATTTTGCTTTCAAGGCTTCTAATTCTATATATTCTTGCTGCAGAGGCCTGTTGAAGGACCAGCAGGAATGAAGCAAGACCCCTGAAGTTTCAAGCGTATATTAGAATATATAAAAGCATTGCCTGTAAGTGTTTATATTCGTCCTTTGTCAACAGAAGGGCCTTCAGTTTCTCTTACCATGTTTAAGATATGTTATAGTTTATGCTATCATTTTATGCTGTAACATGATGAATGAGCACTTTTGAACCTTTTTTGGTAACATTTATGAAGAGTTCCTGGTCTGAATAATGTGATATGGTAAGCATTAACTTTAATGAGTTAAATGCAGAAGAGGCATTGCTGCTTTGAGCCTCTTCCTGTAATATAGGTACATTAAGGAAATATGGGTTGTGCTGCAAATAGTGTTCTTGAGTCTGCTCTTTCCATATAGTTTGCTTTTTTATGTTACTCGGACTTGGGTGTGAGTGTCGGATATGGGTATGCATCTGACATGGGTATGTTTATTATTTCTAAGTCTTTCCATATTTGGTGGGTCATATCCCTGTACTCATGTCCTGATATACTTTAGACACGGGTGTCAGACATGGATACTTGAAGAAAAATGAACAGTTGGAGCAATATAGATTTGCTTCATTCCACTTGTGTGTTTGCAAGCAGGGACATTCACATGTGTGCACATGCATGAATATGCATCTGCAACTACCATACCTATCTGTGTTGTAAAACCATTGTTTTAAGTTCTTATCTACAACGTTTAAGGTGATTTAAAGGGGAAATAAATGGTTAATTGCTGCAGTGAGTCAACCATTTAAAACTAACTTGGAGGCCTTGGCTTACATGTTGAAAGATGGGGGTGAATAATAGGTAGATGAAATAGTACAGAAAAGCTATGTGTGACTGATTATTTTATTATTTTAAAACTCTTTTAGGGTCCGAAGGATGAAAAAAAAAAAAAAAAAAACGCTGAACTATGCTTATAGATATGCCCTGTGCTCAATTTCTTGTCTGACGCTAGGTTGTTGATTGGACTGCAAATATGTTCATGTGCAATGTAGAAAGCAGATTTGAAATATTTGTAAATGTGGGTACCATGATACCTGATAAAGAGATGAGTTAGAGTTACTACCTAGTCTGTTATGATATATTTTGAAGGTGATCAGTCACTTTCCTCAATTCTAAAATTATTTTACCTTTTCATTTTGCAGACTGGACAGGAAACAGATTTTGTTTTAGTATCATGCACAGGATTAGGAGTTGAGCCAAACCGAAGGGAGCAAGTTTTGAAAGCCAAGAGGGTAAGTGTTGTCTTCTGCTTCTGTTTATATTAATGCGAGAATGATTCCTTCTCTGTTATCCTTTTCTTACATACCTTACATTATCGTGATTGACTTTTCTTCAGGCCGGTGAGGATTCATTGAGAAGATCAGGTCTTTGGTCCACAACTATTGGCCGTCGTCCCCTAAAGGTAATGCTGTTATATCATTCTTGGCAAGTTGTTGAGATTTATATATAGTTGGTGCAACACTAAAGTGTTCTTTTTTTTTTTTTTTGGTTTTTGTTGGGGTATGGTGGTAACCCTTTACAAATTTGATTATAATATTAACTCTTTTGAGTCATTGAACATGCTGACATACTTTTCAAGCTCATTGTTTCAGTGTATGTGTCAAGGATGAGAGCAGCAAAAAAAATGCTGCAATGAAATAGAATTTCCCTGACATGTCTGAGGCATTTCCAACTACTCATGCATAATTTGAAACATTTCAAAAGTGCTCCAATTGCACAATAGTGTTAGAGGGCTGTGTGTTATTTTTACAAAAGAATATCTCTAAAGAACTTCTGTATATTACAATGGGAAATAGGAGTCTACCAAATGTTTTCAAACTTTTTTTTTTTTTGAATCCAATCTTGGCTTTGTTATGGCCAAAATATGTACTGAATCAAAGTTTCATTCTTACAGGAGGAACCTGGTGGCCAACGAGCTCTTATATTCGATCGAGGAAACAGGATTTGTCAGGTGAGAGTGTACTTCTATTGCGGACTGTAATAGAACACTATCAAGTTTGCATGCTGTCTTAATACGCTCTTCCTTTATGCTGATGTGGCTGATATGTGCGTGAAAACATTGCATGATTCGACTGCAAGGAATAAGAGCTTTGATGTGGGTAACACTGATTGGCTCGAAAATTAATTTCAAAGCACGAGGGAACTAACAGAAACTTGATTATGTGCCGGTCTGTCATGAATATGTTGCTGAGCGAGGGAACTTTATGAGCTGGTGAGGACAAATTAAAAATCCTTACTACCAGCTTTTAATTGCTTGGTAACCAATAGCGACTTGAACTGAAGCAGCATTGACATATTTCTTTCTACGCTCTGCCCATTTGCCTGAAAAAGCAAACAATTATTTAACTCCGGCCTTCTCTATTTTGGAGAAAAACACTTGATAATCATCCGAGGATAAAATGTTATCATTCCCCGAGGAACAAGCGTCCGGCTGGAGCTGCATCGAGAAAGGAAGAAACAAGAAGGAAGTCCCATAATTTGATACCTCTTTGGAAGTCAGCAAAATAAAACATTTCTGTCTTCTCTTTTGCCTAGATGATGATCGTTTAATAGGTTAGGCGTAGGTTTTTTTTCTTCTTTTTTCCCCTGTAAATCCATATGTAATTTGACGTAGAAAATGTGTGTTTTATGGTTCACTGTGATGTAAAAACATCATGAAATGTTACGCAAGATTAAACAGTGTTTTCATATATAATAACCAGTAAATTCATTAAAAAGTGATTCATTGGATCATAATGGTAATGTCTTAAATTCATTTAATAAATCAAATGGACAACGGAAATTGGCAATAAAAAATGTTCAAGGAATATATTTTATCGTTTAATTTGCATATGCTGCTGAATGAACGGTTGAACATAATGCTTGAAGGGTGATGCTGAAGTTTGCCGTGGGGTCATGCCTACGTGCAATTCATGTGACTTGATGCAAATTTTATAATTTAATGGATGGATTCTGAGGTAACTGTAATCTGTGTCCTGATTACAGGCCAGCCACAAAAACAAAGGTCAACACGTGGATCAACAAAGCGATACTGGATAACTCTCCAAGCAAGGACCACCAGCAACATTATAGAGATAAGGAAAATAACATAACTAACTTCTGGTTTCTCTAACCCCTGCTAAAATGAAGAAACAGAATTGATATCAACAAAGAGCTACACATTAACCATAATGCTAATTTATGGCCCTGGTACAGCTTTTTGTGTAAAAACTTCATTGTACTGTGTCAACAGCAGCAGCTGCAACAACATTTCCAGCAAGAACAATAGTAAACTCACCAGATTCAGCCGCAGATGCTACCTTGCAGGTAGCTTCCTTGCGACTGCTGCTGTTTTAATCTCTCCAGCTGCGCCTGCTGAGGTACCCCAGGACTCGGAAACACTGTCCAACATACCCCAAACACTTTCAGGAGAGTGTGCATCCGCCAAAGATTGCAAGAAGCCTAGAATCCAGCGTCCAAAGTCTAGGAAGGCTGAGTCATGCACCACCAAATGTGTCACCACTTGCATTAGAGGTGGTGATGGCTCTCCCGGAGAAGGTCCTTTTAATATCAGAAGGTAATTTGAGTTCTTTCCAAGGATCCATCTGATTTTGCTACCTAAACACCTACGGCAGCCTGGCTGCAAGAGACCCTTGCAACTGAAATCTGTCTACGCTAAAATAATTTGCTCTGCTTCCTTATACTACTAGTAGTAGGCATTAACACCTTGCCTCTGATAAAATATTTGATTGTCTGTTTCATTCTTTGCAGACCTTTGGTGGTTTTCAAGGAAGGGTTTCGAAGTCGAAAGTACTGGTAAAATTTCTTAATTCCTTGTATTAGTGATGACAGTATATTATTACAAATTATATCAATTATAAGAATGAAAAGAATCGTTCTGCAAAATGTCAGGTCTGCACTGTCTATAATTTATATCAATAAAAGCTTTGCAGGCAAAACTACCTGTACTCAAGAGCTGTACACTTGCATCATGGTTCAATTATCATTTGGACGTTCATTTTCTCCAAGTTCTGGTCCACTAATTTGCATCTACTTATGAAGACTATTTTTTTCATGTGCAGCTTGGTAGAGTGTTCCGATATTTGTAATTTGATTGGAGATTGGGATGATGGACCTTGAATTAATGTATATAATTCTTTTACTGCAACGTGACAGGAGTTTCATTCATTCATTCTTGATTCACTTTTATGTTAATTGCTTATATTTTTGCACACTCAAGCAACCATCTGTCAGGGGGTAATAGTCGAATCTATAACGTGGAACTGAATCAACCTTCATGTACTGATACATCATACATGTTAGAAAACTTGAACTCCTTTTGTTGTTCTGAAAATGATTCGAAATTGGTTAATGTTCACTTTGGATTATTGTATCTCGCAAGGCACAAGACACTTTGCAATCATCTTTAACCAAAACTTAATGACACCATTGTGAGCTTTGACAAGCAGCTACTAAGAGGGTGGGAAGGGTGAAGAAGACTCACTCTTTTGATCATAAAGCTTTTCATAGCCGCTAACTTTGAAGTTTGGACCATGATTAGCGTATGCAACAAGTGCTCACTAATTCACAAATGATTGAACAGCATGGAAAAAACTGCATAAAAGTGCATTAGCTAAGCAGTTTTGACACCAGCTGCTACTATGATACCATCCTTTTACTACATCCAGCAAAGTAGTTCCAGTATTTTTTGCTTTACTATCCTCTTAAGCATTTGCATGTCATTAGTCAGACTGATAAACAAAAGAAGAATGGCTCATCTCATATTGTGACGTGCCAAATTCGAATTCGGCCGTCAGACATAAAAGGTGGGAGTCGTCACTAATCATTTTAAAAGTGTGATTGGATCACTTATATGAATCTATTCTTTTTAAGGTTATCCTAAGCTAGACTAAGACACCGTAAAAGAATAGGTTCTGGTCTACGTTTAGAACTAGACTCGAGAGTTCGGTTACGTGTGGGGAAAGATTAGCACCCCCACAACATCTGTCATAAAGACAGTCCTTAGTTAGCCTAATGTTGAACTAAAGGTCTTAAGATTTAAAAGGTCTTAATTATTAACCGAATATTTAAGTATTGAAAATATTTTTTAAGGAATTGTCCATTATGCTGGTAGAATGCTCAAGAAAAATTTTCTCACCTCAAGAGCTTTTAAGGAAATCTATTTGCTTCCTTAAATTAAATCCATCGTCGGATTCATTTTAAAATTTTATGAAAAATAAAAAAGAAAATCTAAATTTTATCTAAGCATTTAATTTATTTATTTTTAATCGAAAATTAAATATAGAAAATATTTTTCAAGAAATTCTCTATCATGCTGGTGAAATTCCGCGAAAAATTTTCTCACATCAAGAGTATCCAAAGGAATCCGTTTGCTCCCTTAAAGTGACTTTGTTGTCAGATTTATTTTAGTATTTTATGTAGAGAAGAAAAAATTTTAAACTTTTATTCCTATTTAATTAAATTTTTTATTTATAAAAATTAACTAAGGCCTTTAATATTGAAAATTATTGACTAAACTCTCCATCGTGCTGGTGGAATTTAATCAAAATTTTCTCACCTAGGAAATTCTTAGAAGTCAAACATTTGCGACTTATTCGAGTTTCATCATCGGAAAGATCTTAATTAATTTTAATTAAGATAAATTATTTCTAAAATACGAATAAACTATTATATGAATTTTTTATTACTTATTGATATAAGTAAATATATATATAATTTAAAGTCGAGATAAATTTATAGAAAAATATACATGTATAAATAAAAATAAATTTTAAAGAATGCTAAATAATTACACAAAATTTTCACAAAAAAATGTAATAAAAATATATTTTTTTTAAAAATATATATTTAAAAAAATAATTTATATAATAAGTAAATAAATCAATCAATACTTTAAGGTTGTGGGTCATCAGGGATCAAAGTTAGGTCCATTTTATTTTACAATTTTTTTTTTTTTTTTTACTTTTATTATGAAGAAAAGAAATGCTCTCACCATGTAATTCTTTATTTCTTTACCAAAGTAATGAAAGAATCTTTCAATAACATCTTTTTTAACTTATCTTTTATAATTTCCAAGTCAACAATAACCAAAATGCATTGTACATTTCCTTAACAAGAATGAAGGAAAAGGTAAAAGGGAAAGCAATGTAAATTAGGAAAAATAATTCTTTATTATGAGAAAAGGAAAAAGGAATAGACTTTAATAAAAATTCAAGTAGGCCATTTTAAAGAAAATTGCGAAGGACAATCTAGATAAGGTAATTGGTACTCAAATAATGAACATCCAAATAATCATGATCAGTCCAATCCATGACTTTTCCTTGAAAGCTTACTTTGATTGATGCCCCCAACATGTTTCAGATTAGAATTTGGCCTTTATTCTATAATCTTCAACTGATGTTGATGGTCCAAACTGCCTTTTCAAGTTTTTAATTTCAAGGATTTTGCCCCAATCATAAGAGCTTCAAACTATGCTAGATTTTATCTAAGCCACATTTCCAAGTTTTCAGCTTAGATCTTGCCAATAACTTAAATCGCCTTTACGGGTTTTTAATTTAAGTTCTCTTTTTCTTTTCTTTTTCTTCTTTTCCTCAAGAAATAATTTTTTACAGCATCTAAATTGATGGGTTTGGTAATTCATCCCTATCCATTTCAGTTAAAATTCATGCCCCATCTGAAAAGGCCTTTTTCATAACATATGGACCCTTCTAATTCGGTGTCCATTTCCCTCGATGATCATGCTAATATAGAAGAATTCTCTTCAATACTGATTCTCCTTTTCGAATGCTTTTAGGGCAAACCTTCTTATTATGCACTTGCATCATTCTCTTTTGATATAATTGGCCATGAGAAAGTGCCGTAAGCTTCTTTTCTTCAATGAGGTTTAGTTGTTCGTATCGTTCTCGTATCCATTTAGCTTCTTCCAATTCAA
This sequence comes from Adansonia grandidieri, assembly GCA_038382065.1. Classification (NCBI taxonomy): domain Eukaryota; kingdom Viridiplantae; phylum Streptophyta; class Magnoliopsida; order Malvales; family Malvaceae; genus Adansonia; species Adansonia grandidieri. The sequence goes on along the minus strand of JBBYHK010000015.1, from coordinate 280,571 downwards.
CCTCTTTCCACCTCGACTGCTAATACAACCTCTATCCATACATCAACGAAAACGGGGTTGCCCCAATAGATGTACGCATTGATGTTGTATAAGCATGCAAGGCAAAAGGCAATTTTTCATGCCAATCTTTGTATGTCTCAGTCATCTTTTCCACAATTCTCTTAACATTTTTGTTAGCTACCTCTATTACTCCATTCATCTTTGGACGATATGGTGCAGAATTGAGGTGTTTAATCTGGAACTGTGTGCACATTTTTTCCATCATTATGTTGTTCAAATTACGAGCATTATTTGAAATAATTCCCTCTAGGAGTCCATATCGACATATTATCTCTTTTTTGATGAATTTACACACAATTATTCGCGTAACATTTGCATAAGAGGCTGTCTCTACCCATTTCGTGAAATAGTCAATGATAACAAGAATGAACCTATGCCCATTTAACGCTTTTGGAGTGATTGGTCCTATTACATCCATGCCCCGCATTGAAAAAGGCCATGGTCGTGCCAAAACATGCAATTCTGCATAAATCTGACATTTGTGGCACTTTTGAGCGTAATCAATGCAATTACTCTCCATTATTAACCAGTAATAACCTGCTGTCATAACTTGCCTTGCCATCATATGGCCATTAACGTGTGCCCCAAATGCCTTATCATGTACTTCTGTTTCTGTTGCGTTCACACATTTCAAAAGTACTTGATCTTGACTCATTTTATATAGCACATAACGATTGAGGAAAAAACCTATAGCTAACCTACGAATTAATTTCTTATCATTATCTGACGCATGCTCAAGATACTCCTGATGCTTAATATACTACAAGTTATTGTAGTACCATGGTTCCCTGTTAACCTCTTCTTTTACCTCAAAACAGTGTGCAGGTGAGTCTTTTATAATCAGCTCAATAGGTTGGATGTTAACATCAGTACCCACTTGGAACATTGAAGCCAATATAGCAAGAGTATCAGCGGTTTAATTTTCTTCTCGAGAGAGATATTGAAAGTGAACCTTTTTGAATCATTTAGCTAATCCTATCACACGCTTTTGGTACAAGACCATCTTCAAATCCCTTGTCTCCCATTCTCCTCGAAGTTGGTAAATAACCAAAGCTGAGTCTCTGTACGCATCCAACACATCAATTTTTTTATCAATCATTGCTTGTAAGCCCATAATGCAAGCCTCGTATTCAGCCATATTATTAATGCAACTGAAAGCTAATCCAGTAGTGACTAGAAAATAATTCCCATATGGGGATACCAAACTTGCACCAATCCCATACCCTAAAGCATTTGATGCTCCATCAAAATACATTTTCCATGTTTTCTCCCCATATCCTTTTTCATCTTCTTGGAGTATTACCATCAAGTCTTCGTCTGAAAAGTCAAACCTTATAGGATTATAATCTTCAACAACTCTATCAGCGAAGAATTATGCTATTACACTCCCTTTTACAACCTTTTGGGTTACATATACTATATCATACTCAGAAAGCATGACTTGCCATCTTACAATCTTTCCTGAGAAGGATGGCTTTTCAAAAATGAATTTCAAAGGATCTAACTTTGCTATGAGCAATGTAGTGTGGTATAACATATATTGCCTGAGCCTATGAGCTGTCCAAGCCAATGCACAACACATCTTCTATAGCGATGAATACTTAGACTCGTAATCAATGAATTTTTTGCTTAGGTAATAAATGGCTTACTTTTTCTTGCCCTTTTCATCTAATTGTCCTAGCACACATCCCATCGATCTTTCCCATACTGTTACATATATAGAATCAAATGCTTCTATGGGACTGGCGGTACAAGAACAAACTAATTTGACAAGTATTCCTTGATCTTCTTAAAAGCTTATTGACAATCATGATTCCATTCACATGTGTTGTCTTTGCGCAGAAGCTTAAAAGTGGGATCACTTTAGACGTAAGTCAAGAGATAAAACGAGCAATATAATTTATGCTTCCTTGAAAACCTCTCACATCTTTTTGTGTACTAGGAGGAGACAAATTTTTTATGGCTCTATCTTATCAGGATCCATTTCAATCCCTTTTTTATTGTCTATGAAACCCAATAACTTCCTAGAGCTGACACCACACATAAACTTGGTAGGATTCAACTTGAGTTAAAATTTTCTTAGCTTTTCAAACAATTTTTTGAGGTGGTCTACACGATTTTTCCCCTTACGAGACTTTGCTATCTTATCACTAACATAAACCTTAATTTCTTTGTGCATCATATCATGGAACAATGTCACCATTGCCCTTTGATAAGTAACTCCAGCATTCTTTAGCCCGAAAGGCATGACTCTATAGCAAAATGTTTCCTACATGGTCATAAAAGTAGTTTTCTCTTTGTCTTCAAGAACCATCCTGATCTGATTATAACTTAAGAAACCATCCATGAAAGAGAATGAAGAATATCTTGTAGTGTTATCTACAAAAGTATCAATATGAGGTAAAGGAAAATTACCTTTGGGCTTGCCCTATTTAGGTCCTGATAGTCCACGCACATCCGTACTTTCCTATATTTTTACGTATTGGGACTATATTGGACTACCCATTCAGGATATTTGGCTACTTCTAGAAATCCTGCATCAAATTGCTTCTTAACCTTTTCTTTGAGTTTCAACAGCATCTTTGGTTTCATGTGTCTCATCTTCTGTTACACTGGTTTGCATCTTGGCTTTAGAGGCAACTTATGCTCTACAATGTCGGTACTTAAACTTGGCATATCTTGATAAGACCATGTGAATACATCCACATATTCCTGAAGCAATTCTTTCAGCCTCTACCTATCATCATATGAGAGTGATGTCCCCACTTTGACCTCTTTTTTATTTTCTTTATCACCTAGATTAACCAGTTCCATAAGTTCTTGATAAGGTCTTAAGGACTTTTCCTCTTGTTCCATAGCCTCAACAAATAGGGTGATAAGGTGTCATCATCCAAGTCTTCTTCATTATCAAGTTCACTAACATGAACATAGTTTTCAAAGTCAAATCTTAAATTATCATTAGCATGATCGCTTGTATGTTCATTATTTGTAGACCTGAAAATGGTTGAAAATATGTAAATTAGTATGTGTGCGATATGAAAAAATGAAATGAAATGGGATGAACAGGAAATGTACTAAAATGCACTTCATTTATTATTGAAATTGAAAATGGCAAAAGTAAATTAGCCCATACATAAAAAATTCCCTAATGTTCTTGGGCATGAATCGTTAAGGAATATATTATTAAATTACCTTGGTAAAGGTTCAAGAACAACAGGCAATTTCATTATCTTCCAGTTCTTCAGTTCAACGCCTGAAGGTGTCAGATACACCAAGGGATCTTCTTGTTGACTTCCATTCTCCACCATATGAATTTATAAGTCCAAAAGAGCTTTATCTATTTCCCCAATTGTTGTTTCTTTTGGAGTATTTAGGTTGATAAATCCTTCTAAATGAAAAGTGTCATACAAGTGAGGCACGATCCACCCATTAGATTCCTGTGTATGGCTCATATAATAAGCCATTCCTTCTCTCTTTTTATTCTCCACCATATCACCTCTCTCTACCCATATTAGTCTATATCCCAATCAAAATCTTCCTTCATTCACCGGTATGATTAGCAAGTTTTTGATTCCTTGCAAATCCTTTCCTAATCCAGCTTCCACTCGCGAATCTTTCTTGATAGTTTAATCAAACAACATCTAATCTATTTTAGGCATGCGCACTGCTTCAGAGCCTTTACCAATATATATTGCATTAACAAACTTAAATGACCTAAAGAGTATTTCCAAGGCTTCTTCAGCAGCCTTCATATATTGGATCGGCGACAACTAAGTGACTGGTCAATTTTCTTCTCCAGACACACGAACTTGATTATTATCTATCATGAATTTGACTTTTTGATACAATGATGAAGGGACAGCCCTTGCAGCATGAATCCATGGCCTCCCTAATAAGCAGCTATAGGAAATGTCCATCGCTTGAAATTTGACATTAACAATGCAATAACCAATCTGTAAAGGGATCTCGAAATCACCCAACACCTCTCTATGGGTTCCATCAAAAGCCCTTACCACCATACTACTGGCCTTTATGTAGGATATGTCCACAGGTAGCTTGGTTAGTGTACTCATATGCATGACAATCGAGGATCCATTGTTAATGACCACCTTAGCCATAGTGTGGGTTTTACATCTTGTCGTGATATGCAAGGCTTTAGTACTACTTCGTCCATCTATGGGTATCTCACTATCATTAAAAGTTATGCTGCTGGGGGTCACTAAACTCTCAACAGTGTGGCTCACATTTTCAACAGAGATGTTGTGAGCAACATAAGCATGATTTAGTACTTTCATCAATGCATTTCTATGGGGCTCATAATTCAGCAACAATGAAAATAGAGTGATACATGCTGGCATCTTATTCAATTATTCCACCACACTATACTTGCCGTGCTTAATCAGCTACAAAAACTCGTAAGTTTCTTTTTTGTCATAGGTTTCTGATATTCCAAATCAAAGGTCTTTATTGGGTCTTTCTCACTTCCTAATTTTTTTCTTTCCTCTTTAATTCTTTTTTTTTCACCTTTTTCTAACATCTCGGGAGAGTAGCATCGCCCACTCTTAGTCATTCCCCTTATGTCAGTTATTCATGCTGAATTTGTAAAGCAACTCAATCCTGGCTCAGCAGTTATGGTTAAAACTTTACAATCATACTTCCATGGTACAACTTTGTTATCCAAATAAGGGAATGTAGTAAAAAAATTAAAAGTAAGGACAAGCTTGTTAATTAAAGTTGACTTTGACTTTTCATCATAATAAAATGTCACCGGCTTGACGTTGAAAGATAACCTTGATGATGCTTCTTCGTCAATAACATTTATCTTATCATTTTTATGATCTTTTGATAACTCTATTTGGAATGAATCCATCAATAGCTGCATCTCTTACTAAAAATCAAGCACTCTTAGATCGAATGGCCTACGGCCCCCATGTGGTGCTTGCAGGTTTTAAAGGGATCATATGTCTTGCGATAAGTACTTAAATTTGATGGTACAGGGCAAATCATATCAGCTTTGACTAGAATGTTAAAGATTCGCCTCAATTAGATTATGATATCCTCCATATTTTTTTTAACAATTCTTGCCTTCTCATCTCCCAAGGTGCTAACTACAGGACCAGCATGATTAGACAATGGATTGCCATTGACATTTGGCTCTTCCTTTTTTTCAAAGTTTATTAACCTGATTTTAATTAGGCCTTGCACCTTATACTTCAATGCAGTGCAATCTTCAGTAGAATGTCTGGCATTTCCTGTATGGTAATCACATCGAGCATTGGGATTGTACCATCTAGGGTATGGAGGTTTCATGGCCTCAAGGTACACAGGTGTAATTAAATGGTTCTTGATGAGATCCGAGAGTAATTGAGTGTAGGTTATAGGGATAGGGTCAATGGGACTTCTTTCTTAATAAGATCATGGTGCTTTTTGGTTGTTTGGTAATTGGGTTAATTTGGCTGATTGAATCACAGGTCTTGTTGGTGGGAGAGGTGCTCAAAGGTAAAAAGTTGGTTGAAAAGTGGGTGATGGGGTTGGTGGGTGGGTGGGTATAGGTAATGTTGTTTAAATTTGGATAATAGGTTTGGTGGATAGAATATGGACTGTAAGGTGTAACTCCTCCATGTGGTCCTCCACAAGTAACTACTTAAACCTCAGATTCTTTTTTTCTAGGGATTCACTTTTTTTTGCCCCAGATGTATCTCCTTCTTCTAATTTCCCACTCTTAATAGTATTCTCAATAATTTATCCTATAATCACCATATCTACAAAGTTTTTCGTAGCATTCCCTATCATTTTTTCATAATAAGGAGCTTGAAGAGTACTAATAAATATCATGGTAGTTTCCTTCTCGGTGAGATGTGGTTGGATTTGCGCTGCTAGATCATGCCAACTTTAAGCATACTCTTTAAAACTTTTCGTTGGCTTTTTCTCCATTGCTTGCAATGCCACTCTATCAGGAGCCATGCCCATAATATGTTTATTTTGTGAAATAAATGCCCTAGCCAATTTCTTCCATGAACGAATGTGGTTTTTATCCAATTGTACATACCATTTGGCAGCTAAGCCTGTAAGATTATCTTGAAATATATGAATAAGCAACTTATTGTTATTCGCATAAGCTGCCATCTTTCTATAGTACATTGTAGCATGTGTCACATGACAAGTAGTGCCATTATATTTCTCAAAGTCTAGAGTCTTGAGCTTTGGTGGGATTACAACATAGGGCACAAGACAAAGTCCCGCAACATCTATGGATAAAAAAAAATCATTCCTTCCACAGCTCTATTTTTTTCTTCTAGAAGACTTATTTTTTGGGACCCAAAATCCTCCTTTGCTTCTTCTTCATTGAGTTTAAATTTCTTCTGTTCCTCTGGGTCATCTAAATGAGGAACTTGTATTTAAGTCATTTGCTTTGGCCCCATCATAGAAACAGTAGCCTTTGGCATTTTAGTATGTGCCACAGGGATTTCTTCACTAACCAACTTGTACATAAGATTTTGGTTTTTCTCTTTCATCAAGTCTTCATCTATTTTCCCTTTCCCTTTATTCATTTTTTTCATCATTTTCATCAATTGAGCTAGTTGCTCTTTCATTTCTTCTTGGGCTTTCTCCATTCTCTTAATCTTATTGGATTGCTCTTCAGCCATGACTCTCACTCATGATTGAGTACCGTAATGGTGTGAAGTAGATTGCTCTGTGAATTTTAGTCGACGAGCTATCCTTGAACCCTTTTGTTACCAAAATATTGAAAAGTTAGGGTATCATGCATCTAAGTCAATTATCACATAGTTATTAATATGAATGCATGAATAAGTTATGCAAAAAAAGAATATTTGCCACATAACAATTATTGATAAAAAAACTTCATTATTTTCTCAATAATATTTTAAATAACATCCATGAAAATAAAGTTTGATATCTATGGCTTCCAAACAAACTTCATTATCTGCCTAGAATGATTTTGAGCCTCTTCTAAGAGTTCAAATAATTTCTAGCCATAAGGTTGGAATAGATGCACAACCATCTTCAACTCATTGATCTGATCATGCATTTCTTTCGTTTTTTGGGCACCAATGCATAGCTGGTTGAATAAATGCCTAAGATGTAGTTTTCTTCTCGAACTCGTGTCTTGGGCTTGTTCATATTCTTTTTCTAACTTTTCAAGTCTAAGAGTCAACTTTTGACACCTTTCCTCTCATCTCATACATTTTATGTATGCTTCTTTATTTTCCACCCTCATATGCTCGAGCTCTAAAGTCTTTTGGGTAACCACATCATCAAGTTGTTTAAACACAATCTTTCACATATCTTAATCTTGGTTCAGCTTTTGAATCCTCTTATTTTGCTGAGATCGACTTTCTTCCAGCTTTTTGATCTTCTCTTCTAAGTTCTTGTTTTCTTACTCTACCTCATCTTTCTCTTCTTGCAGCTTTTTCTTAGCAAGTTCTATTCTTATCATAGGGTCAGGAGGCATAACTTGGACCGAATGACTAACATTGTCTTTAGGAGGTAACACTATGTCCTTGGCTTATTTCATATGCCACACGAAATATTTAGGGGAGGTATTATTCGTGAATGTCCCTTCCTCCATTTGGATTGTTTTCTTCTAAGCTTTGATGACACCTTTTTTCTTTTCTAAAGCCCTTTTGTCTATGTAAGCAAAGTCCATTTGATTAAGCCTATGATTCATCGGGGTAAATTGCTCATAGCCTGTTTACCTTCAAATCATAGTCGGTGCGTAACTGATAACTCCTCATAAACCTGGAAGTGGAACCCAAAGCCAATCCCCACACTAGAATAAAGTCTAATCGTGACACATCCAAGAAGCCTTCCATACCACGTCTTGACTTGTCAACCTTCTCAAGAATGCTACCTATTCAATTTTTGTTTTAGGTTTTGGCCAAGTGTTGTCACGAAATTCCTTGATGGGAACATTGGTGGTGAAATATGGTCTATGAAATCTACTTTCCTTGCACTTGAAGTGGCTCATTATCCAAATATGTAACAATTGTGCACATCCATTAAACCATCCTTCCCTATTTTTTTTTTGTAGTGATTTAAAGACCTGATTGTTTCTGCCAAAATGGATGGTGCTGCATTTATTTGGTGTTCGACTTGATCAATGAAGTCTACCATTGCAATATCCACATAACCCAAAACCTTGGGAAATATAACCATTCCTTAAATAGCTAAAGCCATCATGTTCATGACCTTTTCCTCTTTGGGATTTTTGGTGATATAATCTCGAAGGAAACTCCAAGGAATGCAAGTACTTCCTCCCTTTTGTTTTTTAATGACCTCTATTTTATTAATCTCCATCATTCAGTAAGCTTTCGATGGTAACCCATCTTGTTCTTCTAAAATATCTTATCATAGTTTGGAGTTTAAAGGTGTAATAATTATGAATATTCCTCAATAGTGGGACCATATCTGCCTCGTTGAATACAAAGCACCTATTCAAAAGATCTTAAAATTAAACTATGGCCCTTATCAAATTGTTGTCCACTTTGATTGGAAGAAGTAATGCTGTGTCCCCATATTTTACCCAAAAAGCTTCCTACTTAGATTAACTCCATGATCCCAAATGTTCATTAGATCAGTTTGGTCATTTTGTCCAAGATCGAGATGGATTTTTTCTAGGAGCGTTGAGGCATATCCTACCGATAAATAATCACCTTCTACGAGCTGAGTCACTTTTGATCTAGCCTTCAAATCATCTGAGGACTCATACTTGATAGATTCAGACTTTGGTAGGCTTGCCGTGGATGTTACTTGAAAGTTCCTTTTTTACCTAAAATAGTTTTGTAGCAAGATATTCCAATGATGTCATGATGATGTGAGTACATGAAGAGGAAAAGAAAGTAAAGTAAAATGGTTAGAAAAATATAAAAATAATAATAAAAGCATAAGCATAAAAAATATACATCTTGAAAAATGAGATATATGTTCCTTCATGTGTCTTATCTTGGGTAATTTCTATACAAAGGGGTTGGCACGGCTCTATCCCAAAGTTGGCTTCTTAAGTGTTATTTACATGCTGGGTTAGGATATTTGATGAGTCTAAAAAGGTCCCCAAAATGTTCCTTACATCACCCATGGAGGATGAGCAAGGTATCTTGATTTTCACCCATTATAGGCTTTAATTGGAAGGGGTTTAATTTGAGTGAGAGTACTTCCCTAGCCACTACGGAGGTTATTATCTCATGAAACTTTGGTACCTACACCTTGAGCATGTTTCGCTAGCCCATGTAGAGGTTAACACCTCAGGAGAGCGTAGTTACTTTACCCCCTCTTAAAAGGATGAGCTCAGGTCTAGGGCTTTATGATATGATTTGTGCAATGCGTGCGAAATTCAAACCCTTAACATTTTCTTATGTATTAAAGCAAAGAATAAACATTAGCAAAACAAAAATTTAATAAAAATTAACAAATAAACACAAACAATTGATCATTTTAAAACCAACTATGATGACCGATAGTATCACAAGGTTGACTATGGTTTGACTCTCGAACTTCCTCAATGGAGTCGCCAAGCTATCATAACATGTCAAATACGAAGTTGGCCGCTAGATATAAAATGTGGGAGTTACCATTGATCTTTTTTAAAGGTGTGATTAGATCACCTATATGAATCTATTCTTTTTAAGGTTATCCTAAACTTGACTAAGGCATCTTGGTCTATGTTCAGAACTAGATTCGGGAGTTCGGTTATATGTGGGGAATGATCGGCACCCCCACAACACCTGTCACAAAGACAATACCTAGTTAGCCTAATGTTGAATTAAAGGTCTTATGGTTTAAAAGGTCTTAATTTGTTAACTAAATATTTAAGTATTGAATATATTTTCTAAGGAATTCTCCATTATGCTAGTGGAATGCCAAAGAAAAATTTTCTCACCTCAAGAGTTTTTAAAGAAATCCATTTGCTTCATTAAATTAACTCCATCGTCGGATTCATTTTAATATTTTATGAAAAATAAAAAAAAATCTAAATTTTATCTACATATCTAATTTATTTATTTTTAATCGAAAATTAAATATTGAAAATATTTTTCAAGAAATCCTCCATCATGCTGGTGGAATTCCGAGAAATATTTCCTCACCTCACGAGTATTCAAAGGAATTCGTTTGCTCCTTTGAAATGACTCCATTGTCATATTTATTTTAGTATTTTGTGTTGAAAAGTAAAAATTTTAAACTTTTATTCCTATTTATTTATATTTTTTATTTATAAAAATTAACTAAGGCCTTTAATATTGAAAATTATCGACTAAACTTTTCATCGTGCTAGTGAAATTTAATCCAAATTTTCTCACTTAGAAAATTTTTAGAAGTCAACCATTTACGACTTATTCGAGTTCCATCATTGAAAAGATCCTAATTAATTTTAATTAAGATAAATTATTTCTAAAATGCAAATAAACTATTATATGATTTTTTTATTACTCATTGATATAAGTATATATATATGTAATTTAATTTTAAAAGATTAAAAGAAACAATTAAATAAACAAGAAAAATTAACAATAAATAAGGAAATAAATAAATAATTAGTGGAGATAAATTTATAAAAAAATATACACATATAAGTAAAAATAAAGTTTAAAGAATACTAAAACAATTACACAAAATTATTCCCCTAAAAAAAATTAATAAGAATTTTAAAAAAAAGTATATATATATATATATATATTTGAAAAAAATAATATTTATAATAAGTAAATAAATTAATCAATACTTTAAGGTTGAGACCTACATGGATCATCAAGGATCAAAGTTAGGTCTATTTTATTTTACAACTTTTTTTTTTTACTTTTATGATGAAGGAAAAAATGCTCTCAACCTATTTAAACTTGCAAAACAGATTTTGAAGAACTGTTTTAGTCGAAAACTTCATTCAATCGCCATAAACTTCCAATTTCCAATTTTTTTTTTACAAAAAAAAAAACTATGATCGAATTTTTTATAAAACTAAGAATATTAAAACAGATTTGATTTTGCAAACAACAAGAGAAACAAAATCAAAGAAAAACTAAAATATTTACCTAGGGAAAAACCAAGCTTTCCTTCCAAATCCAAGTTTCTCAGAAAAATCTACCCAATAATTTTTTCTTTTCTCTCTTTTTTGTGTTTTTTTTCCTGTGTCCTAATCAAAATTCTTGGGTCCTATTTATAGGGGGAGATTGGTGGATCAAGCATTAATAATGGAATCAAAACCCTAATTCCCTTTCCAAAATTTAGAATTCAAATCCAATAATTTTAGCTATGTCAACTCTGATTTTATAGATTTTTGGCAATTTGATTTTAATGATCTTTGATTAATCTTCATCTCAATTCAATCTTGATAGATTTAGTCATAAAATTGAAAATTTGTAAATTTAACTTTCTTTTCTTTATTTTTTTTAAACAAATATGAAAATTTCCAAAGGGATATGGGTTTTCCAAATATTAGATTATGAAACTCGAACCTAAAATCGGATGTCTACATATTGTATCAAACTCTTCATCCATAAAATCCTATGAATCAATCCGTTAGGTTTCATTTTAGCACGGGCGATCATTACCTAATATGCAAAACAAAAGAAAGAACATCCAAGATAGCAATTAAGAAACTATAAGAATTGCTTGCTTTTCTCATAACTCTCTCTTCTTTACGTCAGGTGATTTTCCATTATTCAACTAGAGACTTGACTATATGCTCTCTAAACTTTATTTTTCGAAGGAAAATGTAGACAAACAAAAGTATGTCAAGGGTTTCCTATATATATAGTCTTCAAAGCCTGGATAATGGTTTGATTAGAGCAAACAATGAAGACGCCGGCGACACAAATGTGGACTTCCCGCTAAGTCGATGATCTTCTTGCCTTGGCTCGTCTCCTTCATGTTCCTCTTCGCTTTCCTGCTCCTCATCAGCTTCCTTCTCAGCATCATCCACCATCTGCTCAAATTACCAATCGTGATGGCAGTTAAAGAGTATCCATCAATAAAATTGAACTAAATTGTGTCTAGGACTTCACTCTAATATATCTTGTAGTTTCAAGCCACCTTAAAATAAGGGAAAGAATAAAGAGGAACTAGCCATATATTTATCATAAAGAACTAAGGACATTGCCCGCAAGTTCAAAGTCCTTTATGCTAAAACAGGTCAAATAAAGAAGGCATTTTGCTTATTGGTTAGTTTAATAGCTTATATGTTTGAGGTAGAGTACAGCACATTAATAGGCTTAAAATTGTTAAAAGAGCATATCTGGCCTGCAATGGTCAAAAGCTTGACATTATTAGACACTGTTATAAGAATACGATATGAAAAATAGTTAAAGCACAACATGAAACACAAATATCTCAAAAATTATATAATACGAATTATTAATGTATCAAAATTTATTATATATATAATATCTTAGACATAATTATAATATGACAAAATACACGAATATAACATAGGTATATAAATTGCCAAAGCTGATTTTTCTTTCTTTTGTTGGGTGTTATTTATTTTCAACTCTTTTTTACCAGTAACTAGATAAAAGCTGCTACAAAGAACTGAGAAAGTTCCTTGCAATGAAGAATATGCATCATATATGTGAAGAAGCAAAAGCTCATTGCGTAACTCAAGTCTTACCCTTTGAACACCCAAGTCCAACCAGTAATCAAGGTCTGATATTAAAAAATTTCAGGCTAAACAACTGCTTCAGTAGGTATAGTCAAGTAGATCATCCAACATGAAGGCTTTAAACTGTTATAAAATAGAATTATGATGACTGATTAATAAGAGAAGAAGAGAAACGAAAAATACCTTTCTCGTAATGGCAGGGGAAAGTGACGGAAGGATATCAACAAGATGGGTCTTGATACGGTGCAAAGCATCCTTGGTAAGACCATGAGCTGCAAGCGTAACATCCCTCACCACACCCTCTAAGAAATGCCTAGCGTTCTCCAAAGCATCGGCAGGAACTGCAGCAGCAGCCAGTTTCTCCAACACCCTCTCCTTTATCATCCCAAGATTCCTCCTTATATCAGCTGCCAAAGCCACTCCCTTCATCATCACCATCTCCTTGAACCCTTTTTTTTTCTTAGCTTTTTTTGTGTAATAATGTTAACTTATGCAATCTTGTTCTTGTCTTGTGTTCACTTTGATCCTGATTGCATGGTGCAGAGACTGCACCCTTTTAATTGCTCCACCTTGGCAACCTGCAGTTTTTGATGGTAAGTGATGAGTTCTAGTGGTAGAGGTTTGCTCATTGGTAAATGGTGTAGGGGGAGTTTATCAATAAATCTTCAACTGTGTTGTTTGGCATCCTTTGGTTTGGTTATTGATAATGATTTATTGGTTTGTCTGCCTAAAGAGTGAAGAATATGAAGGTGTGGTATAGAGAGGACCGGAGCCAGAGGCTTAGCTCCTCCACCATTAGTATTTAGTGTCGTTATTCAGACAATTATGTGTCTCTGTGTGTGTGTGTATATATATATATACACACACATGTACAAATATAATATGTGTGATTGTTAATATATATCTTTAGGCTTAATAGATAACACCAAGAATTATCAGACTAATATTTTTCATAAATAAGAATCTTAAATTTATGTCATTAGTTTTTGTACTTTGAGAAAGAAGAAATGAATTTAGTGTTTTTTTTTTTTTTTTAATTTTAATAAAAGAGAGATATACTTATCATTGAGCTTTATTTTAAATTTCAAGGATTTTTGTGGAGTTATTTATGAATTTGAGAACCAAAATTTCTAGTTAAAATATTATCTTTTCTCTAATCTATCAAGTCGAGTTGAAATATGCGTATGTTAGTTATATTATCACTTGATATCATTATTTGGTAAACTGATAAATTTTTAGTTTTAAAAATTTAAATTTTGATAATTTTAAATACAAATGCATATAATATGTGTTTATATATGACCTATTTTCAGTTCTACAAGTGTACAATCTTGCATTTCGTCGTGGGGTTTTTAATTTTTGAGATCGTTAAATGACATAATTTTTTTAACTAATATATAGCATAACACATTAAAAAATGAATGAAAAAATTATTTTAATGAAAAAAATTATTTTTATAATTATCTAATCTTATAAAATTATATTTTTAGCTTATTTTTAAATTTCACCAGCTGAAATAATTAAAACATGTATTTAATCTAAAAAATTTAAATATACATG
>JBBYHK010000015.1:33658-258253 GCA_038382065.1 Adansonia grandidieri | reverse complement strand
AGATTAAATCTTTTCATCAAAACCTGGATTTGTATTTTTATAAAATTCATGCATTAAAAGGGGGTTATATCAAAATAATGAGGAGTTAAGATCGAAATAATCAAAACCGAGATAAGACATAGCTAGTAAGGTACCAATTTCAAGCATCACGAAAAGGTTCATACCTCATCATGCGTAACCAACTCCCAAACCCAATAATGAATCTTTGTACTACGTAGACCACGTGATCGATGTTTCAAGTTTCGTAACTCAAAACATAGGTTTCAATAGGCATCCGGTCATGCCTAGCCCTAAATGATCGATGGTGACTCCATGCGTTGGCATGTCATGATGGTCATCTGAGACCAATAAGATGAGTGATTCATCTTATGGTCCCCTTCACTATATCACAAGTCAAGAATCCATACATTCTCGTTCTTATCACATCACAAAAGAAAAGTCTCGATCAAGAAGACATTTCCAAGTCAAGAAAATATTTTAAGTCATACACACCCATAGATCTGCGAGGATCTACCTCGGGGTACGTTGTGACAAAGGTTTATAAAATTTCTTCTCCAAAAAGGTATTGTTTACAATTTAACGATTTCAGATAAAATTAAAATGATTTTTCAAAATCTCTCATGCCTTTTCCCTTGTATTAATTCCATTGAAAATGTGATTCTTTAGGATTTTTAAAATATTTTTATATTTATCCTCATCGAGTCACCTTTCCAATGGTGCTTTATTTACCCCTAAAGCATTCAGATGCACCTAAAATAAATTCCAGAAAAGAGAAAACGTGATGTTATCCCTTGTTTTTAGCCTACTTTTTAAACACCCATATAGAGACATTCTAATGTCTCAAAGTGCACCCAATTCCTACAATACAAAACCCTTAGTTTCGGATCAAGGCTTAAGACAAAAATATATTTTATACAAATCTTCAATTTTCTATTTTTCAAATCTCTTTTTTTTTTAAAAAAAAATTCTTTTAAAACATCAAAAATTTTCATTTTTGAGGATACTCTAAGCCCACTACTCCGAGGGGATACTCCAACTCTATTTTCCCTAAAAAACTTGAATTTTTTTCTCTTGGATTTATTCAAAATTCCTAATTATTTTCTTAAATCATCAAAATTTTCATCTTTGGGGATACTTTAACCCCACTACTCCAAAGAGATACTCCAACCCTTTTTTTCATTAAAAAACTTAAATTTTCTCTTAATGCCTAATTATTTTCATAACTTTATCTTTAGGATACTCTAACCCCACCTCTTCGACGGAATACTCTAAGCCTTTACCTTAAAAAAATCTAAAAATTTTCTCTCTTTCGGATGCCTTAGATTGTTTTAATTAAAATCTTTTTTGTCCCTCAAATTACCACCGAATCCAAACTTATCTCTAAATTGTAATCCTAATTATTCTTTAATAATTGAACATAATTATAAGATACATTTCGATCGTCCTTCCTTTTTACTCATTTGTTTGTGATTATTTGTTTATGATATTATTATATTCTTTTTCGTCTTACTAATGTGTTTCCTTTTTATAGTGACTATCTTGCATATAAATTTAAAATTCATTTTAAAAAAATTTTACAAGTTATCGGTATCTTTTTAGTGCCTAATACAAAATATCTAAGTTTTCAAAATTTAATCCAAAAACTATTTTTATAAAATTCCCTATGCTTCTCATACCTTCACAGCGTATGCATGATATAAATCTTCTTTCAAAACCTGGATTTACATTTTCCACCGAAACTTCATTTATAGAAAGGGGATTATATCTAAAGAATGACCTAATGGAACCGATTAAGCTGAAATCAAAGCGAGATGTAGTTAGCAGGTACCAATTTCGAGCATCGTAGGGGAGCTAATCTTTTCCCACTCATAACCAACTCCTAAACCCAACCAACGAGTCTCTAGACTTTGTAGACCTTGAAATTGATGTTTCAAGTTTCTTAACTTGGAATATTGTTTTCAATAGGCATCCGATCCTACTTAGCTTAAAATGATCAGTGGCGACTCCAAGTTTATAGCCACTTCATGATGGCTATCCGAGACTAGTTGGATGAGCGATTCAGTGGATGATCTCTCTCTCTTTCATATTACTATGCCTAATCCAAATCCCAATCAAGGGATAAAGGCTTAACCACCACCATTTTTAAGGTCACACGCGCTAAGCCCTTCGGATCATCCAAAGTTCTAAAGATGGGCACATGGTGATAATTACCTAAGGGTTATTAGTATTAAGCCATCAATTGGATAACATGATGGCTTAACCAGGTTAGCTTTCATTCTCTTCAAGGTAATGCTGAGCCTTGTAGGGGATCTTAAGTGGCAACATTCACATGTCATCACTTATATGAATAAAACAAGTATTGGCTATAGTCTAATAGTATAACTACTTGCCTTGGTAAACTGTTGAGATGTATGATGTCTTATAAAGTGTGAAATGCAAATGTTGGCAAAGATGTTAATTCATCATTGCCTGCATAATAAATAACAAAGGGAGTAAAAGGTAAAAAGCATTTCTTTGAGTTTCCTATTCTCCAGGTTATTCTAGCATCACTTTAATATGCTTTGACATGGTTTGGGTTTATATGATTCATTACATAAGGTTGGTTGTCTCTAAATCGGTTCCCAAATGATTCCTTCATCTGGTAAGGATAGTTAAGGCATCTTGATCCTAAGCTCATCGTAGAGTTGGTAGAAGGGTTAGATTCAAGTAGATGTACTTACCTACGACCATATGGACTATTAATCTTGAAAGCATAGATATTTTACACCCCGAAAGGTATCACTAGCCAGGGATAGTGACCATCCTGAAGGTGAGTAGCTTACTCCTACCTAAATATAGGGTTTTATTCTCTTTCTAGGGAAATATGGCTTAAAGTCTAATGCTAACGTAAGTGCTTAGTGTATGTAAAGGAAACAACAAACCTTTTTATTTTACTCCTTATTACCAGTTAAACTGCTATGAATTTTATTGATAAAAGCAAACCCTTAACAACCAAAAGAAAAAGAAAGAAGTGGGAACAAAATAGAGCTAACAAAGATTAATGAAATATGAAGCAATGGGAAGAGGATTATCGTCAAGCTAGTGCAACATGCCCTTACCTCAATGACAGGATGGTATACATCCAACTTATAATATCTCTTCCTTGGGATTTTGTTCGGCATGATAGAGTGGGAGAAAAAGTGTGTTCTTCATAATTAGATTGAGATGAGTTGTCGATGATTCACCCGTTCAACTGATCTTTGATAGCCACCACGAAGTGGTCAAAATTTTGGAGTCGCCGCTGGTATTTGGGCTAGGCATGACCGAACACCTATTAAAATTGGTATCTTATGTTACAAAGCTTGGACATTTAATTTTACGGTCTATGAATTCCTAAGTTCATTAGGAGGGTGCGAGAGTCAATTATTTATAGGGAAGGATTAGCACCCCTACAATGCCTTAATTTAGTACTTTTTGGCCATACAATATCTTGGTCTCAATTTTCTTCATTTTTATTATGTCACATTTGTATATAATCCCTTTTTGCGATGCACAAAGTTCAAAAATAAAAAATTTGATTTTTTTTAAATATTTAATACTATTACATAACCTAAAGGAATCGCAATACATAAGGTTAAAATATTTTTTAGATTTAATATAAAAAGGGTGCTCCATATTGAGCACTAGAGGGATGCCAATATGAAACATTACCTCAATAATTTAAAAAAAAAGTTTAATTAAATAGAAGAATGCACAGATTGTCACCAACAAAGGAAATGCATTAGTAAGACGTGTACAAATATAATAAATATTGTGTAAAATAAACACAAAGAAAGCATTGAAAAAGATGACAATCGGGATGTATCTCATAATTATCCTCATTTGTTTAGGAATAGCGGAATTAACAATTTTTAGATGTGTTTAGACTCCTTGGTTGCTTAAGGCGTGAAAATTGAGGTTTTGGTTGAAAAATTTACAGTGACCCTACAAAAAGGGAAAAACTTTGACTTTTGAAAGAATTTTGAAAATCGAGGTTGAAAAAATCCATGTGAATAGGAAATTGGGTAATTTTGAAAAATGAAATATTTTTGAACATTTTTTGATAAAAAGATGTGTTTAAAAAGAATGAAATCTATAATTTAAATAAAAAACAAGATTAATTAAATTTTTTAAGGCTTTTGGCCTTGATCCGAGCCTAATAGGACCCATGTATGACACATGACTCCACTGAAGAATTAATCGGACTCATTTTCGAGGCATTCGAATGCCTTAAAAATGTTTTCAAATCGATTGATTTTGTTTAATGTTAAAAACAGGGATAGTTTCACATTATCTGCCTTCTTGAATTTATTTTGCACTTATCCTAAGGTTTCGAGTAAAAAACGCGATACTGTTGGAAAGGTAAGTGAATAAATGTTAATATAAAAATATTCCAAAAATCTAACAAAATTGTTTTCTAGGAGAAAATAATTTTTGAACTTAGGTTTGATTTGGTACTGATAGCAGTTGCAAGAGAAAGGTGCAGCAAACTTTAAAAATCATCACAGACTCATTTGGAAGCGTTAAATCGCAAATGATACCTTTTTGGAGAGTTTTTATGAACAATATTTATAAATTCTAGGTAAATCATCTAGTGGGCTAAAATGGCCCAAACAAAATGTTAATGATTTTCCTAGAGGTTCCAAACAATGAAGATTTTAAAAATCATAACTCCCTCATATGAACACATCTAGAGGCAAAAGTGAAACAATTGGAAAGATAATTATATGCCATTTAAGGAAAAATACTAGGAAATTCCAAGACAGTCATCTAGGGTTTGAAAATTATTTTTCAATTTGGAGTCACAACGCTGCCAATATCGAAACAATTGAGTTTTCAAGTTTGGGTTTTCTAGATGTGAGTCAAGGCATCAAACACAAAAATGTTTGACAATTAAGGTCTGTGGCAGTGGAAGCATGAGTCCATCCAAAGTACTGGGGAATCAAGCAAGTGGACTACCCCATTACCTATGCCAGGGAGGCATAACACAAAGGCTTAACACTAAAACATTTGATCAAGTATATTATAAATGGAAATTTTTTTAAAAGCTAAAAACAAATTTCATTTTGCTTTATTAGGCCATGAATCCAAACATGTAACTTTATTTTTCCCCTAAGGTTGTAAGAGTAGTTAATTTGCAAAACTTAGGCCAACATTAATTTTATTTGTTTAAGATTATGAAGGCTTGACTTGAGGAGGTTTTACAAAAACAGAACATGGCAGCAAACACCAAAAGCAAGGCATCAAGGAAGAATTTTTAATTATATAAAGCATTTAAACGTGGCCTTAAATAGTAAAAATGTGTTGAAGTATCAACAAGACAACATTTTTTTTATCAAGGAGAACATGCTAGCAATACAAGAAATGTATAAATAGTGCATGAACATTCAAGGACAAGATTGTAATAACATGGAAGATGATATGAACATGAAAGAAACTACTTTTATGGTGTGGACCACATGGTGGAAATTTTGCATAACTAAAAGCATGATCTTTATGTCATCAAGCCAACACAAAACATCATCAAGCTCAGTAATAAAACATCAAAGCATCTTGAAATAATAATGCATCATCAAGGATTAGGCATAGATGATGGGGGAAATGTCATGGATTAATGAAACAGTGTTTATTCTAAGATAAGCAAAGAAAAATATGACTTTTAATCATTTAAGCAACCCCAACATCATCCAGATGACATAAACCCAAAATATCACCAAACAAAACTCAAAAATGCACGTTTTCTTAAAAAAGTCATGGCTTCATGAATATTGGTTGGCTAGATGACATGAGATGTATTTACATACAAATAAATAAAGAGAAATGGGTAGAAAATATACCAACAAAGCTTACAAAACTCCTCTTTTCCTTTATCAACCCAAAGCTGAGATTTTTGTCTTGCTATTGTCTTTCTTTTTCTAGTTTTTAGCTTATTCTTCTTTCCTTTACTTGCTATAGATGAGCAAGAAAAAATAGAAAAAGATGAGCTTTAAGGTATTACTATTGATAGAGAGAGTATGGTGAGGAAGATAAGTGAGACATAAGGTTTTTTTAGAGGTTTTTGAAGGCTACCAAAGAAAGCAACGAAAATGAAGTGTTTTTTTTTTTTGTAAAATGTGGTCTCTCTATGTGGTGTTGCTAAATGAAAGTTGGCTCTTTTATAAACAAGTGCATACCAAATGCTTTGAAACAAAAAACAAAGGCATTTTAGAATTCTCTACTTGTACCATAGAGTAGCATTAGGTATCATGCTCAATGTTCTTCATTTTCATTGACTCTGGTAGCTAAAGTGGTGGAACAAATTATTTTTTGTAGTTTGCAAATGAAGAAAAGCCAATCATACCCTTGAATTCCATTTTCTAGTCATTTGGATTTCAAAAAGTTAATTAAATCCAATCCTAAGCCCAATGATAAGGTCTAGTACAAATTTAGGTGATTTTTTAACCAAAAATTTAATCAAACTTGTGCTTTGAATCAATATTGTGTAAGAGAGAAAATGGCACAAGTCAGGTAAAAATGCTCACATGCATCAATACAAATAATACTGTATTGATATATCTAGGTATTTTTAAGTGAATATATATCAACACACAGGGTGAATTTATTGATACATTCACCAATACATTAATATATTCACCAGGTATCCATACATTTAGGTACAAAAATCACATTTTAGCTACTGCTAAGCCTTATACCGATACAGTTGCCTAGTGTATCGATACATCAAGCAAATGTACTAATACATGTTCTTTTTATGTTTATATAACTCAGTATTTTGGCATTTAGTGACATGGCAACTATTGTATCAATACGTTAAGGGCATATATTGATACAATTAAGAAAAAAATGTAAATTTTATGTAACTTTGGCTTCCTCAAACACTTTGAGGCTTATTGATACCATGATGGGAAATGTATATGGGTCTACATGTTTGAGGCTTATTGATACTTGAAATGCTTGCATGGAGCCCAAACAAAATCGCATGTCTATGATTTAAAGAGATCTCATCATGACAAAAGTATCAAAACCTTGAAACAAAAATGGCTAGCAAGTTCATTAGAAGTAATGGAGAATAAAAAATTACTACCTTTTAAAATTTTTCCCAAGGACTAATATCCTTCACCCTTTCTTTTATTTCCTTATCTGTATTTTACGTTGCCTTCTTCCTTGCCGCTAGCTTTGCTTTTTTGCTTTGAAAAATGATGTAGCTCTTCCTCTTTTTTGCTATTTTTTTCTTTTATTTTGTATTTGCTGCTGGGGACTTTTGCTTTTAGTGGCTGTCGTGAATGGTATAAGAATAAATCAAAATAATCCAACATTTGGACTATTTATGGGTTAAAAATCAGTTAGGAAAATGCTTTAAAAAAGGGTATTATATTTTTTTATTCCATGTGTCATTAAGGCTATCATGAATGTGTGATGTGTTTTTAAATTTTAATTACCTAAGCCTTAATGGTTGTTGCAATTTCATTGGCCAAGTTATTTCAACTTCCACTTGTTTACAAAGATACCACTTTTGGTGGGCACTATTGTCCTCACTTAAATCCAATTTAAACATGAAATTGTCCTAGAAACCTATTATCCTTGGCTAAGTGGACCATTCAAAAATTGGGTTATAAAATCAACCTAACACAATTAAATAATATAAGGCCCAAATAAAATAAATTAATAGCCACATGGACCATATTTTATTTTAAACATTTTGACCTTAAATAGAATAATTTTGCAACAAAATAAGTGGAAAAATTCATAACTTAAATTAATGTGCAATGGAAGGAAAATGCCATGATTTGGCTAAAATTGCTTAAATGTATCGATACAACCAAGCCAATGAAATAGACCAAAGTATGTCAATCCTTAGGCAAATATATATATACACTCTAGCATGTATCGATTCTTATTGGTTTAAAAATCCATTTTAGCTATTGCTAAGCCTCGTATCGATAAAACATGGAAGTGTATCAATACATCTTGTGAATATATCAATGTACAACCCAAAGATTTCAAACTTGTTGATGTGGCAACCAGTACAATATAGCAATGTATTAATACAATTAGTTAAAAATATGTATTTTGCTTACCTTTGGCTCCTCAAACACCTTATTTCAATTTCAAATGATAGGAATTGGATTCAATCTTGGACATTCGACCTTGATGATACCCTAAATGCTTGCATAAAGGCTTAGAGAAAATTTGATGTCTACAAACTAATTCTAGGAAAACTATGTTTACTTAAAAGCAAAACGATCATGCATTAGGAGTTCTTACTTGGATGATCTCCTGATTTTGGTAAATGCTACTTAAAACACTGTTAGCAATTCTATGTTATGTTCATCTATGAAAATATGGAAGCATGTTTCCTAACAACGCAACAATATGATTATGCCATGGAGTCTAATTCGATGATTCAAATTTGATGAATTGCTTAACTCATTTATGCAAATCACTTTCTAGTTCCTAAGCTCTATTATTCTTAGACATTCAAAAGTCTGATTTGCCTCTTCATGGTGAGCAAGTTGTTCTTGTTCTCCCTAGCTTTATGTTCATCTTAAATGGGTGTTTTGCACATGTTTCATGAAGTGAATGTATTTTAGAGCAAGGCTACCATTAATTTTCAATATTTAAGGATTTGTTTAAAGTATTTCCTTAAAACATGCACTAATTTTTTGGTAAAATATTTGCCTTCTTCAAAGTAATACTCACAAATCCTATTATTAGTTTATCAATCATTATCAATCAAATGATAGACATAATGCAATATATAATGTCAGTATTATGCAAGCATATTAAAAGGGAATAGGGAATATTATTTTAGTTATAAAAAAAATACAATTCAAAATAACTGAGAGTGAATAACAAGGTTAGAAGGGTGGTTCTTTTGGGCAACTAATGCCCTTGATGTCCATGACATGGATGTTCCTACCCGACATCTCTAACACTTCTTTTGAATGATCACCAGCAGATCTTCTAACAATTGTTCATAAAGACACATAATTTTTTCCAAGCCTCCATATAAGCATCACAGGGCATCAACAAGACCAAACAAGTAAGTAAGGATACATCTCACATTATTCCTAGCTGAGGTAAGTGTTCAGGGGGCCAAAGGTAAGTAAAATACACATTTTCAACCCAATGTATTGATATGTAGCCTTGATATATCCAATAATGGTTGCCACATAAGCTAGGATGGAAAAACAATGTTTATTATGTCAATACCAAGGGTGAACTTATGGATAGATCCACTTAAATACATTTGCCAATTATATCTATACAAGATTTGGTAGCAGCTAAATTATGATTTTTAGGATGAAAGTATCAATACACATCAAAATTTATCGACACAATGATGGATATATCAATACATTTCCTATATTATCGATAGATTCAGGTAAAAATGCTCAATGTATCAATGTAAACCTCTATTGTATTGATACATTTAGACAATTTTGCTTGATTCATGGCATTTTTCCCTATGCATTATTGATTTAAAACACAAGTTGGCCATAATTTTTGTTCCAAAAATCACTTAAATTTAGAACAAGCTTTATGAAATTTATTTTCTACCTTTGGAATGGCTTAATACAATTTTTTGTAGGCCCATTAAGTTTGGAAGTGGGATAATTTAAGGAAGATTTTCATTAAATGGAAGGCAAGATGGAACTTTCATATATCTCAGCCAATATTATGCTTTCTTGATCCAATAAAAATGGTGCACAAGCTAATAAATTGTTGTAAGCTCAATATCTAACACCATGACTCATCAAAAATTAATCCAAGTTCACCAAAATACCCTCGTTTTACTAGGTATTTGTTAGTTGAAACATTGTAAGATAAAAACAACTTTTGCTCAACTTATTCACAGAGATTCAATTCACTCAAACCTTGCTCAACCTCTAAACATCAAGGGCAAAAAGAAAGAAAGAAAACCAAAATGAAAAGGAAAGAGTAAAAGAAAGCTTGGTCAATAAGTTCAAAAGAGCAAAAGGGAGTGGACTTTTAAAGCTTCTTGGTATTTTCATATCCAATTATCTTTATTTCTTGCATTTTAAATGTATCTCACTTTATTTTTAGTTATTCATATTTATGAAGCCATGACCTTTCTAGAGAACTTATGCATCTTTTTTAATTTGGCTTGGCGGAATCTTCTTTTGATGATTTTGTTGTGATGATTGAATGATTAAAACATCTCATTTTTCCTTTGGTAATGTTAATCAAACCTTGTTTTTATTGTTTAGACATTATCATGACATTATTCTCATGCTCTATCCATGCTAATACATGTTCATCAACATATCTTGATTATCCATGCTTGTTATTTGTATTTGTTATGTATTACTTGTTGTAATGATTTTGTGTGACGCTATTTTCATGCTTATTGTTGGTTGATGTTTGGAACATAATTTTAGTTTGCTAAGCGCTTGAAAAAATGCTTGCTTGAATATTATCTTGTTAGGTAATTTGCTACCTTGGAAAACAAATCCCCAAATTAGGTTAATATTCATTCCAAATAATAAGATTAACATTAACCTAATATTTCTAACATATTAATAATTTAATCTTGGTGAAAAATCAAGCATTGATGCTTGAAATCATGGCTTAACAAGGCTAAATAGAATCTATTTTCAACCTAAAAAATATTTGATTTACAACATATTTGTCAAAATGCATGGTGATTAAGCCTCAGTGTTGCTAATCAAATGGCATTGATAATGGATCGTTCACTCAGTGAATTCCTTAGGACTTCAAATGAATCTATGATTCCACTACTATGGACACCAATGATTAGCATTTGATGTCTAAGACCTTAATGCAGGCTTAAGATGTCTAAAAAATAAAAACTACCTTATTTTTGCATTGGCCATAGAGTGTTATTTCTTTCTAGCCCTAAATGATTTTTTTTGTTTTTTTATATTTTTTTCTCAAAGGGCATCAAGCTACCTTTCTACCAATGCTTTGTTTTCCTTCAGATGAGCTTGGATGAAGGAGTTATTTTTTTGTTTTTTTGTTATGTGATGTCTAGAACCTTAAGACTAGCAATCAAGTTACATTGTAGGCCACTTTTGGCCTACCAAATGATTTTTATAAATTTTTGAAGCATTTTTTTCCAAAATACTAAATGAAGTTTCCTTACTAAAAAGCTATCATTTGTGACTTTCCAAGTCCGAACAAGGTTAAGGCAATTTGCCTAAATTTGTTATAGCCTCTCCTTTAAACTTACTACTAATGCTAGCCCGAGTTTGACTTTAAAAATTATTTTCTCCTGGAAAACAAATTTTTAGTTTCTTTGAATAATTTTATATTAACCCTCATCAAGCTACTTTTCTAATTTTATTTTGTTTTCCACCTAAGACCATCAAATAAGGCTGAAATAAATTTGGGAAGATAGACAGTTCGAAGTTGCCTCTTATTTTTAACTTTATCAAAATTTAAGTAATTTTTCCAAATCACCTTTCCAAGGCATTTAGATGCTTGGAATGAATCTAATAGGCTCCCCAATGATCTTTGAGTCACTTATGGGTCCCGTTAGGCTTAGATCAAGGCCTAAACATTTTACGAAAATCAACTTTATCCTTTTATTA
Source organism: Adansonia grandidieri (assembly GCA_038382065.1). Lineage (NCBI taxonomy): Eukaryota > Viridiplantae > Streptophyta > Magnoliopsida > Malvales > Malvaceae > Adansonia > Adansonia grandidieri. Next base: position 246,659 of record JBBYHK010000015.1, on the reverse strand, counting down.
AATTATCAATTTTAAAATATATTCTGTTTATCATCAAAATACTTAAAATATTTTACTTTTCAAAAATTACCAAAATTTTCAACTATGTGGGTTTTGAACCCTACTTTTTCAAAATTTCATGAAAGAAATCAAATCTTCTCTCTCTCTCATTTATTTAGATATTTTAACCAAAATTTTAGTTTTCATGCCTTATGCGACCAACAAGTCCAAATGCATATCAAAATTATTGATTTGGTTCTTTCTCAATAATAGAGAACAACTACGAGATACATCCCTACTGACCCTTATTTCTTCCCTTTGTGTGTTTTGTTTTCCCTGCAATATTTATCATATTTATTCCTGCCTTACTAACATATTAAATTGAATTTTCTAAAAATTATCGAGGCAATATTCAGTCTTAGTAACCCTCAAGTGCTTGATATAAAATATCTTTTTAAAATTAAAAATTTAAAATTTTTATCAAAAACTCTAAGCTTCTCCATCTTCTTGGGTTACATGAAGGAACTTAGATTTATTATAAAATCCTAGATTCTCTGTTTTCAAAAAATGCATGATAATGGGAATTATACACAAATAATGACTATTAAAAAACTGAAAAAACCAAAATTAAGATAACCTATGGCTAAATAGTATTAATTTAGGTGTCATAGAGTGCTAATCCTTCCCCATACATAACCAACTCTTAGACCCACTTACTGAACTCTGGTACACCCTAGCCTTCAGAGTTTAATAACTCGATGCACCAATTTTAGTAAGTGTTTGATCATACCTAACCCAAATGGTCAGTGGCAACTATAAGTTTCAACCACTTCTTAATGGCCCTTAAAGACTAGTTAGATGAGCAATTCATTAATAGTCTCCCCCACAAAAAATACTAGAAATTCTTCTTTCTCGCTTACCAAGTTTAAATCACTTTGAAAAATCTTTTAAGTCAGGCATTTCTCCCATCGCGAAGGTTCGGGGGGTACATTGTGATAGCTTGGTAATTTCACTGGTGACAATTTAAAGAGTCAGGTGCACAACTAGCCATATTTTATCCAGTTCTCAATTTATTCTAGTTTTTGTTCATTATTTCACTTTAATCCCCCTTCCATTTTTATACATAACATTTATTTACCAATACCTTACATGTGCTTGTTTTCCCTATGATTGACAAGGGTTTCTTTTGCCTAAAAAATAAATTTGTATTAATTGTTTTAAAATGATGAAAGGGTTAAAATTAATGGTTTGTTGTTTCCCCAACATACACCATGCATTCACATTAGTAGTTAGACTCTCGGCCAACTTCTTTTTGGAAAGAAAATAGGACCTATATTAGGTGGAAATAAGCTATTTGCCTTCTTGATTGCGATTATCCAATAAGGCATTCTGATTCCTTAAAAGGTGTAGATTACCTTTACTTTCGTGGTATTCTACTAATCCGTATGGGCATAGGAAATATATCTATCTAAATTGAACCTTTTTTGTTAAGCTTGTAGTAGGCCTAGAATCAGGTTGCTCAACTATCTTTACTGGATAAAGGAATAATTTAAGAATTGATTTAGAGCCAACCTAACCATATATAGTGAGCCATAAGGGCTAAACCATGTCAAACCATGTTGACATGCTGCTAGAGTAACCTAAAGAATAAGGCACTCAAGGAAACACTTTTTACTTTTTTTATTCCTATGTATCATTAACACATGGATGATGATGAATGAACATCGTCACCTACATTGGTTGTTTCGAACCCCAAAAGGCATTGTACACCTTAATAAGTCAAAACAGCATGTCATTATGCTATCCGACAGATGGCTAAAGCTTTTCATTTCTTTAGGCGATAACAAACGAATATTACCACTATGACACCATTTTGCCTTTAAAGAAACAAATCCAACTTGCATAAGTTGTCAACTATCCTATCGATGGCTTAATGCTCACCAATCACTAAGTGACAATAAACGAACACCATTGCCTAGGTAGTCAATTTTGCCTTGAGAGGTTTCATATCACCTCGTTAGGGACAAGTTTAACATGGGTAAGCTATTATACTATCTAACTAACGGCTTAACACTCGCCACTAATAAATGATGATGAGAAAACATCATTACTAACTTTATCTTAAAAGACCCTATATCACCTCTTTTAGGACAAACTTGACCGGCTCAGTTACCATTCTATCTGGTCAACAACTTAGCATCGACAATCCTTAGATGATGACAAAAAAAGCCACAATGTGCCCTCGACAGACCCTCATAGAGCAGGAAGCGCACATGACTTAAATATATATGCCTTCAGGATATCCCTTGATCAAGATTTGGATTAGGCATGATGAGATGAAGATAGAGGGAAGACCATTGGATAAATCACTCTTTCAATTGATCTTGGATGGCCACCATGAAATAGGTAAAGACTAGAGTTAACATCAATCATTTAGGCTAGGCATGATCGAACATTTATTGAAATCAGCATTTTGAGTTACAAAACTCAAAAAATCAATTCCAAGGTTTATACGGTCCAAAGATTTGTCAGTTAGGTTTGGGGTTATGCGTGAAGAAGTACTAACATCTCCATAATGCTCAAAATCAATACCTTTAGCTATGTCCTAACTTGCTTTCAATTTTTTTCGATTTGACTTATCATTATTTTGATATAATCCACTTTTAAGGATATATTTTGCATAAAATAGTAATCCTAAGTTTTAAAGAAATTTTAAATCTCATACGTGCCTTAAAGAGGTGGGAACATAGAGATTTTTTATTAAAACTAATCTTAAAATTTAATTTTAAAAATCAGATATTTTGTATTAAACGCTAGAGAGATATCGGCACAGAGCATTGCCTTGTAATTTTTGAAAAAAAAATTGGAAATATGAATACAAAATGGACCTCACAAACAAAAATGTGTTAGTGAGACAAAAAAAATATAATAAGTGTTGCGTAAGACGATGCGCACAAAAGCATAGAAAGGGAGATGGTAAGGATGTATCTTGTAATTGTCTTTAATTATTAAGGAATAACTAGAATGACAAATTTAAGACATGTTTAGACTTAGTGGTCACTTGAGGTCTGAAAAAGGGTTTTCGATTAAAAGGCTCATGATGTTTGGGAGAGAGAAAAATTGGATTTTTTGAGTAAAATTTGAAAAGCAAGGTTGGATATCCCCTTGAAAAATGGAGTTGGAGTATCCCTAAAGGTAAAAATTTTTCTAATTTTGGAAAAATGAGACTGAAAGACTTAAATTGATAAATGTTCAGTAATTTCTTTGCCATATGACATTTCTAACCATTTTTGAGAAAATCGATGATTTTTTATTTAAAAATTGGAAATTGACAAAATAGGTGTGGTGAAATTTGAAAAATACTCATGCTTTTCATCTGAGTTTAAGGGGGTTGACACATGTTTTTTTAACTCAATAGGGTGAAACTCATTTGGAGGCTTAAGAATGCCTCGAAATGGGAATTTTGGAAAATCGATTAATTTTGGTAAATGCTAAAATAGGGGACAACATCGTGCTATCTTTGTTTTTTATTTTATTTTGGATTGATTTAAAAGTTTTAAAGGTCATCTGAGGTACCGTTGGAAAGTTAACTTGATAAAGATTAATATAAAAATATTCTTAAAATCCCAAAAAATCATCTTCTAGGTGAAATTAATTTTTGAAGTTGAATTTGATTCAACTAGTAACACATGCAGTGGAAAGGGTGTAATGAACTTTGAAGAATCATACCTGACTCATTTGGAACCATTAAATCCCAAACAATACCATTCTAGAAAGGAAATTTCATGAAATATTTAAGAAAAATATTTTTAAAATCCAAAAAAAAATCATTTGATGGTTCAAAATGGCCCAAATAGAATGCAAATCACTGATTTCAAGGGCTCTGGATAGGATTATTTCAAAAAATAGTAACTTTCTCATTGGAAATGATCTGGGGGGTAAAGGAAACTCATTTCTAAAGATAATCTAACAATCTTTTAGTGAAAAGTATAAAAAAATTCATGAAAAATTTTATAGTGTTCGAAAATGACTTTTCAAGTCATGGCTATAATGTTATAGCACAAAATGAGGGACCTTCTAGGTTTCTTGAGTTTCCTAAAGCTAAGCTCGGGCCACAGACATTCAAATGTCCATGACAAAAGCGATCAGTGATAATAGCCCATTAGCCACATCACAAGCAAAAAGACTCTAGCAACAAAACCAAGGCACAAACAACTAAAGACAAGTAAGTTAAAAGGCATTTTATTTATGAAAGTCAAAACATTTAGCCTCATTTAACCTTGAATCCAGACATGAAAAGCTTGATTTTTTCCTAAGATTGAAGACCAATTGATGGAAAACATTAGGTCCATGTTAGTCCTCATTTATTGAAGCTAACATAAACCTAACTTGAGGAGGTTTTTTTTTTTTTTTTTGAAAAAATAGATTTTTGCAACAAGACATCAAGCAAACATCTTTAATCATGTAAAACATCTAAACATGCCATCAAATGATGAAAATATGCTATAATATCAAGAAACATGTTAAAAATGCAAGGAGAGCATGGATAAACATACAAGTATATGTTTATGGATGCATGATATATTTTATAAGAATAGAAGAAAGTGTTCCCATAACATGAATACACGTTGGAAATTTCATGACAACATGAAGGTATGAATTTTTAGGCAAAGAAAAATGCATGAACATGTTACAAATATTCATAGAAACATGGAATATGATATAGGCATAAATGAGTGTATTTTCATGGCATGAATAAGGGATAAAAATTTCATTACAACAAAAAAAGATGATGTTTATGCATGAATGTATGACAAAATTAGCAACTCATGAACAAGACATCAAAGAAAAAGCATGAAAGCTACAAATGGTAATAGTTACATAAAAGGGTTCATTAGCATGATAAAAAACCACGAAAATAGCTACAAAATAAAGAAACAAGTTAAGAAAATATACCAACAAGATTTTCAACAGCTTTTTCTCCCAAAAGATAAGATTTTTCTAAGAAAATAATGTTATTTTAAAGCTTTTTCTTACTTGCTATGAGTTAGCAAGAATAAAAAAAAATGGCTTAAAGTGGTGTTTTATAGGGTTTTTTCGAGGTGTTTGGAAGGCTACAAACTTAGGAATTTGGAGGCTATAGAGACAATGTGAGCTTCGAAATATGTGTGTTCCCCCTTACCAGCTAAGAATGTTGGAATTATATGGCCATGTGAATAGTGAGGATAAAATGTAAAAAACAATGGCATTTTGGAGTTTTGGCACATGTTATAAGGTACCATACTCAGCTGTCATTCAAATGCATTGGCTTGCTCAGTAAAAACAGTGTATTAAGGCCACTTTATACAGTTGAGTAATGAGAAGATATTGAAGTGCCTTCTAACAAATTGCATTAAGTCATGAAAAAAGTCTCTTGTCATAGCTATTTAGGCCTCACAAATTGTAATTGATCTAATCACAAGTCCAATGCAGAGGCCTGGTATGAATTTAGGTGATTCTTGGTGCCAAAAATATGGTTTAATTCATGTTTTAGTGTCATGTGCAAAAGGATGAAAATGCTACAATAGGCTATTTTGCCATTGTGGATCATACAATGCATTTGGTATCGATGCATAGAACAAATTTTGCCCAGATGTATCAATACATTCTTCATTGAGCCTGCTATCAATACAAAAACTTGTGCATTGATACGTTTTGGCCAAAAATCGTAATTTTAGCTATTGCCAAGCTTGGCATTGATACAACAAGCAAATGTATCAACACACAAGCACATGTATCAATACACAAGCACCTGTATCAATGCATTGCCCTTTTGTATCAATACAACCCAAGAAATTTGAATTTTTAATGATGTGGAGGCCTTACATCAATACCTAGGGGTCATGTATCAATTACTACACATGAAAAAGTTAATTTTATAATCTTTGGCTCATTGAAAAGCTTATCATGGCTAGGAATAATGAATGACCAATCCACTCATGTCCAAATGACCTTGATGATACATTGAATGATGAAGTTTTTACATTTTTTTCAATATGGTCCCTATGCATTTCAAACCTTCCAAAAAAAATTTTTGCCTAGCGTCGTGTCACCTATAATGCCTAATGATATGGCACCTGACAATCTTCCCCATTTTTTATTTTTATTATTTTATTCTATTACCTTACAGTTAAGCCTTAAGATATCAAAAATAGGCTTGGGAAAAGAAATGCACATTTCATTTGAAAGTCTCCGATTGGGCATGGTTTGTTCTAAAATAGCTCAGACTAAATTAGGTATACGAACATTGTCCCATAGGCCATTAATTACATCAAAAAAGACACCACACCATCTTAATAAGGACAATTTTGACCAGGATATGTCATTTTGCTATTCGCATCAACTCAAGCCATGGTGGGCAAACAGTGATAACCATGGCTATTTGTTTTTTCCCTAAAGGTGTTAATAATGCCTTGTATTTCTCTCGAGGAAATTTTTTATTGAATTTTATTTTTCTTTTCTTATTATTTTCATTTCCATAAACATAGTTACCTTTAGTTATTTTTCCAATAAAAGATTCAAAGGCTATACTTTAGAAAAAAGAAAAAAAAGAAAAGTTTTTCAAGAAAAGTAAGTCAAAAAAGATAAGAAAAAAAGAGCCATAAGTCAAAGAGCAAAAACTGGAGTGATATTAGGGCATCGTCTCCCCTAATCCTTTCATGACATTTTGCATAGCATTCACACCATTTTAGGCTTCATATATGCATAGATAAACATCCCCAACATATCATAGCTTTGCAACGGCATTTGTCTAATGATCTCCCTCCAAAAAAAAATGAGAAAAACTTATTTCTCATCCCTACCCAGCCTAAACCCTATCAAGGATATTTTATTTCAGGTGCATCACTCATCATGAAGTTTGTGGGGTTATGTTACGACATTTCAAACTACTTTGTGCCACTTTTCTAATTTAGCTTTTTGAACATAAATGTTATGGATGCCCCGAATGTGGGTACTTGAGCTACCCTTTCAAAATTTTAACTTAAAGTTTTTTTTGTTTTTCAAATACCTTAAACTTATTTTCAAGATCTTAGGATGCGTTTTCAAGTTTTCAACCTAAGACCTTTTTTAGGTGTAGAATTTCTTCACCCCATCTGTGTTCATGGGGTTAGGCATGTCATTGCTATCCATTTCTGTCAAAATTAAGGCTACTCTAATAAAAAGCCCTTTTCACCACATATGAGCCTTCCTAGTTTGGAGTCCACTTGCCATTAGTGTTCTTCTAGATAGGAAAAATCCTTTTAAACACTAATTTACCCTCCTTAACTTTGAAGGCAAACTTTCATGTCATAAGCTCTCATCATTAACTTCTGGTACATTAGCCCGTTACAAAAAACTTTCATCTTTTCTCCTTAATGAGGTTTAATTATTCGTATAGTTCTTTGACCTATTTGGCTTCCTCTAACTAGGCTTCCTTTAAGGCTCATCGAGATGGGATTTTAACTTTAATAGGTAAGATGACCTCAATATCATAAATTAGTGAGAATGAGGTAACAATTGTGGAAGTACAAATCAAAGTGTGAAGGGTTATTTTTCATGCTAGTTTCTATAAATCTTAGCCAATTTCTTTATAATCTTCTTTGCGTACTTATTTTCTACTACAACCCCTTTTAGTTTTGGATGGTATGATGCCGAGCTATAGTTCTGGAATTAGGAGCATACAATTTGCATCATCGTGTTTTTCAACTTAAGTGCATTATCTGTAATGGTTCTTTCAAGCAGTCCATTTTAACAGATGATATCCTTTTTCACAAACTTAAAAACTACTTAGTGACATTAGGTTAAGAGGTCACCTCTATCCATATGGTGAATTAGTCTATTTCCACTATTATAAATCGATTCTCATTAAAAGCCTTTAGGGTGATAGGTCTAATAACATACATGTCTCACAAAGAGAATGGCCATGAAGTAGTCATGACATGGAGAGGTGATGGTGGTGCATGGATTTTTCCACATAGATTTGGCATTTATGGCATTTCCAAGTATGGTTGGTACAGTTTTCTTTAAGAGTCAACTAGTAATAATCAAGGCTTATAATTTATTTAGCCATCCTATGTCTATTGGCATGTGTTTCACATACTCCTTTATGCACTTTTCTAGAATTCTTATCATAACATACCCCCTATCCATCAAGGCAGAGATATACCTAACTTAAAAATAATCCTCAATGGGATTTAAGTGTCATATGGTGAGAAAGAAATGTTTCTCATATTCAGATTAAAGAGGATCATCAGATGAATCACTCATCCAACAAACCTTGGATTACCACTATGAAATAGTCAAAAATTAGAGTCACCACTGATCATTTAGGCCAAGTATAACTAGATACCTATTAAAACTAGTAGTTGAGTTACAAAACTCAAGGACTTGATTTTAAAGTTTGCATATACCAGAGTTTGATAAGTGAGTTAAAAAGTTTGTTATGTGTAGATAAGGATTAACACCCCTATATGCCCTTAATTGATACCATATAGCCATAGATTATCTTGATTTTAGTTTTTTCGATTTCAAATTAACATTATTTTTATGTGATGCCCTTTTACAATGCATTTTCTAAAATAATAAATATGGTTTCTAGTAATAAATTTCAACTTCTTCATTTGTCCCAGAAAGGTGTGAAACATAAGTTTTTGCTAAAATGATCTCCAAATTTAATTTAAAAAGGATGTGTCATATCAAGCATGGAAGGATATTGACACAAAACATTACCTCAATGATTTTTAAGAAAATTGATTTCAAACATGAATGCAAAAAATGTCACCAACAAAAGAAACTTGGTAGTAAGTCATAGAAATATAATAAATATTGCATAAAAATGAAACACGCAAAGCATGAAAAAAAAGGTCAGTTGAGATGTATCTCATAGTTGTCATCGATTATCTGGAATAATCCATTAACAACTTAAAGATATGCTAGCATTTGTAAGATGATTAAGGCAAGAAAACCAAGGTTTGATTTTGAAAAATCTTTAAAAAATAATATAAAGAAGATTTTGATTTTTGGTGAAATTTTGAAAAGTCGGGTTGAAAAACCCATATTGATGAAAAATTTTGGTAATTTTTGGAAAATAAGGTACTTTTGGGTAAAAAGGTATATTTTGGATTAAAATGGAAGGATTTAATAAAAGCCAAAATTGATTTTATTTAAAATGATTAAGCCTTGCTCTACGCCTAGTGTGACCCATACATGACTTATGACTCTATTAGGCTATTAATCAAACTCATTTTGAGGTGTCCAAATGCCTCAAAAAGGTGACTCAAAATAATAGTTTAAATTATGCTAAGGCCAAAATAAGGGACAACATTACATTATCCAATTTCTTGAATTTATTTTAGGTTAATCTGAGGGTTTCTAGTGGCAAACGAGATACATTGGAAGGACAACAAGATTTAATATAAAATTGTTCAAAAAAATCTTCGAAAATTGCATTCTAAGAGAAAATAATTTTTAGATTCGGACTCAATTAAACACTAACAACAAGTGTAAGAGTGTGAGTGTTACAAAATTTAAAAAATTTTCTTGAGTTCCTTCGGACTCAAAAAGTCATAAGCAATACCTTTCTAAAAAAAGAATTTCATGAATGTTCTAGAAAAATATTTTTTAAAAAATCCATAAAAATCATTTCTAGGGTCAAAAATGATCATAATGAAGTTTGATCACTGCTCTCAGGTTTACAAGTAGTGCCTGTTTGATAAATCATTACTTTCTCAGGCAAACAAAGGCTCGTTAGAAAGATAGTTCAATACCCTTAAAGGTAAAAATACCAAAAAAAATCTAGAACAAGTGTTTAGGGCTCAAAAATAATTTTTCATATTGGATAAACTACAACTAGTAACTAAAATAAAGCAGTTTTTTGTTTTGGAATTTCCTAAAGCTTGACTTAGGTTATGATATACGAAAGTCTGACTCTTGGAGTCCATAAGAGTGCTTCACAGGCTCATTCTAATGTCTCGAACAAGTGGGACAATAGAATACCCATTAACCATGCCATTAGAAAACTATATCCACAAGGCTCAAGATTAAAGCATTAAATCAAGCAAATGTAAAACCATATTTTTTGGGGCTGGAAAACAAATTTCATTTGGCCTTGTTATATCTCCTTACCAACCGTCACTAAGTGTGATTTCATTGAGGAGATAAACATTAGAGGATGGTTTGATAACTTCAAATTTCATTGGGGCAATAAGTTTGATTACCATATAACTTTTACTCGCCCATAGTTTCAAATCGAGTAGAGTTCCTATTGAGGCCTATATAAAGAGGTAACACAACACTCATGAGGTATGAGCTATACGAATTTCTTCATTCTCTCTTTGTTTTTCATCTATAATACCCTTTTACTAACTTAAAGATCAGAGTGTCCCCTCCGAGTCTAACTGTGAGCCTCTCTCACCTTTACTATTTTGTAGGTAGCTTCATAGCATCTGTCTTGTTACATCAACAGGCCTCATTTGGCCTTGAATCCAAACATAAGTAACTTCATATTACCCCATTATTTAGGTTAATATTAATCTAACTTGGGCTTAGTTTTGAAAAACAACATAGGGTACTTTAAGCAAGCATTTCAACAATCATATTATGAACTCAAAATATGTCAATAGTATATAAATATCAAAGACATAACAAGCATTATTAAAAAGCATTTTACAAGTATTTCATAATCAAAATGCAACTATAAATATCATTAAGTCATGCTACACGCATATGTAGACATAAGTCATGAACATTTCATCAAATACGTTATGATCTAAAAATACTCAACAACATAGATCACCAAAAATATTTAAAATGGATGCAAAGATGAGCATACTCATATATGTCATGAAATATATTAACAAGGTATCATGCGAACACAAGTAACAAGTATCATCATATCATAATTAAAAGATAAATAGCCATCAAAATAAATTTAAAGGCAAGAATGCATACCTCCTAAAAGAACCATACTTTCTTCTAAATTACCTTTTCCCCTTTGAACTTTTATGCCGCTTAGCCTAACTCTTTCTTTTCCTTTCAAAGGCTATGAGCCTTACTTTCTCTTTTAATTTTTCAATGTTTTTTTTTTCATTCTTTTTAATTCATTCCATTCCAAATGTAGTTTGCTTCTTACCTTCTCTTAGGTGGCATGAAAACTAAAATGAATTTTTATGGTGGCTGAGTTTAACATATCATGAGGTGTAAGGTTTCAAATGACAAATATTTGATATTTTACAATTGGTGGTCAGCCAAGATTTTAAAGATAAGAGGTATTTTTTGTTTAATTTTTAGTGAGTCACCTTGTACTATTAGTGTGCTTTTAACTCATTGGTTGAAACACCAAGGCTTGGAGACCAAGCCAATACCCTATTGGATAGTCTAAAGTGCAAGTACCCTCTCTTAAACCAAATTATGTCATACAATGTCCTCCCATCTTTGCTAAGTAGGCCTTTAAAAATTAAATTGACCCAATCCAATTTAAATAAAATAGGTCTAAATAAATTAATTGAATAAGTGCATGGACCATGTTCTATCCAAATATTTTTAATTAGCCTTAAATTAAATAATTTTTGGAGCAAAAAATGTGGTGAAATTTGCAATCTAGGTTAATAGGTTATTAGTGCAAAAATGCCAAGAATTAACTAGAAAAACTAGATGTACTGATACATATAGGATTTATCAATACAATTAGAGAATGTATTGATATAAATATCAGGGGTATCGATACATACATGTGAAACTTCAAATTATGGTGACATGGAGCCTAAGTTTCTATATAATTGGCAATGCATTAATACTTTTAGTTTAAAATATGTATTTTACTCACCTTTGACTTTTTTAACACCTTAGCTTAGCCTAGGATAGTAAGAATAAGATCTAAATTGGACATTTAGCCCTGATGATGCCCTAAATGCTTACATGACGGTTCAGACAAAATTACGTGCGCAATTCTTTTAGCCTTAGTGGCATCCATATACATAAGCAACACCTAATCTTAGCTTTACTTATAAAGGATTTTGCCATTTAAAATGAAACCCATAGTCATTCTTTTAAGAGTTCTCTTATCATTCCTGTGGCATGGTCAAGGTATTATTGATCTAGGATGTAGTGGAAGATGTCATGATACAATGGTGGCCATCGTTCTTCTTTTTTATGTTTTTGCAATGTGCTACGATTTCACAAATGCTCATCTGAATAAGCTAAACTTTTATCCCCTTTTTACTTTATGGAGCTAAGGTGGCTAAGGCATTAGCCATTTGATTCTCCTCTCTAAGTAAGTTTTAGAAACTGAACCCTTCATATTTTTCTCTTAATTCTAAGATTAGTTTTTGATAATGTACCAACTTTCTATTAAGGGTTTCCTGCTTTTCTCGAAGTTGGTAAATCACTAATGCTGAGTCCTTAAAGACTTGTAGGGATTTGACATCTTTTTTAATTGCGACTTATAGGCCTATAATGCCAGCTTCATATTCTGCTATGTTGTTTGCATAATCAAACTTCAATCTAGTAGTGAAAGGGTAATTATTTTCTTTGGATGATACAAATACTACTTCTATTCCATTCCCTAAAGCATTCGATGTACCATCGCTGTATATTTTCCATGACCTCTTTTGGCTAAAAGTATCTACTTTTTAAAAGAAGCACATTAAGTCTTCTTCTAAGAAATTAAATTCTCATAGCTTATAGTTGATTATTGCTTAACTTACCAAGAAATTAACTATTGTATTACCCTTTATGGCTTTCTGATTCACATATATATATCATACTCGAAGAGCAAGACTTGCCATTTTGTTATCCTTTTTTATAATGCAGGAGCTTTACAGAGATATTCGATAAGGTCAAGTTTTGCTATTAGCTATGCAGTGTGATACAATGTGCACTGGCTTAAACTCTGAGTAGTCTAAGCCAAAGCGTAACACAATTTTTAACCGATGAGTAATTATTCCCGCAGTCTGTGAATTTCTTACTCAGATAGTAAATACAATGTTCTTTTCTACTTGATTTATCATATTGCTCAACATGCATAATATGGATTTTTAAAAACTGATAGATAAAAGATCAAAGGTTATCCATGACTAGCAATACTAGCAATGGTAGGTTTGAAAGGTAATTCTTAACTTTATCAAAAGCTTCTTAGCACTCTTAATTCCACTCCTCTAGGTTTTATTTTCGTAGAAGTCAAAAGATCAAATCCCATTTGTCAATAAGTTAAGATCTAAATATGGCAATATAATTCAATCTTTCGAGAAAGTTCTCATCAATTTTTGGGTACGAGCTGGTGATAAATTTTGAAAGGCTCAAATTTTATTTAGGTTAACCTTAAGCCCCCTTATACTGATAATGAAGCCTAGCAGCTTTATCCGATATGACACCAAAAATGTATTTGGGAAATTTATGCTTAAGCTAAATCTTCCATAGCCATTCAAAAACTTTCCAAAGATTAGCTAAATTGTTCACTCCCCTTAGGTGATTTGTTAATCATGTCATCCACAAAGACTTCTATTTCTTCATGTATTAAGTCATCAAACAATGTCACCACGGCACCTTGATATGTTGCTCTGGCTTTCTTTAACCCAAATAGAATCATCTTATAGCAAAATATGCCCCACATGGTCATGAATATGGTTTTCCCCATGTCTTCAAGTGCCATCTTAATCTAGTTATAACTCGAGAAACCATCCATAAAAGAGAACAAGGAATTCTTTATTGTGTTTTCCACCAAGGTGTCTATGTGATGTAACAAAAAGTCATTTTTCAGATTAACATGATTCAAGTCCCAATAATCAACATATATCCTTACCTTGCTATCTTTTTTGGGGACTGAAATTATGTTCACCACCTATTCAAGGAATTTGGCCACTTCTAGAAGTCCTTCATCAAAATACTTTTTCACATTCTTTTTTATTTTTAGTAGCATCTCCGATTTCATTCTCCTAAATTTAGGTTAGACTAGTTTGCATTTTGGCTTTAAAGGAAGTTTGTGGACCATAATACTTGTATCTAGTTTAAGCATATCTTAGTAAAACCAAGCAAATACATCTTAATATTCTTTGAGGAGTGATATTAACTCTTTTCTAGTCGAAAAAGCTATTGTGGTTCAAATTTTAATTTCTATACTATCATTATCAATTCCAAAATTTGTTATTGCAACTAGTTCATCATGGGGTAAAATTTGTTTTTTCTTCTTCCTCAATTAGTCTCAATAGATTAAGGGGTATAGAACTTTCTTTAGTGTTTTCATTAGAATCGACCTCACCAACAAAAATTGGCCTTTCAAAATCAGTTTTTGAAGTATTGTTAAAATTATCCATGTCATTTCCATCAAGACACCTAACAAGGCTGGGGATAGAAACAATGTGGGCAAAATATGTGCAAAAGACTCTAATAATGGAACTTGTAAAAATTTAATTAAAAATAAATGGGATACAATAATAAAATGCATTAGGCCAGTCATTTTATTAATAATGATTGACAAAATGAAGTCCATACAAAGGACTCCTAAATTCTTTTAGGTAGAAGCAATTAGGGTAAGTTCTTAGCATTACTTTGAAGATGACTTAAAAATTATAGGAATTTCAGCCATGGTCCAGTTTTTCAAAACAAATGCTGGTGGGTATTATCTCGCTACTTGCTCTAGATTTTCTCAGATTCTCATCAATGGCATTCAGGCAAAAGCTGTCAAAAACCCTTTGCAAAATGACAAAAACATCCACAGAAGTGATACTCTTTCTTTGATTTGGATCCATATGCCCTTTTAAGCAAAAATTTTCTTATAATGGAGGGAACATCATCGTGCCCCATCCCAATTCCTTTCCTAACAAGCTGGCTATCTTCTTATCTCTAACCTTCTCAATCTGCTTCCTTCTTTACTGCAAATTAGGCTTGAAATCTAATCCTTGTTGTTGATTTTGTTCGTGAACTTTAAGGCCTTTCCTATACCTTCAAGATATTTTCTTAGTCATTTTTGAAGGTGCAACCTTTATCAATAATTAACTTTAACCCCATCTAGGTATTTTTCAGTAAACGAGACTTAATGATCAATAATCTTTCCCCCACAAAAGTATCACTGATAAACTCAGAGATTAGAAAGGTGATTTAGGGGCTTCCTCATTTAGCTTAATGTAAGAGGCGTTAGTAAAGGTTATGACTATGATATCCTCTTCTCCATCAATACTGACAACTCTATCATCTATCAAAAACTTCAAATTTTGATGCAACAATCATGAGACTACTTCCACAGAGTGGATTTAAAGTTTACCTAATAAGCAATTATATGATAGGGCAATGCCCATCACTTAAAATTCTATCTCAAATGTGCACGAGCCTATCTACAACGAGATTGCGATTTTTTGGTTACCTTTTGATAAGTCCCATAGAAAGTATGTGCAGTCATATAGCTATACTTGATAAATGACATACATCTGTAAGCAACCTATTGAGAGAAGCTAGGGGCATTACATTCAATGCCAAGCCATTCTTTATCAAGATTTTGGGCAAGATATGGCATTTGCAAAAAATAGTGATGTAAAAAGCTTTGTAGCATCTTTTACTTCTAGACAATACCTTACCACATTTAATTTCTATCTCTGACATTTTGTTTGATTAGATAATGCCCTTTCTTTATGCCCTAAACTCTACCATCAATGGTGTATAGCATCTGTCACCACAAGTAAGATGGCTGACACTTACAAGGTGCACAGTGGTAATTTACTAGCTTGATTCATTAGTTATCACCACTTTGCTTCCATATTTCCACATGATCATCTTATCATCCTTATAAGAGAATGGAGATGAAAGTTCAATGATCGTTTTGGATATAAGCTAATCACAATAAATGATCATTGATCTATTGATCTTGTTGGGAGTTTGAGCCCTTTATCTTTCAATTAGATTTATTGAGTTGTCAGCAGTTCTTTTTCCTTCTTCATAAAATTTGATTTCTCCATCATCCATCATCCTTTACATCATGGATATAAATTCTTAGTAGTTTTATAGAGTATAACCACTGCATTATGATGTTGGTAGAAATTAACAGGTTCATCTTTTGGATTTTTTGTTCCTTGAATTATCTTGGCACTTACTAAAGCCTATTAAACCAAACTCATTAAGGTTTTCACTTCCTTGGTGCTTTTTTTACCTAACAATCTTCTTCAATGACCATCATATTGAACCTCAACTCTACATGGTTCAATAATGAATTTGTAGCAATATTCAATCCTTGCTTAACCCTGAACTACAATATTCAACATTAATCAGACCTTAAACTTTTTGTTTAAAAGAGATGCAGTTCTCGATGATGTGCCTTTATGCCCAGCATGGTATTCACAATAAGCATTGGTGTCGTACAATTTTGGATACATGTGTTCCTTAATGCAACATAAGAGGATACAACCAGTTATCTTTGGAGCAATTTAGAGTATAGTTCACCATAAAAGATTAGAATTGGGTCAAAATATGTCCTCTCAGGAATCGTTCTTATTGTCTTTTAGCTATTTAAAGTGATCTTAGGTTGAGTGTTTAAGGTAATATTAGAGAAAGGGTGAATCAATGGTTGTATCTAGTCGAGTATATAGGTTATCAAGTTGATCTATAGAGTTATGGACTAAAGCTTAGGCAAGTCACACTAGGATGGTGTTGGCTAGGCATGAGGTTTATAGTAGATTGCAATAGGTTGTCATAGCTGATTAAATATGCTTTTTCTTCCTTTCTCTTTATGGGCTTTTTAGTTCCAAATGACTTTACCTTGACATTTTCCTACTCTTGATTACACTGCAACTATATCTGCAAAATTCTCTGTGGCATACTCAACAAAGTATTGATGAAAGTTAATGTAATCTCTTTCTCAACCAATGGAGGATATACATGTGCCACCTTATCCTTCTATCTCTAAGCAAATTATTTAAAACTTTCGATGGCTTTTTTGCCATATTCTATAGAGATAGCCTATCAGGTACCCAATTTAAGACAAGCTTGTACTAGTCTAAGAAAGCCCTAGCTAGATCTAACCGTGATTAAATTTTGGTTTTGTAAAGTTCGATGTACCATCAAGCGACTATTCTTGTTAAGCTATCTTGAAAACAATGAACTAACATTTTTCATTATCTTTACACCCAACCTTTTCTCTTAGTGCATCCAGATATGAGCTATGGTAATAATGGTTCCATTATATTTGTCAAAATCAAGAAATTTAAACTTTGGAGGAAAGACTAAGTTGGACACTAACCCTACTTTTTGACATCCATCATTCCAAACTTGTCGATCCCTTCTATTGCTCTAAGACTCTACTCTAAGAGTTGATACTTGCTTAAATGCTATGTAGTTCTAAAGGATTGATGATTGTTTGACTTTACTTGCTCAGCTAAATAATCAACATATGAGACAAGTGGATCAATCATGAAGGGCCTTACATTTGCCCCATGAAATATAGGTGCACATGTTTTGCTACATAGGGTTCAGATATATGGTAAGCTATATTCTTATGATCGATGTCATATGTGATCATGGCTCTTTTGACACTCCTTTTTATTTAGATATAGCATAGTGCTACCATTTAATTACTCTCAAGATTTGCAGGCCCTTTTCGGCTTTTATTATCCTAACATGATCTTTTTTTTCGTTAATTTCATGATTTGTGCTTGCTTTTCCTCTTGTTTACAAAACATGTGTTCTTAAGCATCTTTGTGCATTAGCTTCAACCTTTACATCCTAGCTTGATGATTGATTTTCATGTTTCTCAGATAGAAGCAAGTGTTATATCAGTGCGAGGGAATTGTTCTGTACTCTTCCCAAATTCATAATTTCTTGCACTTTTTAATGTGATCTTAAATTAGAATTTGATGACATGATATGAGTTATGAACATGAATGAATGAACATAAACATACAATTGTACGAATAGATAACACTAGAATGAATAACATGCAAATACATTAGGGACATTAGGTTTGGCGAACAGGTTTAATGAAAATGTCTTTCAATAACTATAAATATCATTGATTATATCACTAAACCATTAGATTCAATAACAGTAGACTTGATTACATGGTCTAATCACATCTTTATGGAAATGTAACAATCCTTATCCATACTCCTCGATCAAAACAATATCTTTCACAATGATTCAACTTGCTCGGCCAACCTATTAGCACCAACCTTCACTGTGATGATCTAAGTGGTGAGATGCTCGAAGTACTTCAAAATGGCATTGATTCTAATAATCTTTTCATCACCTTTCTTGGCTTTGGTCTTTCAAAATGCCATCTTTTGCTTAAGCTTGAAATCTTAACTTTCCATTTTGTAAGAGATTTGCTTATCCCATAGTACCTTCTTACTAAGTAGAAGTTTCTTATGCTCTTCATGTAAATTTTGAAGATTTTTTTTGGCAATGTCTTTCTCTTTCTTGACATCACTCATCTTTTTGTCTTGAACCATTTGCTCCAATTTCAACTGGTTTGCAATTGAACAATTTTCTTAATCAAGGTAGCCTTCTCTTGCTCAAATTCTCATTTCAGTAGCTCAACCTTTGATAGAAGCTTATTGAGTGATCACTATACAGGCTTATCATCTGATAATGGCAAGGTATCATTAACTCTTCAAATCTTCACTTTTTATAGCCTATGGCTGTGTTGTTTTTTGCCTTAACATTTAAATATGGAAGGTCTTTTACCATGCTTCTGATGTCTCTCACACTTTCTTCATGTATTTTGCTCCTTCATACAAGACAGCCCATCGATCTACATTATAAGTGACTGAGGTGAACTGCAAAGAGTCAAACTATCTCTGAGCCAACAATGGTGCATAACTAATGCCTTTTCTTATTCATAAAAGTGGCACTTTTTTGTTGCCTCAACGCTTGTACAAAAATGGATGCAAAATCAACCTAAGGGATCCTCCAAGTTAACTCATTACAGTGTAAATTTTGGAGTTTCATGATCCACTATCATTGATTCCATCTTATGGCCACTTTTCTCGAGGAAATTGTTGATCGATACAAGGTTGTTCATGAAAGAGTAGAGGTCTCTTTTCTCCCTTCCAGAGGTCACTAAGGAATGAAACACCTTATGAAATGCCCTTTCCCTACCCTTTTGCAAAAGTTAGCCACCTAATGGTTTCCACCATAATAGTCGGTAAAGGATTATTATCACAGCTCAATTTGGCAAAGATGTCAACAACTACCACCTTAACACATCTCATGATCTTCGAAAAAATCTCTAACCCATACACTACTAAAGCAAATATGTCCTTGACTTTCTACTGATCTAGATTGTTTCTCATCAAAGACTTCAAACAATCCCATGAAATACACTCAATCATTCCTCTTTTACCTATGGGTTTGCTAACCCATTTTTTGTTGACCTCGATAATGTTTGCTAGCTTTTTTCTAAAGGGATGCGATGTAGCTACCTTAGCATATATGTTATCAGAGATAGCTTTCTCTACGATCATCAATGTAGAGTACCCCACACTGATTAAGACCAGATCCTCTTGATTGAAGGTGAAGCCCCTATATGTAGGACTCTAGAACTATATCACAGCCCATAAGAGCTTCTCATCATTTTTTAATTTGAGTCAGTAAAGCAATGTCTCCATATTTTTTAGTAAAAAAAAAACTTTTTCCCATTTGTGCCTCAACTACTCCATATGTCCTTCAAATCTTGGAGATCATTTTATCGACAATCAAGCTCGACTTGCTTCAAAACTTGTACTACATATCTAGGCCTGAGACAACCCCCATATTTTTGTTAATCACTTTTTAACTTTCTCTAACTTCCTCATACTTCTCCATGCCTGAGGACGGTAGTTTCTTCATGACAAAAATGCTTTGTGATGAACATTATCCCTATACCAATTATCTTAATGTGTTTGATGATAATAGAATAATGCATTGTAACACAAACAAGAGAAAAAAACAATAAATTAGCAAAAAAAAAGTTACAATATGCTGGCAAAAGTAAGAATAAATCATAATGATTAGCCTAAAAAAGGCATTACAATGCCTTAAGGGAGCAATATCATTTGCCTGCTAGGCATGATTTGATGCGGACAGCATAATGGCCAATCTGAACTAAATTTATCCTTTGCGTTAAGCGATACGGTGCCTTTCAGGATAAAATTATCAACTTAAGAGATAGTCTTCTTTCATTATCACCTGGTAACTAATGGATCATCCATCAGAAAGCAAAACAAGAGTGAAAGTACGAAGATAGGTGATAATGTTCATTCTTCACCTGTAAACAAATTATAAGCAAGAGTGAAAGGCAAAAAGTGTTTTCCCGAGTGTTATTATTCTTCTAGTTTATTCTAGTAGAACTTCAACATGGTTTTACTTGAGTTGTCCTTTATAGCTCACTACATGGTTTTAGGTTTAACTCTAAATCATGGTTCCCGAATTATTTCTTCATCCAGTAAGGACAGTCGAGGCACTCTAATCCTTACCCATCGTCGGCCTTTAATGAAAAGGGTTTGATCTAAGTGGGTATATTTCTTTATGCCCATATATAGGGTCAATCACCCAAGAATAGGTAATTTATAACCTTGAAGCTATTCCTAGCCCATACAAGGGCATATCTCATTTCCAACTAATTATTAGGTTTTTATTCTCTCCCCAAAGAATTGTCCAAGAGTCTAATGTAATTGCGAATCCATAATATGTGTTGGGAAAACAACAAACTTTTTTACTCCATTCAGAACTCATCATATATTTTCAAATAAAGAAACCTAACAATACAAAAAAACAATAACAGACATTAGTAAGCCAAAGAAAATGATTTAAAATAATGTAAGAACAAAATAGGAAATGGGGTTTATAATCAAATGATGTCTAAAAACCAAGGAAATTTTAAACTTAAACAATATAGGACTAGTTATGGGCCTTACTTTCTTAAAAAGTCTCTAGTAGATTCATCAAGCTGTTTGCAACATTCCCTCCTGAAACTAGGGGCACATCTAACTTGTAGGAGAAAAAATATGTTTCTCTTATTGGAATAGGGTGATTGTGATAGCAAATTGCTCATCCTACTATTCTCATATGGCTACTCTGAACTAGCTGAGAAAATGGAGTCGACATCTATCATTTTAGGCTAGACGTAACATGACACTTATTAAAACCAATCCTTTTAAATTTTCAAAATTCATTTTAAAAGAATTGATTTTATAATTTGCGTGATAGCTAGAGTAAGATTGGGTTCATGCATCGATTACACATGGAAAAGGATTAGCACCCCTACAATATCCTAAATCAATACTATCTAGCCATATTATATCTTGAGTTTAGTTTTGTTAATTTTAATTGTCTATATTCAACTATAGTTCCCTAAATGCATGATGCAAATCTAAAGTTCACTAGGCTCCTTCCCCAAGAAAATGGTAAAGCCATAGAGTTTTATAAAATAATTTTCCAGATTAGATTCAAAAAGGGAAAATTCAAATTAGGCACCCCCTCGATCATCCCCATCGAAGTGGCAATTGACTTGAGATGAAGGCCTCAACCTAAAAATATTTCCTTAATAATTTTTAGAAAAGATACTTAACTAAGATTTCATGAATGCATTATCATCATAATTAAGCAAGAAAAATTAGTAACAACACGTAATCATCATAATAAATATATCATGGAATAATGATAAAGCATGGAACGAGAGGGGTCAATTCAAGATGTATCTCTTAATTGTTTTTGATTATTTAATAAATAATTGATTAATGATTTAGAAACGAGCTTGGAATCAAATGATGATTAGGGTGTTAAAAATCGAGTGAAAATAGACAAAATTCAAAAAAATCGAAAGAGAAAAAGAAATTTCTTTCTTATAGAATTTTAAAAAACGTGGTTGTAAAATCGGAGTGAACAAGAATTAGGGTGAATTTTGTTAACTTTAATAAAAAAATTACATTTTTGGAATTTTTGAGAGAAAGGGTGAAATGTAAAATTTAAATCAAAAAGGAATTTCTAAAAACTTGAATTAATTTTGTCAAAAATCATAGAGCCTTTGATCGAGCCTTGGATGATCTACACATGCCTCATGACCACTCAATGACACAAATCAAACTCCTTACAAGGTGTTCGAACACCTTAAAAAGGTAGAAATATGGAAATCATGTATTGTGCTCTATATTGAAAAACAGAGGATAGCTCGCAGTGTCAGACTTCTAGAATTTATTCCCAACTCAAATGGACCCTAAACGAGGCAAATGATATATTGTTGGAAAGGTAACTTAATGAGTTTTCACTAAAATAATGAAAATTTCTCTAAAAGACCACTTCTAAGGTGAAAATATTTTTTGATGGCAATACTTGCAACTTAAATAGAGGAATTAGCGTAGCAATCTTAGAGAAATTGCCATAAACTCATCCAAACTCAAAAAACCATAAACAATATACTATTAAAAACTAATTTGATTTATCTTAAAGGAAAAAAATTCAAAAGTTCAAAATAAAATTTTTAATGGGTCAAAAATGGCACGTCATTGGTGTTGCTAACTGAATTTGAGGTTCCACATAGCATACAATTGAAAATTCTTAACTCCCTTGTATGGACTAAAAAAAAAACATATGATACCCCATCAGAAAGCTAACTCAATGTTGTTTGAAGGAAAATTTCTTAAAATTTTCCAAAATATCGTTTGATGCATGAAAATAATTTTTCAATTCCACCTACTGCTGTTACGAGTAGCTAAAAATAGGGGAACAAGGTTTTTGGATCACCTAATTGTAAATTGTGATTCAGACATTCCAATGTCCAATCATAAGATCTATTATAGTATCTAGTGATTCCACACCAAGTCCATGAGGTTTTGGCACTCGAATGATGCAGCAACCAAGCATCAAGCTGACCAAAGATATCAAAATGGTCATTAAACATCCAAACGCTCTCTAGCCTTTTACCAAAGCACTTCACGTATAGGGGACATATCTTGGGCACACATAAGGCATAAGAAATGCCATTTTCCAAGGCTATGATAGCCTTGAAATAGTAGTTATTTACTACATAATATCATCCATAATTAATCACATAAGACCCAAAAACAAGGCTTTAGATTAATTAATTCAAAAATCAACCTAAGATGGTTTTAAAACAATTTTTGTGGCCTTTTCGAACCATGAATCCAAGCATTTTTAGGTTTAATGTACCCAAAGTTAATAGCAAGAAGTGATTGAAAAACATAAGCCATAGTTGATTATTTAAGCTAACCATGACTTATCTTAAGAGGTTTTAAAATAAGATTTTGGCATGCAAATTAAGCAAACATTTCATCAAACATTTACTGAACTCAAGCATATCAAATAGCAACAGATCACCAAGGCATATCATGGCATGAACATAGGAGTAATTCATCAAAATGTTGTGAGCTAAAGCATGTTAAATGACATATATCACCAAAAACAAGTTGTGACATGAGAAATAAACATATATATGGCATGAAGTACATCATGTTCATCCAAATTCATGAGGCAAAACATATCATCATGGAAGATCTAGCTTGGGCAAAACATATAGGGATCAAAAGGGCATTTTTAGCACAAAAAATCATTGAGATGTGGATCAAACATGCAACAAACAACATCAAGATCATGGAATCAAAGAAAAATGCATGGAGACCTTAGTAAAAGGACATGGTGAACATATTAGGAAGGACTAGGATGGCATGTTCATGCTTAAATGCAACACACATAGATTAGAATAGGGAAAGGATAAGAAATATATCTCAAAGCTTCATGACCTTAAGATTTCCTTCTAACTTTTCCTTTCTTCTAGTTTTTTCTCTTGATTTCCTTTTGTTATAATTTTTTTCTAGTGTAGGCTAAGTGAGAGTATGTGTGTGTAAAATCTAAGTGAGGGGGTACAATACTCCCTTGGTGGACCAAAAAGATACCCCCCAAATGGGGCATTTTTTCATTCTTTTTATCAAATTATGGTCCTCTCTATGTCCTAGCTAGTGCTTCTCTATTTTTATTAGCCAAGCTCCCTTAATTTAGGACTAAGAAAGCCTCCTATTGGCTTCTTTTTCTATGCATCCTCTCAAAATAAGGACATTGCCATTTCTAGGATAATATTTGCCCTTTTCCTTAATCTAATTGCCCCTTAAAATGTCCTAATTTCTACCTTTATTTGCACTTATAGGTTACCCCATAATGGAATAAAAAATAGAGCCTAATTTATGTTGAAATGAAATAAAGCCCAGTAACAAAATAAATGTCATTAATGGGCCTAATTTCATTTAGAATAAAGTGCAATTTGGCATGGCTTCAATTTACATAATTTTTTTGGGCACTAATTATGGAAAAAAATCATAGAAAGGGTGTATGAAAATGGTAAATAAAATGGCTCGAATTTATTAAATTAACGCCAAGGTATTAATACATACAATGTTGTATTGATACCTTGGCCTAATATATCGATACATTTTGGTAAAGTAACAATTTTAGTGCTGCCAAGCCCTGTATTAATAAAGCGCATCGATACAAGCCCTAATATTTAAAATTTTGACCATTAAAGGTGAAGGTATCAATACCCTAAGGTAAGGTACCAATATCCTTGCTAGGTTCTGATGGTATATTCCATTTTGGCTCTTTGATCAATTTTACCTCAATTCGGGTAATTTACTAATACCCTTGCTAGGTTTTGATGGCATGTTCCATTTTGGCTCTTTGATCACTTTTGCCTCAGTTTAGGATAATCTATGTTAGTCTCGAGCATGAGCAAACAGCTTCCATGATGGCTATTATCCTCGAAAATAGTTCATAGAGGCCTAGACAAAACTAGGTGTTTACAACCATTTGAAATGATGAACATGAATAGTAGATATGTTATTAACTGTTTGCTTAACCACTTTGTTCTTGAAATTAGATGTCATATGGCCACTTATATTCATAGGGGTAGCAATTGGGGATGAAAAACCATTTTCCATGATGAACATGTATAGGTGATATGTTACTAATTATTTGCTTAACTGCTTTGTTCTTGCATCAGATAAGTGATACAGCCACTTATTTTCATGGGGGTAGCAATTCATGATAAGAAACTATTTTTGATGATGAACATGTGTAAGGATATGTTACTAACTTTAGCCACTTTGTTCTAGCAATCAGATCAGTCATATGGCCATTTATTTTCGTGAAGGTTAGCAATTGATGAGAAAAAACCATTTTCAATGATGAACATGTATAGATGATATTTTTATCGGGGTAGCAATTGATGATGAAAAACCATTTTTAGTGATAAACATGTACAGGTGCTATGTTAATTATTTGCTTAACCACTTTATTCTTGCAATTAGATCAATCATATGGCAACTTATTTTCGTGGGGGTAGCAACTGGTGACGAAAAATCATTTTCAATTGGCTGCATCATATGCTTTGCTGGTCCAATGCAATACATGCAACTACAAGCTAGAACCTTGCAGTTCTCAACTAATTTCATCATATTCCAAGAGCCTATTTGGCCTTGCCTTTTTTTCATTTATAAGTTGAAATTAAGTTCTTATGAAAATAAAAACTTAAAATATAAAGTAAAAGTTGTTTAATAATTTAACTCTTAAAACCTATTTATTGTAAATAAGCTATTATTTGGCAAAATAATTTACATAAGCTCTAGTTTTGATTAAAATTACTATAAAGGGTATATATTTGCATTTTTCTTGGTTTGCTTCAATAACATTTCTCTCAAGAGTATTTTTGAATGTTAGCATATGTCTCGGTATTTTTAATTTTTTTATTTTAATATGCTAGAATTTCAAATTATAATTTTAGAAGTAGTTGCAAATTAATATTAAATATAAGAATATTGTTACACCTTCAACAAACTTTAACATCAATTTTCTAAACTAATCTTATTTAATTAAACTCTCTTTGAAAAAAAATTTATATCAAAGAAATTTTTTTAACCAACGACACTACGAATCCAAAATAAAATTGTAATTTTAAAACATAATTTATATAATATTAATAATAAAAAAATATCTTTAAAAATAATTTCAAAATAATAATTAATTTATTAATAACTCATAAATCAAAATTTTCTATTGTCCATCAATGCAGTAACAATTTGGTTACAACTCATCCCATATACCCATCGTCCAATATTCTTCTAAAAGTACATGAACTTCTTTCTTCATCATTACTTCATCACATTTGTCAAAGTCCTCATTATGTTTTCCACTTTTATGAATTCAAAAAGTAAGTTCATCAACAATTCAACTTTCAAAAATTCATAATACATAAATTAGTTGCATTTCTATAGTAACTAAATTCCAGCAAACCCAACATCTGAATTTACTTTATTTTACATGTTATATTTTTACTATTAGTTATAAAATGATTCAAAATTATATTAGAGGAATCATGCTTTTAAGGTTCTTGAAAAAGTGGAGGGTATGCAAATTAACCTGTTTTGGCGGTTACCAAACCTGGAAGTCTGCAGAAAACTAATTTGGGATTTCTATACTGAAAAAGTTAAAAAAAAAAAAAAAAAAAAACAAAACAAAACAAAAGTTTAACCAAGAAAAGCAATACAATGTTTTCCTCGAGAATACTTATAACAATTATAAATATTATTAAGCAAAATAATATTAAACATTTGATTATAAAATAGCTTACAAAATCTAATATCTTTTTCGCTTAGTGACTAAAAGTGAATAGAGTTGATCTGCATGGTTTAAGTTCGATTCCAAGCATCCTTTTCTCCTTTTGTAATATCAAACAATATTAATTCTTGTATCAATAACAAAAAAATATCTTACAAAATAATCATATAATTACATAAACAAAAATGTTTCTCTCGAGAGTATTTTATAAAACTAAAAATAAATAGTGAAGATATTATGATCAAGGGTCCAATGTCAATGCCATGGCTAACTGGATCTTTCACAGGACAACCCAAAGCCCAAGAGGCCTGGATCTTTTTGTTGCAAGCAAGAATTATTTACTTGGACCTAGCAGTTAAATTGACTTTAAATTGATTCCCTGCAGTGAAAAGAAGAATACTCCATTGATGTAGTATTTATCGATTTAATATAAATTATAAAAAAAAAAAAGGGAATTTTTAAGCAAACCCTTTTACTCGGCATTAGGCATGATCTGAAGATGCCAATAACAACGCAAATTCAATTCAAATTAAAAGAAAAAAATGAATTCAGCAACATTCTAAATCAAAAAAAAAATTTCCTAAATGCCAAAAATTTTAAAAAAAAAAAAATCCTAAAGAAAGAAGAAATCAAAGAGGGAAATGAGAAAAATCGGATACTTGGGCTGAATGGAAAGGAAAGATGTTGAAGGATCGACGGTTGAGAGTTGGATGCCAAGAAAAGTTTGAGATAGATAAGTATTCAACGCTCAAGTTAGGGTAAGGAGAATTTTGTGTTAAAAAAAAAATTCGTAAAAGTTTAGCAATTTTTTTAAAATAAGATAAGAAAAAAGCTATTTTTCTTTACTTTTTTTTTTCATTTTATTAGTTAAAAATAAATAACTTATCAATTTTAAGTGTTTGGATGTAATCATGTTTGGCCTTTATTTTTATTTATAAGATGCAGACAAGTTGAAAATAAGTGAACCAAACAAATGCTAAACCATTTTCATATATTTTAATTCAGTAACTGATCTCTTCCGATTATGAAAAAAAATTGCCTAGATGACAAAAAAAATTTGTAGAACTATGTTTTTGCAACGAAAAATATAATCCAAGTTACATCTTTAACACTGTAAAAGGAGTGACCTTACAACGAAAGAAAAAAAGATCGTCGAAGTATTTTAGCAAGGATAAAATGAGTTTTCTCGCAATAACTCGAGTAGTTAAACAAATAGTTCATGGTAACTAGGTTCTCAACAAGATACACGCACTCGGCAAACTATTTGAATTCGATTAAAAAAAATTAATGCAATTTCATTATCAAATCGAGTTCAAATAATTTAGTTTTATCTTCAATTAAATTCAAATAAAAAATTTCGAGTTAAACTCAAGTTCAAACTTTTTTGTTGTTTGAACTCGGCTCAACTTAGGCTCAATTGCTCCCCAATCAGAACCTATATTTTCCATCATACCTTTTCGGTTTGCTTTCTCTGGAATTTCCAAGCGAATGCTTATTCATTCTTGGCTCTTTGAGATCATGTCCATGTTTAAAACACGCACTGATGCAAAATAGTTCGGCTTAGGCTCAATTGCTCCCTAATCAGAACCTCTATTTTCCATCATCCCTTTTCTGTTTGCTTTCTCTGGAATTTCCCAGCGAATGCTTTTTCATTCTTGGCTCTTTGAGATCATGTCCATATTTAAAACACGCACTGATGCAAATTATTTAAGGTTGCATGTTAAACGATGGTTTAATTCAAGAAAATAATTTACCGTCCGATCGGACATAAAAAAATGACATTTCTCTTCGATTTATTGATGAGCCATGTATGTGTTTAATTGAACAACACGTCTAACAATATATACGGTTATAGATCTTTTTTCTGTGAAGATATGCTAGCTTATAGTATATAAACCTGACAATTCAATATCTGTCATGATTATGTATTTTTTCAATATAATAATCATATTTAAAATATTTTTATTTACATAAATTTTGAAACATTACCATATAATTTGATTATTTTTCGATATTATTTATATAAATGTGTCTAATATTGCTAGCTCTAATAGTTTTACACTGGATTATCTGCAAATAATTGCCCCAAGAAGTGTTTATTCCGACATTATTGGCTAAAGAAACTACAACAGCTAGAACACTTGGCAGTAGCCATGAAGAAAATGTACAGCACCCAAATAAGTACGTCACTCTGGATGCGAGGGAAAATACCAAAACTGCAATGACTAGTCTTTTTCAAGGATGCTAAAAATTCACTTTGGTGTGGATTCAACCCGAGTTTTGTAGCTTAGTGCGTGTATAATTCAGATTAACAAGCAAGGTAAAGATGAAAAGCTAATATAGACATCATTGGACTGAAATTTTGTCAGGCAAGAATAAGTAACGGAAGCGTGAATCGAAGGGAAGAATGCCACAGTTACGGGAACCGAGAAGGCTTTGCCTTCTTTGTGATATGCATTGCTCAACAAAGGCAGCTTGATTGGGCGGAAGGTAATGAGATATCCATACAGCCAAATTAGAATCATCCACAAAGCCCTTAGCAAAGCAGTGCAGTAATTTTGGCACTAATAGCTTCCCTTTGCTGCTAACCCCAACTGAAGCTCGTATAAAATCGCGTTGAGCTTCTTCAAGCTCCTCCCTAACATTCTTAGCAGTGTAGATTCTCAGCTGGCATTTTTACCTCACTTGTTATAAACACTACAACCCACAAGAACCAAAATGACACGTGTGTTTGTGTGTGCATGTAGAGAGGAATCAAAAGATCAACATTACCGCAGGTGATGAGTACATCCCAGAACTAAGTGCAAAAGATACAAGTGGTTCATATGCATCAATTGCAGACTTGCGTTGCTCATCTGACACCTTCAGTTTGTGAAGGGCAAGAAGCAAAGCCTGACAGAAGTTGTTACATTTGTTAGTTGTTACCGGGCATTAGTTAGTGAAGTAGGAGAACCAAGTAAAGAAAAACAAGTGCAACAACATAACAGAGAAAAATCCATACAATTTGCGGTCTATGCAAAGGTGGTTTCATCTTCAGAATGACGTATTCGATTGCAGCTGCACTGAAGGAGTAGCCTCCAACTGTATATGCTGCCTGGAAGAGTAAAAACCTTTCATCAGAAATAACTACAAAAATCTAAAAGTAAACTAAAATTGATAATCATCTTGCATTTCTCCATTTGAAGTCACCCTGTGTTGTTATTTCATGCAGACAGATATATAAATTAGATACAAATATAAAACATAGCAACTCAGAAATTCCAGAAGAAATGAGATTGCGAATGAAGAGACTCCTTCATTATTCATTGCCTGTTGAACCATGAAGTTTCTCTAAAGTACTAGATTTGAACATTAGAGGGCATACATATATGAAGGACTTAATGTCAATTATTCCCTTTCATTAGTATCGCTTCTTTAGGAGGAAAACTCTTTTTTTTAACCATGATTATGTTAGCTGCACTCTATACGCTCACAAAATACAAAAAATGGTATTAGAAATCTATTTTACTCCGACTCTTCATCTTTCTTGAAATACCCGTATCCCTATATGGCCCTCCAAATACATGGAAAACTTCAGAAAAAAATGAACATTGCTGTGTCCAGCACAGACCTGTATCCTGCACTTACACCTGAGTCTGAGTAACATGGCCAGAAATAATTTAGGTTTTGGTGGAATTATGAAATTTTCCATTAACTCATCCAATATAGTAGTAAAAAATTACTTAAACCACACATGGGAAATTTCGAAAAGTTGTATAAGGGACACTAGAAAGGAGATACCTATATGCAATAAGAATTCTGATACGATAAAGGTAGAACAGACAGGCATCTAATATTTAACACAAAGGGTCCTACTTGACACACTGCTATAAAAGATTAATCAACAGCCTGGAACCAACCAGCTTGGGCTACTGTTTGCTTCCTCAGCAGAATTCGTACCCTGTAACTAATGGCATCTACATATGTCTGTTGATTACTGATTCAAAATTATTGACTAAAAGCTACCACAGGCTCTCCAGAATAATAGGAGGTTTTATTCACAGAGTATGAAGAACAAAGAAATACTAGAAGCAAAGTTTGCAATTCAGTGCCTGTCAAAACAAGGCACAGAGAGCATCATCAAGCTGACTATGGCACTAATAGATGGACCAGATGGCAACCAAACTAAGCAGCAAGGAGATTAAATGGATGATATCAATGTTACTCGGAGATTGGTGTGTCAGATACGGAGATGTGTCCAACAGGGATACTTCAAGAAAAAGAAAGAGTTATAGCAACATAGGATGATATATTGAATACAACACAGAATAGCAGCTTCCCTTTTCTGAAGGGGGAAATGGCAAGTCCCATATCAAACTAGTTACAGATGCTAGAAGATAGTAAGATAAAAGGTTACCATGCCATTTGGCCTTGTACTATAACCCGATTCAAAATTTGGGACCTAAAGAAAAAAAAATTCACAATTTGGCACCTGAACTATACTTTGTTACACACATTAATCCAAAGCTTAACGGTACTAACATGGCATTTTTTTTCTTAACCAATAGAACGGCGACACGTGGCATTGCTAATATGTCAACAATGCCACATCAGCATTTTGAAAAAATAAATTTTAAAAATAAATAAAAATAAAAAATTTTCTTAATTGCTGACGTGCTATTGGTGACACGTCAGCATGCCACATGTCACAATTATATTGGTCAAAATTGCCACATCAACGCCATTAAGGCCTTGGACCAAAATGTGCAATCGAAGTATAGTTTAGATACCAAATTGTGAAAATTTTGTTTAGGTAACAAATTGTGAATCAAGTTATAATACAAGGGCAAAAATGGTATATTAACCCTAAGGTAAACAGATAAAACTATTAAAATAAACCCAAATACAGATTCAAGTTACTCATTCGCCAATTCATACCTTTTGCAACAAGGAGAAGAGCTTCAAGTCGCTTTTTGGAACTCCATATGCTAAGTAAGCCTGTTATAATGTGGACAAAACAGAACAATATTGTCAAGCTGAACTTGTCCTTTATACGAAACTCCACAATTCTTGGGAATGTAATTTAAAAAATAGAAGTTGCAAAAGAAAAATAAAGAACCCACATGCATGATTAGAGCGTTATACAAGTTGATCCAGAACGCAAGCTTCTCATTGCAACTCAAGTGCAAAGGATTCACTTTCGCCAGTTGCTCCACAAGTGTTCTGTTTTCCAAACAATTAGAAGCACAACAGTACTGAATCAGCTATAGTCCCGTACAACAGATACGCTATTCAAAAAGGAACATAGTATTTTAAAGGTTACTAACTTACAAATTTTTCATTTATTTATTTTAAAAAATAGAGTAAGATCCATAGAGAAAGAGAAAATGTAGACATTCTACTCACATTCTAATCACTATGTTTATAACAGATTAGGCTATTAATCTATTCTGGCAAATCTGTGCCCATGAAAGTAAATCTCTGGAGTTCCAAAATCTTCATTTGATAATCATTTGCTGAGTGAGAGAACATATAATCAAAAAGGTTTCCCAAGCTTACCTGAACTTCCTTAAGGCCCCAGATGCATATTCCAGCTGCTTCTTCCCGACAGACATCCAAGATACTTCAGTTGATAAGCCATAGTTTCCAATTTCAGCCCAGCTTAATTTTCCACGTACTCTATAGGGATCAAAGGAATTCTCAGAAGCCAAAACATCAGAGTTGCTTTGAATATCAATTTGTGGGCTCTGCACCCAAGATGGAATCATTGAACGTTCAGATGATGACCACCAAGATGAATTTGACAGATGTCCCCGAGGTGATAGAGTTGAGCTGTGGCTTTTAAATGCTGATGATTTGGACGGTATAGCTGAATCCGCAAGAGATATAAATATATTTCTCATGCATCTTACCATCTCTTCTGATAATTGGTTAGGGTGATCCCAAAGACCTTTAGGCGGTATCCCTCTTGAAATCTCCTCAACATGTGGAGGTTGAAGAGATTTGCCATCTGTCTTTGCAGATATTTTCTTCCCGTCAAGATGCAAAAGCATTTTATTCTTCTGTAAATTATAATTATTAAAAGCTCAATAAAAACGTTCTGCAGTTTTATGCATTTTGATAGAGACAGTTCATAAAACAAGATGTGCAAATAAGATCAATCATAGGACTTTAATTGTTCCCAAACTTGTACCATAGAAAATTCAATCTCAATCTTCTATTATGTTTAAAACTATGCCTTCCCCTAATGAGTCTCAAAGTTGATCTAGTTTCTAAATAAGGTGTGATTTTCATTCTTCCATCCCTGTCTGGATCAAGTCATGTTACCAGTTAATAGCTGAAATGTATTAAAATCTTTTCTTGCAGTGGTTCAATATTTTGCCTCTCATTTATATGGATGGCCACTTCCACTTTTCGGTAAGCTGACTTCTAAAACATAATAAGTTTCTTTCTTAAGGTAACAAATCTTTTGACCTGTAGAACAAAAATTGCCAGAGCAATCCTGTGAACGGCAAACTTCTTTTGCGAACAAAAGCATACTTTTCTTCGTATCAATTTGAATACCATATGTTCAATTTCAATCTGTCTACTGTCACCGTCATGCTTTTGGATGATAGGCAGGTGTTCGAGATAACAATTCAAGAAAAGTTATAATAGATTTTTGTTTCTAAAGGGTAACCAATCTTAGTAAGTTCCTTTTATTTTATGCTTTCTTGAGTTTATGTTAGAGTATTCTTGTGATTTCCAGATTCGCTGACGATTTCTAGCCTAGGTTCTATTTTCAAAATTCCATGTGTTAGTAGGTTTTATTTATAGTTTAAGAGTTGCCTTAAGTCACTTATAACAGATTTCGGTTTGAATCTCAAGTACGTACATGAATATGGCTAACTCCATACCATAAACAACTAAAGAATCTTTTCCAAGTTTTGGAAATAAAAAGTTTTATATGAACTCCAGTAGCTATGCATTATATTTTGAATTGTATGAAATAACCTTAACGCTTTTTAAGTACACATCAACTATGTAGACCAAAACATGAAAAGACAAGGAGCATAGAGATTGTATGTATACTAGCAAGAAAAATTACAAAACAAAATTTAAAATGAACATCATGATATGCAACATGAAGTTTTCCAAAGTTCTCTTCAATCCTAAACTCAGATTTTGGTTATAAAACGTAGATTAGATTAAATACTTACCAAAGCTTTCAGTTAAAAGAATTTAAACTAATCTGCTTTAAAGTGGAACCAATTTTTATTAAGTCTGATGCACTACACCTGTCAACATAGATATGAAGTCGAAAGCAATATTCTGAGGAGGCTCGAAAGAAGCTAGACATATACCTCTCTTACTGACTCTGTAGAAGATGATTCACCAGTAGATTCTGATGGTTGCTCCATAGGCTCTTGGCATGAGTCATCTTCCGAGGAATGATGTAATACAGAATTTGAGTGCTGCAAACGCCTTGATGAAGGTGAAATCTGGTTAACAAAGGAAAATTTCATATTTACAGCCAAGATATGAGAGATTATACATGCAATACTTTTGTGATGTCACCTTCATATCACCTAATCTTGTATATATATTTACAGTAGTAATAAGTTTATCATTAGGAGCACAAATCAAGGCTTGCAAACCACGTGAAAAGCCTCAGAGGTTAGTCAAAAGGGAAAAAAAAATGCCATTGCTATAAACAGAAGCTTAATGGCATAGTAATGCTAGAAAATGGCTAAAGTCATTCACCCACATTAACGTTTTTATCAGTTGTTGGTTGGTATAGTGTCTGGCAGATGATGCCTCTAGCCCTCTAAAACCTCATTCCAAATGGCTTCCATGACAGAGCCAATGTTCTTAGTTATTGAAGCCCAACTCAGAGAGTGACCTAGAAAGGGTGTCAGTCATCCAGTGAACAGTTCAACCATTGGGTCAACAATTGAACCGCATATTCGGTTTTGTAGTTAAATAAGTTTATATAGTAATGTTATTATTCATTTAAAATAAGTTTATATAGTAATGTTATTATTCATTTAAACAATAATCAATATTTTAAATATAAACACAAAATATAATACTGGAATCAATGTTTATAAAGGTTTGATTCTTTCTTGAGACCAATGTTCAAAACCCATCCATTAGTGACATTTCAGTGCTTTTAACTTATTTTTTTTAGTCAAATTGGGTCAAAATCAGTTTAACCATTAAGGTCAACAGCATGTAATGCAAAATACACACACACACACAAAACAAAAAAAAGGCCAAGTCATTTTCTTATCAGGCCCTACAGGTCCGGTCCTAGGGCTGGTCACCGATAAGCAAACTTATTATAATTGAAAACATTGAAGAGCTCACCTGACACTCTACGCCCACAAACCTAAGGGCAAGAGATCTTGATTGTAGTGAAGTTTAAGAGTTCTTGCTCTCAGGTTATAGGTGTGGAGTGCCCAAGATGAGTTTTTGGCATCAAAACTTGCCATATAATTCATCGTCTTTGATTATAGTGAATTTTTCTTGTCATCTCTGCCTATGAATTTAGGCATGAGTCAAACTATGTAAATTCTTGTATTCCTATCCTTTTTTTTTTTTTTTTTTTTTTTTTTGCGTTTATTTCTTGATTCATATCGGGTTTAATTCCATTGAATTTATTTTTTGTCATATTGACTTGCTCCTATCTGTTTATTAAACAAGTACTATAATATCAATATCATCAAAACTAACCACAACAAAGATGTTAACAGGCTACAAACAATTATAACCTTAAATCATTGGCTTCAACAATGTTTATGGAACAAGCTTAACTTAGAAAAAAGTTGATGAAAAAAAAAAAAAAGTTGCAGTTATAATCAAGAATGGTTTATGCTTTTACAGAGAGACATTAACTAGCAGCCATTTGAAAATATAGAGAGATACATACTGATGGAGAAACTGAATGCCTGAGTCGATATTCAGCGAGCCTCCGTTCATTTCTCTCTTGACTAAGTTGGAAATGCAAAGAGACCATCTCTTGTTCAAGTTTTGCAACAGTACCCTCCAATACCACAATATGGGATAGAAGCTCCTGTGCCTGCAAGAGAATAAGAACAAGGATACATTATAACAATCTTTATTAAAGAAACCAGTTCATAATTTAACAGGAATTCCTACATAGTTCATGAACAATTCGGTGAATGTAATAAGTAGAAATCACAAAGAACCAGAGAGAAGCATGACTCCATATGGCCACTTTTTAGGAACCAATGAAATAATATATTGGAGATGTTCAAAGCAAAGTAGCATTTTCCAGATGTTGCTGTGACTGAAATTCTTACACTATGAGGACTCCAGTTGCCTGCTTTTGTACCCCCCTTGCAAGGGCAGCATCCAGCTAGCAATGCATGGAATGGGACATTGGCTTAATAGATACCTTTAACACCAATTAAATCATCCAGACAACTGCTATATGCTATATATATATAAATAAGGATATGAAAAATCAGCTTTGTTGGAACATGAAAGTCCTAATTGTCAGAAAGTTGAGGCAAAGGAATAAGGTAACATTAATGAATAAGTATATGAGGTTGAAACATCTATACATTTATTAAGAAAGTAGAGTGCAAAAACTCGTGATTTATGGTACAAAACAACACCAAAGCCATTTGCCCAGGCTCATATAACATATTGCTTTCAACTTCCATAAAAATTTGGTATACAAACAATCACCATGAAAAATGAAAATGGCAGCTATTTACAGCTTGAAGTAGAATATCTAGACAAGATCACAAGGTGAAATTATCAATGGCCAGCAAAGATTAAATGTAACGGACGTACATGGTGCGGAAGGCATGAAGGACTTGACAATTCTGAAGCATTTTTCCCTATAGCATTTTCCAGAATAGAATGCAGGTCCATCTCTTCTTGCAGCTTTTGCTGCAATCTATGTACCTGTCAAAATTTTCAAAAGATATAGTTACTAGAATAGAATATAGATTTACCCTATGTCCCAAGGATCCATTATAAGGTCTAAAATGAGTAGATTTTTTGGAGCAGTAAAATATCAGACTCCTCTTAGAAAAATGCCATCAAACACCACAAATAAACGTGAGGGGCTCTGCCAGTTATTTTCCACTCCCGTATTAAATTAACACAGATTAATACATTGCCTTTTAAAATAACAAATTTCATCAAAGACATTATTATCAATGTCACAGCACAGCTACTTCATGAAATCTTAAGTAAGTTGTGTAACAGAGTTGATAAAAGATTATCACAGTTGAGAGATCCTTACATCCTGCTCGAGCTGAAACCTATAAGGATAAAAATCGCTGCTTTTGGAACATGATTCAACACTTCCGGTCTCTTCATTATAACTTCTTTCCTGAATAAATCACCAAATTCATGGTGAATATAAAATTTGAGCCAAATGACTTTTCCTATGGAAGAACAAATTATTACTTATAATATGCAACAAAAATATAACAAATGATCAAATCCAAATTATAAAAAATAAAAAAAATATGAAGAAAAAAACAATTTCTGTGTTAAAAATCTTATTATAGCCCTTGGAAAAGAACAAAGGAATTTAATTCAACCAACAAACAATAGGAAAGGAACTGCTTATTTCTCTCATCCGCAACGGGTATAATACTAAAAACTTTGCATAAGATTGTAGATATTTGATATTTCATCAAAACAGCAAACTCTAATAACCAACACGCTAAAATTGTGGAAAATTACAGTCAGATAGCAAAAAAGAGGGAAGAAGAATAGCAAAGTGTCATGACGGACAATGACCTAGTTCCATGGACATTTCACCCCGTGTAAATTAACAATCACTACGAGGGCAAGAACACCATCATTTACCTCTAAGGATGAGTTATTGCCTTGAAGTTCACCAACAATATCTAGCTGACAGCCTGAATTGCTGTAAATTGCATTACAATTTGACAAAATGGAATCATATCTGCAGAAAAAGGTTCATTCAAAGGAAAGAAATAAGAAAGAAAAATAAAGAAAAAAAAACCATGAGAAAGAATGTAAAAGCTCCATTTGCAAGCCAATAAAGAGCATAAGCAAGTAAGCAAACAAAAAAATAAACAATGCAATCCTTACTGGGTTAAGGCAGATTGCACAACCGACGAATCACACATCCTGTAATCATGGGGTTTGGCTTTTACCAGATAAAGTAGAACCTGGATTTCCAAAGTAGGTTGGCTTCTATATCAAGCCCCCATATACAAACAAGCATCATAAATTCTGCAGATTCAATTCAAACATCAAAAGCCAGCACGCTTTTTTTAGAATTTTAAACTTGGGAAACTTGAGGTAGATTTTGTCATCAATAATCTTTTGGAAGAATAAGTTGTTTCTAGACAAAGTACTGTGTGACTTGTGACTTATGAATATGCAAATAAGGACAAACAAAGTCAATGAATGCACAGCTACCAGTCATTTTCATCACAACCATAAAAATCAAATAAACTCAGCCTGGTTGCTTTGATTTAAGTCACATGCAACCCACAGACATAGAAGCAGAAATTATTTCAAAAACGAAAATTTTTAGAAAACAAAATATCTTTGAAACTATTTTAGTTATAACCAATTATATTTCCACTTCATGAAAATCAGAGCTGAAGCAAAAGCTGTGAACATTATGAGGCTATAATTAACAAAAAGAAAAAGGAAATTGACTAAATGCAAAGAATGTGCGATTATAAAAGAGAAAAAGAAGAAAGTGGGGTTATCCCACTACTGATTATGGAACAAAAAAGTAGTTTCCAGCGTGACCTAAAAACAAAGTCGAAAACTTGACATACCCTTCAAGAGTTAACCAAGGTTGATTTAAAAGCAGGGAAGTTGGTTGCTTTTCTGCCCCTTTCATATCCATTGAAAATGAAGAAAAGTCTAATGAAAAATGTGGATTGATGAAAGTGAGACCAAAGTTGAGATTTCAAAAGTTGTGGGGCAAACAGTAAATCAAAAAAGAAAGGCAATTCAAGTTTTTTTCAGTTTTCACTTGGTAAAAAGATTCCAAACCACTAGAAAATGATGAAACAAATTGATTCAAAGAAAATTAAAAAGTAAAAGAACAATCCAAAGGATAGATCTTACTGGTCCCCTTTTCCGCTCCAAACACTAGTTTTTTTTTTTTTTTCCTTTTTTGTTCATATTGATAACAACTCACAGGCTGACCCCATAAACCATTATGAGTTCCTTTCCCTCCATGCATTCTAAACCTCACAAAAACAACCATAAGAAAATAAAATGAACCCATTTTCATACTTTCAAATGAAGAGAGAGAAAAAGGAGAATGAAACAATTTTTTCATCAAAAAAAAAATCTTTGATCCTAAAGACTAACAAACCAAAAGCCCATTTCCAGTGAAAACGAAAAGAAGAGACCGTCAAAAAAGAACACACCTGAAAGATCCCAGCTTTCTTGACACTTCGAAAATAAATAAAATAAATAACACCCAAATGCCCAAATCCAACTTCAATTTGTTCTCAGCTACTACTTCTTCTTCTTCTTCAGCTTTGCTTCTCAGAAAAAAAAAAAAAGGAAAAAAAAAGAACGTGCTTGTTTGTCAAGCGGGTACTTCTGTTTCCTCAATTTTTAACTTGAAATTCAAATGAAGAGACTGGAAGTCAATTGTAGAGAGAAAAGTGAGGAGGACAAAAGACAAAGATACGGTTAAGCTAACTAGGACTTGGTAAAGAGAGATTTGAACAGAGAAAAAAAAAACTAAGTAAAAAGAATCTTATAACAACTTCCAAAGCATGTAATATTAGAAATATATTATTTATCTTCTGAATTTTGACTAACTCAAAATAATGATGTAATAATTTTAAAATGGGTCTGTTTTGTGTTGTGTCTGTTTGCGGACAGAAGCTAGTGCGGTAGATGGGTGATGCTTTTGTTGTGGAAAATGAGTTTCATTAAACAAAGAAAAGAAAAAAAAGACCCGCCATAAGACTCCATGTTTTCAGAATTTGTGTTTTGAAATTTGAAATTTCGAGGAATACCCACCTCATTTGTAAGAAATCATGGAGATTATGAATTCATGATTATGATCATGCTGTTTTTCTCATTTTGTGTGACATTTATTGAGCATCCATTTTATGGAAAGGACGGTGGAATTAAATATTATAATATTAAAATTAAAATTATTAATAAAATATATTTTTAAATATAAAAGTAATTATAATTATGTCATTCGTTTTGTTAGTTTTTTTTTTTATTTTATAAATTTTAGTTATTATTAATAAAAAAATTTCATTGTAAATTAGATTTATTAAATCACAATTATATATTTAAATTTTGTATTTAAAATTAGATATGAATTTTAATTGATTTGCGAGTTAATGCGTAAAAATATTATTTTAAACACATCATTTAAAAATAAAATAATTAATGATATTTTTTAATTTTTTATATTTTTAATTAATTTTAGTAAAAAATAAATTTTATTAAATAATATTTATTTAAATTTGCATTTAGTATAAGGTACGGATTTTAAATCGATCCATAAGCTAACGTATGAATCAATCACTCTAAATATATCATTTAAAAATAAAATTAAAATAATTATTAAAATAACCTTATTTCTTAAAATTTTTCACTAACTGGCTCGAGTATAAACCCTATACTAACTTCGAGTTAAGATACGAATCAATCCCTTTAAAAAAACTTTTAAAAGTAAAATAAAACTAATTAACAAAATAATTTTTTTTATTTTTTTGAACGAGTTTGGTATGAATTCTAAATTGATCAACGAATCAATATGCGAACTAACACTTTAAATACATTATTTTAAAATAAAAATTTTTGAACGTTTTACCAAACAAGTCGAGTATGAATCGTAAATTAACTAGTAAGTCAACCTACTGATCAACCCATTAAATACGTGTCATAAATCGACCTGCAGGTCACGTACAAAACAACTCTTTTAAATGTATTATTAAAAATAGAATAAAAATTAAATATAAAAAACTAAAAATAATTAATAAATTTATTTTTTATTTTTTATTTTTTCTTGAACAGAAGTACTAATTCTAAATTGACAAATAAATTACTTAGAGGATTAATCATTTTCAATACATAATTAAAAAATTAATAAATTTTTTTATCGAGTAGCTCAAATAAAAATATAAAATGATAAGTAAGTTTTCATAGAGACTAACCCCTTTAAAATATATAATATCAGTCTTTTTTATATGTATAGTATAGTTTTTAGTTTTAAATTGAATTACAATGATCAACTATTCAAAACATAAAATGATTTGAGACATGATACATATAGACACCTCATTATGTTCGGACCAACATTCAAACTATTAGAAGTCATCATTCGAGGCACCATCGAGGTCATTCGAAGAAGCATGGTTCAATTTTCCATCTTTCTTGGTCGAGGTAAAGGGTTAGGAGAGTCTAAAGTAAGGAAAATCCACATTTTGTATGTATGTCTCAATACATGGGTGTAAGGTATCAATACAAGGCTTCACATCATTCAAATTCCAAAATCTTGCTTGTTTTATCGATACCAAAGGGAATGTTATCGATACTTGAAGAATGGTATTGATACGAAGGGTGTTTGTATAGATACAGAGTTATGTCATAGCTAAAATCACAATTTTTGGCCAAGAAGTATCGATATAGGAGTGCATGTATCAATACAACAAGTTTGGCATCGATACACTATGCATTGTACTGATACCAGATTCAAAGTGTCGATACATTCTGGGTTTTTTAACTCAATGTATCGACATAAAGCTTAATGGATCAATACACAAGGCTATTTTTGGCTGAATTCGAGACATTTTTCTCCTTTCATACCATGACTTCAAAACTCGAATTTGGTCACGACATTGGCCTAAAAAATCATCCAATGTTAGATATCAATTCATACAAATCATGTGGATTTAAATTTTTAGGCTTTAAACATTGGATTAACGTATTTTGGAAAAGTTTATTAATCTTGAAATAAGAGCATTTCATCAAAAAATCTGATTTAGTGAAGGAGAAATTTGAGATTACTAATTTAATCAGCTAATGAAAGTTTTCATTGCCTACAAAAATCGAGATTAACCAATCAAATGTTGGATTGGTCCAATGAGTCATCATGTTGTACATGCCAAAAGTCCTATTTGCCCCTTTTGCTAGGTTATTTTAATAGCTAAAATCGACCATCATATAATACAATTTTCTTACTCAACTGAAGAGGGGGTTACAACACATTTACATCAGGCACCAAAAACCTTTGAGCTCTCTCAAATACTTTATTCCTGCAGCTCCATTTTCACCATTCCAAACCATTTCCAAAACCTCTCATTTCCCTTATCTCTACCCTCAAAACCATCCTCCACACCATAACCAGAAGCTCCTTTTTTGCTAATCCATAGCAAAGAAAGGGAAAAAGTAAGCTCTACCTTGCTTGGTTGCTGCTCAAGTAAGGAGCTAGGAGTTAAGGTCTTCATTAGGGTATATTTTCCATCTTTTCTTCATCTTATTTTTTGTTTTTCTTCATCTTCTCATTAGTGAACCTCCACATTTTCATGAACATACTAAGGCTTCAATGCATTATTGTGGCTTTGTTTGTGATAGTCTTAGGATTTTGATGATTTTCTTAGTGCTTTGATGTTGCTTGGATGAAGTAACATGCCATATCTGATTTAGACATTAAAACAACCCCTGTTAATGCAATTTTACCATGTTTTTCTTCATCTTAACATGCTTATTGTATGTGTAGATGCTCATTCTAGTATATTTTAATTTTTACCATGCCATTGAATGCATTTTCACCATGATTCCTTTGTTGAAATGCATGGATAACTTGCTGTTTTGAATGTTTGCTTATGTTTAATGTTTTCCCTTAGTTTAGTTCATCATATGTTTGTTAAAATGCCTCTATGATGCTAGCAAAATTCTGTTTTCAAAGAAAACCCCACTCTAAGTTCATACTAATTTTAACCAAAGGGAATAGCATGGATTTAATATTTTCAATAAATTGGTTCTCCACTCTTAGGGATATATCAAGCACAAATTTTTAGAGTCAAGGCCTCATTAGGCCAAACAAATTATGTTTTTAACCCTTACAAGAACCAAAAATGTTTTTCAAGTATTGATTAAAGACTTGTTTCTAGCCTTTCGTCGTGACTAATAATGTGGATAGTGGGTGGTTCGATGGCCTACTCTTCGAGAGTTGGATTGGTCCATTACTCTATTGCTATGGAAGTCAATGATTGGACATTCCTATGTCAGATACCTTCACACATGACCATAAAAACCTTAAACTC
The DNA here is from genome assembly GCA_038382065.1 of Adansonia grandidieri. Lineage (NCBI taxonomy): Eukaryota > Viridiplantae > Streptophyta > Magnoliopsida > Malvales > Malvaceae > Adansonia > Adansonia grandidieri. The sequence goes on along the minus strand of JBBYHK010000015.1, from coordinate 203,841 downwards.
GAAGAAAACCCTTGTTTTGGTACAACAGCAACATGATTTTCATTTGAAAATTTATTTTTGACCGCCTATTTTCTAGCATTTTTCTTTGAAAGGGTTTCGAATTACCTTTTCAACACACCTTGTTTACCCCTGGATCATTCCATATGTGAGAGTTATGATTTTTTGAACTTTCACTATCTAAAACCCCTGGAATCAATGATTTATACTCTGTTTGGGCAATTCTGACCTATCAAACAATTTTCTTGGATTTTTAAATATTTTTTCTGTAAAGTTCGTAAAATTTCCTTTTCGAAAAGTTATTGTTTGTGATTTGATGATTCTGAATGAATCCAAGGTGATTTTTTGAAGTTCACAGCTCCCTTTCAACTGTACTTGTTGTTAGCGCTGGCTTAGACCTAGTGTCAAAAATTAATTATGTCTAGAAAGTGATTTTTTAGATTTTTGGAATTTTTTTTACATCAATCCTTACTGAGTTGCCTTTTTAACAGTGCCTTGTTCACCACTAGAACCTTCGGACCACACCAGAATAAATTCAAAAAGGTGGACAATACGATGCTATCCCTTATTTTTGTTGAACTTAACAAAAGTCAATAGGATTTTCCCGAACCATCTCTTTGGATCAATCGAATGACTCAAAATGTATTTAATGATTTTTCTCATGGAGCTTTATGTCACAACATAAGTGCCATTAGGCTCGGATCAAGACTCCAAATACTTTTAAAAATTAATTTCCATATCCTATTTTTATTATTGGGTTTCAATCTATATTTTCCTTAAAATATATCAAAATTTTGATTTTCAAAAATCACTCAAAATCTTTCTTTTTGAGGAGATACTCAAGCCCCGCTTTTCTGAGAAGATTCTCCAACCTAATTTTCTCTGAGGGGATATTCCAACCTCGCTTTTCAAAATACATAAAAAAATCTAAGTTTTCTCTTCCCCAGCCTTCCCTGGACCTTTTATCAAATTTTTCATGCCTAAGACAACCATCGAATCCAAACACATCTCAAAATTGTCAATTTGATTATTCTTCAATAACCGAGGTCAATAGCGTATGCGTTCGTGTTGTTGAATATATATATATATATGTATATATATATATATATGTTAGATTATGATGATGAGATGAGAATAAGAAATAACACATTAATTTACAATGTCTAAATGTATATAATAAATAATTAACAAGATTAAATTTATATTAAATGCTAAAATATAAATTAAAACTTTATTTATGATAAATAATAAATGAATTTTTTAAATTATTTATATTTAAAAATTATAATTTATTAAAATTATAAATTAATTAAAAATAAGTTAATAATATAAATATAAATGAATTAAAATTTTATTTACCCCTCCATTGGAGTCCAATGACTTCACTGGACACCTGGCTTGCTGGAGAGACTAATCGAGGATTGATCCGCATTTACTAGGGGTCATTTGATATCATTTTTTATTTTTATTTTTATTTTTATTTTTTTAAACAAAAGCATTGTTTAGCAACTCTCTGGTTTTCAAAAAAAAAAAAAAAACGAAAACAGAGACGAAAAATTACCAAAATTGTCGGGAGGACCATTAATTTTAAAACATATTTTCGATTCCGACACTATTTCTAGGTTATAGTATTTATAAATTATCATATTATTATATATTTTTAGAATAAAAATTACACACATAGAATGTTAAGTACTTTAAATTAAATTTTAAATTAATTTCAAATTTTAATACGTATTAATCAAGTTTTTAATTATAAAGTTTCATATCAATTAAAACTTTTTATTAGTAAAATCATTAGATCAAGTATTAATGACATATAACATGTGACTAGTGATGTCATGCTGATAAAATCTTTTCTTGTTTTATTTTCTTTTTTTATAAATAAATATAAAAATAAAATAATTTATATTATAATTTAAATTTATTTATGAAAAATAATTAATATATAAACATATAAAATATTTATTTAAATTTATAAAAATTATATTTCATTTTTTTGTTTCTTTTCTTTTTTTTTTCATTTTTATTATTGATAAATATACAGAAACATAATTATAATTTTATATTATAATTTAAATTAATTTTATAAATATTAAATAATTAATAAAATATAAAATATCTATTTAATTTAAATTTTTAATTTTATTTCTTCCTATATTATATATTTTTATCCTCCTTATAAATAAATAAAAAATAGTAATAATTTATATAATAATTTAAATTAACGAAAATAAACATAAATGCCTTAAATTGTAATAATTTTATATTACAACTTTCCTTAAATTGTGAGTCTAAGAGGCCAAAAGGGGTAGTAAGGTTTTAGTTGGTTCATTTAGTTCATATAAATGCATGACAGAGTGGGTCCTGCTGCTCTCTGGCAGTAACGTTAGCTGTTCGGCAAGCGAATTGATGTTGAATGATGCTCATTAGAGGATCATCAATTAATCTTTTTTTCCTTCTATTTATAGAGTATGCTGTGTACTGTGGAATAGTGGGTTAACCTTTTTTGTTTTCATTATCTTTTTGCATTGCTGGTATTTTTTTTTTTTCTAAATTCGTTTAGCTTTTGTTTCCTTTTTTTCGAATCAAATTTCGTTTGGCTTCTGGAGGGGGAAGTATAGTTTGCAAAATATAATTTATCGTGATTTAATGTAGCTTTTGAGGGTTTAATATAAATTATTTTTATTTTTAATTATTTTTAAATAGTTATTTGAGATTTAATATAAAATATTTTTAATTTTTATTATTTTTAAATAGTAATTCAAAATTTAATTTAATTTTTTTTATTTTTTTAAATAATAATTCAAAATTTAATATGATCATAAGTCGTATTAGATAAGTAAATATCAATTGTACATATTGCCAATACTTGTGAGAAGACAATCGCATTTAATGTACATATGATAATAATTAAATGTACAAATAAATATAATTAAATGTACAAGTGACCATAACTGAAGTACAGATGCCAATAACTGAATGTAAAGATGATTAGAACTAATATAATGAATTTCAATATATATATATATATAGAATATTTAATTTCAATATATATTTAATATAATAATTTAAAATTTAATATAAAATATTTTATTTTTATTATTTTTAAATATTAATTTAAAATTTAATATAAAATATTTTTATTTTATTATTTTTAAATAGTAATTCAAAATTTAATATGACCCAAAGTCATATCCATAAGTAAATACTAATTGTGCATGCTACTAGCACTAATGAGATGGCAATCACATGTATTATACATATGATTATATCTAAATGTACATGTGACCATAATTAAATGTACAGGTGACCATAACTGAATGCACAGATGCTTATAACTAAATATACAGATAACCAAAACTAATATATTTAATTTTAATATAAATATATATTCGATATATGTTCTAACATGTGGAGGGTTGATTCCTATACCAGGGAACTGACCCAAATATATATTATATATAAATTATATATATATTAAAAATATTATCTAAAAATAACAAAAGATTAAAAATATTTTATATTAAATCTCAAATTACTATTTAACAAATAATAAAAAATAAAAATATTTTATTTTTTATAATAATTCAAGATTTAATATAAAATATTTTTTAATTTTTATTATTTTTTAAATAGCAGTTTGGGATTAATATAAAATATTGTTTATTAATTATTATTTTTAAATATTAACTCGAGATTTAATATAAAATATTTTTAATTTTTATATTTTAAAAATAGTATTTTTAATATATAAAATAGTACATTATATATGATTATCATATAATCAGTGTTGGTAATGTATACAATTAGTATGTACTTATCTGATATGATTTAAGATCATATGGTTTTGGGTACAATCAAGTTTGGTCATCTGTATATTTAATTATGATCATGTGTACATTCAGTTATGATTATATGTACAGTACAAGCGATTGTCATCTCATCAGTGTTAATAATATACATAATTAATATTTATTTACCTGATATAGTTTATATATTATATATAATTTATATATATAATATGTGAGGGTCGATTTTAATTTTTAAAAATAATTTAATATTTAATATAAAATATTTTATATTTTTATTATTCTTATATAGTGATTCATGATTTAATTTAAAATATTTTTATTTTTATTAATTTTAAATAGTAATTAAAAATTTAATATAAAATATTTTTAATTTTTTATTATTTGTAAATACTATTTTTATTATGTATATTTATATAAAAGAGGAAGGTCGATTCCCTTAGAAGGAGGGGACCGGCCCTTCTTGAAAGGAGTCGACAACAACCATCAGTGGCTAAATAAAAGAAATGAAATAAAGAAAAAAAATATAATTATAGTATCTTTATTAATAATTTTAATAATTATTTTTTTTATTAAAATTAATTTATCTGCTTTCACCTTTTTTTTTTTTTTAAATAATTTCAAATCCATTTCCCAATTCCGTTTAGCTTTTGTTTTTGTTTTTTAATTTTTAATCAAATTTCGTTTAGCTTTTGGAGTGGAAAGTATAGTTTGCAAAATATAATTTATCTACATTCCCGCAATCATAATAGTACAAGAAAATTAATCATAAGTGGATGCCATAGTCCATAAGTTACATAATTGGCTGACGAGCCTTTGGCCAATGGCCAACAAAAGAAAGATGATAAAAATACAGACTAAGCAATATTTTGAAGAGGCAATCAGACGGTTTTTTTTTTTCTTTTAGTATTGTTGATATCTACTTTTCCGCAACTCATAACAGTTAGAATTTTAAATTTATATCTAAATTTAAAATTAATTTAGTGGATTTAATATCGAATTCAATTTAATTTAATTTGATTATAAAAAATTAATAAGTTGAATGTATCAACTCAAACTTTAAAATAACATGAACTTGAAATGATCTCAACTTGAACTAGTTTGAACCACCCTAAACTTAAATTAAGTATAAAATATTAATGTAATAAAAAACAAATATGAAAAGATTATTAATTTATTTTAATTTTATATTTTCATTTATCTTTTAAAATATTTTTCTTTACTATTTCAATTTTTTATATTTTTAATATATGTTTTTTATTATAATTATAATTTTTATATCTACTAGTATATATTACAAATAAAGTTCCTTATTTTTACTTTAATAAAATAATTAAATAGATTAATGATTATCATTTTAAAACAAAAATGATTAACAATAATTCAATTTATTTATGATAATCAGTAATATGATTTAATATAAATTACATACTTTTATTGTATAATAAATTATATAATATTTGTTTTAACATGTCAACTCTTAAGATTCCATTGTTGAACACTTCCTCGATCTTTTGGCCATATAAGATTTATAAAAATATATATATCTTAGAATATCCAAGGTCTAAGTTTGAAAATAGGATCTACTGTCACTTTTTGTTATCAAAAACATTAAAATCTATTCTCTTTTCTTCGATTTAGAAAATCCACAAAGAAATAAATACAAAACATCCTAAAATTGAAAACTCAAAAAGAAATCTCAAATATTTTAGAAAAATTGATAACCCAAAAAATTTCTTATTGCCAATCTAATTGCTTCTAATGATGATTGTTCCATATTTGAATAGGAACTAAAATAAGAGTTTCAAGTTTTATAAAAAAAATTTTTTGCCAGATTATATTCTAACTTTTAAAGAAATCTTTTCACCTTAGATTTAAAGATTGCTTTTGGTTTAAAAATATGTTTCGTTCTTTTGTTCTTTTATTTATTTATTTATTTTTATTTTTTTTGAAAAATAAAGAAATAACAAAGAAAAATAAAGATTAAGAAAATGAATAGAAAAATAAGAAAAGTGATAAGTTCATAAATCACACATCTTATGCATTTTCTAATCTTAATGTCTTGTTATGTTTTCTATCTTCATTTTGGTTACTTATATTTGTTTTTCAATTTCAGATTTATTTTGAAGAATGAAGCAAAAGCATAACAGTGAGGATGGTAATGAACTTATAATATCAAAATCATAAGATGGAAGAGGATATTGAGTCAAAAATATCAAATTGTTTAGAAAAAAAAGCTTGATTCTTGCATTTCAAGTAAAAAGCAGGTACTTGCCCAATAACAACAGAATAAGTCAACCAAATCTGCTGTGAAAATGACATCCATATTTTTTATTTTGAACAAAATTCTTAAATTTTACCTAGGGTTTTTTTTAGCCACTATAAATAAAGATTTAACCTTAGCATTCAAGGGAAAGGAAGATTAGAACTAAGAAGAGGTTGAGAACACAAGAAGTAAAACTAAAAGGGAAAAAAGAAGAACAAAGAGAAGACTAATAGAAAGTGGAAGAGATTACAACTAGCTACTGTAAATAAATACTTAATCTTGGCATTCAAGGGGAGGCAAGATCGGACCTAAGAAAAGGCTGAGAACATAAGAAGGAGAACTAAAAGGAAAAAAAAGAGAACAAGGAGAAGACTAAGAGGAAGTGGATAAGATTACAACTAGCTATTGTAAATAAAGGCTTAACCTTGGCATTCAAGGGGAGATAAGATTAGAACTAAAAAAGGGTTGAGAACACAAGAAGAAGAACTAAAAAAGAAAAAGTGAGAATAAGGAAAAGACTAAGAGAAGGAGATTACAAACTAGCCACTGTACTTGAATTTTTTCTTTTTCTTTCATTCTTGTTTATTTTCTTTTGAATTTGGTATTGAATACATCAAACATTTTCAACTAAAGTTTTTCTTTGGTTAAAGGTGATTTAAAGCCCTAGACATGACTTTTTGTAATTGATTCTTAGATATTATTCATCAGTTATCTATTAAAATTACTTATGTTCTTCCATGAAAAGAGTTTCTAGTTCTTATCTTGACTTGTCTATATGCTTAACTAAATAGCTCTTGATAATTATCTATTATAAGATTAGGAATCTTGATTTGTAATTATTTTATTTTTCTATTCATTAGTAGTAGTTTGTGATTAATGATTACGCTCAAGTTTTTGTTGAGTGTGATGTGGAACATGACCTAGGTTAAATAATCTTAGCTTATATCTTTATTGGTTTGATCAACCTATCTTTCTTATCTTAAAGCTCCTATTATTACATCTGGAGCCTATCCTATATATTTAATAGTTAGGGACTAAATCAAGAGCTTGTTCTATTTAATGACAAACTAAAGAAAGATTGGAGTAGCAAAGGTTGTTGCTATATATGGTTGGTAGTTTGAAGAGATAATTAGAAATAATTTTGATATTATTCATAGTTTATGTTTAGAGGAAGAGAATGATTCTTTAACCATACTTTTCATCATTATTGTTACTTGTTCTTTTATTTCCTTATATCTTAGTTTTACTTTTAGGTTTTCATATTCTATTTGTATTTCAATACAATAAAGCTCTAGTTAAAGTTTAGTTTATGTCTTTTGAAAAGTCTTTTTAATTTGTTTGGTCATATTAGATTAGAGTTTTACATCAATAAATTATAAATTGATAACAACCTTTATGGATATGACCCTTATTTACTATTATACATAATAATAAACATAATTTAATGCAGGGATTGAAGAGATAATTTATTTTGCTTGCCACAAAGAAAGGAAAATAAAATAAAAATAAAATGGATATAGCCCAAACTGGGTCCAAACCCATGTCTATAGCTCAAAACTTAATTAGGTCTAAAAAGCAATATTGGCTCAAAATCCAAAATAAAATTTAAAGTAATAATTACAAACCTAAATAAATCAAAATACTAAAGCTATTCGTACTAAGATTTATCAATAAAAAATATGGCTATAAATTCAAAAATCAACTTTAATATTTAATTCGATTTAGACAATATTTAATGAAGATCAAGATATTTCAAGCGAGTTTAATCTAATAATCAAATACAGTTTAAATTAGATCATCAAATAATCTTAAAGATTTCAGACAAAATTATGTGTTTACAGTATATTATCTTTAGAGACATAATTTAAAATAAATATATTATTTTTAATTTTAAAAGTATAACATCTTCTCATACAATGTAGAATAAAATGTATAAAAAAATGTCATTAATAATGATAATGTTATTTTATCGTAATGATTGTTGCATTATATAATAATATCTTATCTTGTTATTTAAATTAAACTAGATATTTTCTTATTAATCTACATATTTTTGGAATAAATGTGTTGTTTTTAAATTCAAATATATAACATCTTAAGTCTTATCATTTAATTTTTTAAAAATATATAAAATAGATCATTGATATGCATATTTTATTATAATGATTTGTGTACATTATAATAATATCATATCATGTAATATATAATAAATTAATCTCTTATCATTATACATGTTATTTAGAATATATGCTTTTTTTTAATTTTAAATTTATAATCTGTTATCTAATATTTTATATTAGTTTCCTCAATAGTCAAAATATTTGCCGTTAAACAGTGCTTACTACTTTGTTCATAAAAAGTAAATAATTTTGATTTTATTGAAAGAAGCTAAAAAGAGAAATATACATACATATATATATACATATATACACGCATAAAATCATAGATGTATATATCAATGTAATAAGAATTAGATATCATACAAAAATATTATATATGCTAGTGCTTCAATATATTAAGAATTTTTATTTATTATAAAATTTTTATAAAGTTAATTGCATACATTATGTTTAGAATTCAAAAATATTTAACATAATTAATTAATTTAACTTCATAAATAATTTATTGTTATGTTTTTATTTTGAATAAGTATTTATTATTATATTCATTAGACTTGATAATTAAACTTTTAAGTAAAGTTCTTAAATCTAATTTAATTTTAGTACCAAATCTTTTCAAGTTCTAAGATTGGTTCACTTGGTAAAACTTTTAGTATTTAGGGTTACTTATCAATGTTCAAACTTTTTAATAAACATAAATTTTACATATTACACAAATATTTAAATAGATCCATATAATGATTTTTAGATACTAAATAATATCTTGTTTATTTTTAAATATTATTTATTATTTATTTTTATCTTTCAATAAAATTCTAACAAAATCTTATTTGATCAAATAATTTCTTTAAATTTAATCTAATTTGATTTTAAAAATTAATAAATTGAATCGAAAAGACTTGAATCCAAATAATCTGAGCATTAAACTCAAATTACTCAAAACCAAAATGATCTCAGTTAGAATAACCCGAACCAAATAACGTAAATGTCAAACCCAAAATAGAGAACCTGAGATGACCTAAACTATAAAGAGACTCGAACCCAAAATGACCTGAAGAAAACATGATTCGAACTTGAATTAATCCAAACCAAACCCAATCTAACCTCCAAATTGACAGGTCGAATAATAATGCAAGAAAATCAATCATAAGTATGTGGAACCCATAATCCAAAAACCACAATCAACAAGTTCCGTAATCGGCGAACAAAGATTTGGCTAATGACCAACCAAAAAAAAAAAAATTGATACTCAATACTTATGGCAGTATTTGGTCTTTTGAAATTTTGAACTCGTATCTATCTGCAAAGTTTAATTAAAAATTAAACTAACCAAGATTTTGAAGAGGCAACTAGAAAGATTAGATTTTGTTTTAAATATTGTTTATATCTTTTGGTGGTTAGCTGAGTAAGTTGTTGGAGTGTCAAGTAAAAGTTAGATTCTTAAAAGATTAGAGAGATATCACAGCAATGTTTGTTTGTCTTTGTGTGCCATAATGTTTAAGCTAATAGGTTTTAGAAGAAAGCTCGTCGGTAAAAAATTTGGCAGAATTTAGTAGCTTTTAGTGTTTACTTCCCTTGGATCAGCCTTAAGCTATGGCTACTTATCCTTGTTTATGATTTGTGCTAGGAGCTTTAATTTTAACAAGTATAAACCAGGTGCCTTCTGTTAGTAGGGCTTAATGGAGCTGCTAGGAACTTTGGAGCTTACCAAGTGCCTTTTGTCCTTTACATGTCTATCACGCTGGAAGCTTGGCTTGGTCCTCCGTTGCTTCACTTGGCCTTAATCTTTTTGGGCCTAAAAAAATACTATTTTAAAGAGGCAATTATAAAGATTTGATTTTTTAAGTAATATCTTTAAGGGCAATGACTGTTAAATCAAACAACTATTGCCTATTTTTGATCATAATTGTTAAAAAACATGACCATACTCCAATCACACGGAGAAACAATCTCTCACTTTAATATATGTCTTACAGTCTATTTTTGTTTATTATAATTATCTTGAAATTGTTTCACGGGCAATACATAGACTATAATAGGGAACATATATTAATAAATAACCAGAGTCTCTGTCTTATCATCAAGAAATCCCTAGTTTATCAACTACGCAGATAAATAGGCAGTTATCTTTTTTTCCACTATTACTAAAGTAGTTTCACATGATTGGCATTTACTAAGACAATATCAAAAATAATAATTAGATAATTTATTTATATTTAATTATTTGGTTAATTGTATTTATCATATATGTCACATTATTTTTTATCATATTCCCACTTGTTCCATTTGATACAACCAAAGAACTTAATAGGTGATACATAAATTCAAAATTTATTATGGCCATAAACTACTCTAGCCAAATTATCACTGAATTAAAGATTCACAATATGAATGATAATGATAAAAACTCTAATTTAATTGCATCCTATGTATTACAATGCATGATTCTTTCTAAAAAATTGCTTTATGGGATAGTTTTTTATAAATGAAAATTTTTATGGTAATTCAAGGTCTAAAAAAATTAAATATGTAAACTTTATTTACACAAATTAAAACGTGTTTGTTAAATTTTAAGAAGTACAAATTAAGCATGTCAAAGAAGCCAAGTTCTTGAAAGGAATTAATTAATCTTATATGATCCACATGACTTTTAAGTTGTTTTTACTGGTAATGTTTTAGTTATGGGATATGCAAGCATTAATCCAGTAGCAATTTGTTAGATGTCTACTTGTTTCTTTACATATCTCTTGTAACAAGATACTTCATATCTTTGTGTTTGCTATGACTTTCACTTTTATCATTCTTAAAAATTAAAACCATAAAATGGTTATCACAATAAATCCTCAAAGGCATTTTAATGGAATAGATAACTCTCAAACCAAAGATAAAATTTATCAACCATAATGTTTGTGATGTTGCTTTATAGCATGCAATAAACTCAACTTCCATGTTTGATGAAACAATAATTTGTTTGCTTAGCAATTTTTTAAGTTACGATACCACTAGTTGGGATGAAGATATATCTTAAATTGGATTTTCTTATATTTACACGTTTACCAAAATTTAAATCTAAATATCCAATAACTTCTAAATGATCAAATTGTTTATAAGTATAGTTCTTGGTTCCTTGCATGTAATAAATGATTCTTTTGCTAGCTTTCCAATGATCAAGGTGAGGCTTACTTTGATATATGCCATATTTCCATTTTGAACCCTATATCAAGTATCATATAAACTTGAATATGCATAAGGCTACCAATAATAGATGCATATGAAATATCCTTCATCTGTTCATTTTTCAAGTTGTTTTAGGGACATTAAGATAAGTTGAATTCATTTTGTTTTATAATTGCTACTACTGTTCATGAATAGCTTTGTATTTTAAATATTTCAAATACTTTTCAATTTTATAATTGCTACTATTATTCATGAATAGCTCTGTATTTTAAATATTTTCAATACTTTTTAATGTAAGCTTTCTGAGATAGCTTCTTTTAGAACCTATCTTTTAGAATTTCTATATCAGTGAAATAAGAGGTTTTATCTAAATCTTGCATCTCACAGTTTTATGAAAGAAAATCTTTAGCATCAAATAACAATGCTAAATCAAAATTTGCAAGGGGAATATTATCAATATATAAAATTAAGAAAATAAACTTAACCCCATTGACTTAAGTTATATAAGATCGATAGTATTTTTATGAAACCAAATGATGTCACTATATTTTGAAAACTTCACATTACACTGATAGCATACTTATTTTAGCCCATAGATTGATTTCTGTAATTTGTAAATCTAGTTACTGTTCTCAAAGAAACCTTTAGATTGACTCATGTACATCTCATCCTTAAAATCCCTTATTTAAGAAAGTTTTTTTTTCATAGTCATTTGATATAAATTTAAATCAAAACAAATTATCGAACCATCCTAATTTTGAATGAATCATTCTTAAAATTTGGAGAGAATGTTTTATGGTAAACAATACTTTCATATTAAGTGTAACCTTTGGCCAAAAGTTTAGCCTTATATTGGTCAGTATTACTAGAGGTATCTCTTTTGATTTTATAAACTTATTTACACCTAATGGTGAAAGCCCCTTTTGGTAATGTAACAAGTTTCCAAACTTGATTCTCAACCAATCTCTTCTATCATGGTTTTTTGTCAAAGTCTATAATTTTTACTACTCATGCCTTGTGAAAATGAAGTAAGATCATCATAAGGTTTTATATTATAATCAAACTTTTGCAAGTGTACAATAGTCATTTAAAATAACAAGTTTTCTTGTCCGATTAAATCTTCTTAATTTTATTATCTCTTGTACTTTTTTTTAAAAATAGGATTCTTGTTTTCTTATAAAGATAAATCCTAATTTGATTATTCTCCAGTTAATTCTGAAAGTTTATTTTGAAAAATAATCAAGTTATTAACTATTTATCTAATTAATTTTTTCCTTGATATCAATCTTATAAGAGAAGTTAATCGCACTAGACTCATAACCTTAAGAAACTTATCATTTTTAGATTTGCCAATTCTAGGTGTACATGAGAGACAATAACCACTTTAAGTTTATGACGTAACCTGTAAAATATCTATTTACTATTTTTAGGGTGGGTTTCCTTATGCTTAGGTTGTAAACCTTTATTTTATTTGGGCAACTTCAAATTCACAAATATCTTAAGGTAGCTTTCAATCTTTCCAAAATTCAAAAGCCTAAGGTAAGGTTATTCTAGTTTAACATACTTATTACCATATCTATAAAAGTGTGTCTTATTTTTTTTTGCTACACCATTTTGCTCGGATGTTCTGAGCTTGGTGTATTAGGCTAAAATACTCTTCTAGTAAAACTTTGCCAATGGACTTACCATTTGACCATTTCAATGTATCTCCCATAATATTCTTCACCTTTATCTAAATTTTAAGATCTTTATATTCATTCTTTATCATTTCTTAACTTCTAATTTGATACCCTAAGGGCATCTAGTGTTCCAAATTTCTTAAACAGAAGACAAAGATAAATGAATCTTGTATGTTCATCAATCAAAGAGATAAACTACTTTTGCCTAGTGAAGCAAGTAATGGGAAAGGATACAAAAATGTTTGTCTGCATGATTTCTAAAATTTCCATGCTTGTTTTAGCTTATTTTTTGGACTTGTTAGTTTTCTTTCTCATAATACAACCAAAACAAGCATCAAAATTAGTAAGACCAAGGTTTTTAAGGACTCTATCATTTTTCAACCTCTTAATTCTTTGTATAGAAAAATGACAATTTTTTTTGCCATTACTTAGAGGAGTTTTCATTTATAGCACATCATTTACTACCATAAATCATATGCATTATTTATGAACGAGATGAATTTCACTCTTATTACTTTTGTTTAGGCGTTGATTCAATTTTGGGCATTGTCATCTAATTTATGCCTAAAATTTAGAACCAATTATAGGTACTAATGCTATTATTTTTCATCTTTACATAGAACTTGGTTGGAAGATTAAGTTATAGAATATATGAGGAACCAAAGCTCTTACTTTCATTTGGGATAAAGCAACATCTAGTTTTTCACTTAGGATAGGACAGTATCAAGCTTTTGAACTACGAACCAAATGCAGTACTCATTTAAGTGCAATATGCAATTATGGATTGAATATCTCATGCTACCACGCATGCATCTAAAAGGACACAAGTTGACTGGAAGTCTTGGGTGTAGTTTTGATCATTATTGATGATATGTGATAAAAAATAAATATTTAAAGCAAAAAGCTTAAAATGGAGTGCATGAAAACAAATAATTAAAACAAAGCATTAAAATTAAATTAGTAGGTCCCTTTATGGTGTAAAACATGCTTTAAGCCCTATACATGCTTCTACATGCCACACTTTTAGAAAATACGATCAAACAAAATATCCACAATAAACTTAAAACTAAATATGAAAATTATGTGTTGTTTTGTATCTTTAAGTTAAATAAATATCATACATATGCTATATCTACATTTGAATGCTCGTGGACAAGTTAAGTTAATTGCTTAATTTATGAAAAATGAAATACATAGATATTATCTAATTTACTTTGTTGATAAGTTCATCAAGTCACTAATATGAGGAGTTGGAGATTATAGTAGAGTTTTAATTTCTTAAAATGAAAAACAAATTTTAAAATGGATAAGACCATCTATTAGATGTTTGAACTCAGACACCAGACCGATTTTAAGCTAAAAAAGGATCACAAAGAGGTTAGTAAGTTTATGTTAAACAATAGGTTCTTTTGACCAATAGTAGGGTTAATTTTAGGTAAGTGAGTTTAGGGTTTTTAAAGGCTAGACGAGATATTTTGGGGTTTAAGGAAAAATATTAAGCTTATTTGAGCTAAGAATAACTCTTAAAGGCATCATTCCTCTAAGGAATATGAAGAAAACATAAAAGTTCTGGAGAAAATGCTATATTTCCGCTAATAGGAAGCAAGCTTGTTCGATGATATTACATATTATAGAAAGAGTAAAGGTGTCTACTTATAGGCTAAAAAGTGAAAAGATGGGGTTTTGAAAGGTTTAGGTTTGTGGTTGAAAGTTTTTTCTTTAGATCCTTCCAAGAATTGGATAGTCATAAATTGGATGGAGAAAAAATCTCATTAAATCCCAAAATTAAGCCTAAATGTGTTGAGTAGCACATAGGATTGCTGATTTTTATAAGCTATATTGTTTAGTATGTTCATCATTTTTTACATCTTAAGTTTACCTGTGTATCATGCATATATGTCAGAATTTCATCTTAAGTTTAATTATATCTATAATGGAAAATTTAACATGTATTATAATATTTTTGTTTGTTTAAAAATTACTGATACTTATCTTTAAAAAAAACATTTGAGCAAGAGTCATCTGAAATGAACATCCGTTAACAAACTCTAATGTAATAGCTCTTTAAAATCATACAAGAATTTTTGTTAATGACTTTTAGGTCTTAACCAAAGAATTGGAATAGTGGAAAAAATTATTTTAAATAATGTTTACTTTTCATCATTAGACAAAAAAAAAAAAAGTAAAAAAATTTTCACAACAAAGTAATCATAAAAAAAAAATTTTCACAACAAATTAATCATAAAAAAAATTTCACAACAAAGTAATCATAAATTTTGTGTACTTTATTATACTCAAAATAGCAATTACAGATTATAAAATTAAAATAAATTAATAATTTATTTTATACTTACTATTTTTATCAAATTAATGTTTATTAAAATAAAATTATACTTAATTTAATTCTAGTTAGTTGTTTAGGTTATTTTGAGTTTGAGTGATTTCAGGTTTGAGTTATTTTGGGGTCATGTTGTTCGCTTTTTTGGTCAAATTGGGTTTGGTTTGGGTTTAAGTGGTTGGTTGAGTTTTTTAGGGTTTGGTTAGAATTAACAAGTCTAATTGGAGATGATTTCTTACTTGCATTAAATAAAAGGGATCATTTAAGGAAAATGGAATTGTTTGATATCTAATTGTTATTGTGGTATTCATATGATAATGAATGAACTTAGCTTCAGATGATAATAACCACAAACTTGTCATTGATTTTGCTTGTAACATATGTATACAGTAATTCAATAATACTTGAAAATACTTGTCTATAGATTTAGAAATGCATATCAATTACAAAAAGTTTGATATAATAATGAAAAAGTTAAAAAGATTAGCTGGAAAATAGTTAGATGAGATACGGCTGTAGCAATGGGCATTAGCACATGATGATGGTCGAAGCTACATAATAATGATAACTGATTTATTTTAGGTGTTTGCTTAGATGCTTAAAAGAGATTGGAATCTACATATTACTAAATTTGTGTGCTCAACCTTTTATAGATTGGCTCACTTTTATAGCACAAGATGAGGCTTTGCCCTAGAGGCATTTAGAAAAAGGGACTTGTATACTCCTCATGTTTCAGCTAACCTTTAAGGTTATTTGGCAAAAGTCAGCACACATATTTCTTTGTACTTGATATAAATGTTAATAATTTATTTATTTATTTATTTATTTTGGATGAAAAACTTCATCATGCCAACATCCTTCATTTTAAATTATTAAGAACAATAGACTAGATGTGGAAATGTACCTGAATCCATAGGAATGGATGTGATTCTTAAGTCTTGTGGTCCTTGATCTTCCAAGTTAATGCATATGAGTTTTTTAGAGAAAAAGGCTCTCACTCTTTTTATGATGGGATGTCAAAAAAGAACCATATGTATAATTTGGGGACCATAAACATTTATAACAACACATATTTTTCTTATTTCCAATTTTAGCCCATTATAAATTAGAAATCAAGAAATTAGGTCTCTACACATAGTAAAGCCCATATTTTATGAGGTGACTTAAGCCCATTTAAACTTTATTAGATCACTCTTAATTTGAACCAAAACTTTATTATAGCATATAAATTATTATTATTATTATTATTATTATTATTATTATAAGTCCAAAAGTCTAACAATCTCCCACTTGAAGTACATACATATATATACGTATCATTTTATAAGTGTATATCACAATTTAACCTCATGAGCTCAAAATCTTTGCTATCAATATCAAAAACATCTCTGAACAATCTTGTCTATTAATTGTATTAGTTTAGGGTTAGGACAATCTTCGTTACATGTATTGTAACTAGATCCATACGTTGTCACATATATCAACATAACTAAACGGCATAGATCAAGTGTGGATGTGTAGCATGGAAATTACATATAATGTGATCTAAACATGCGAATTGCCAACTAGTCCAACTGTATTCTTTATGGAGATCTTATTAAAAACTAAATTAAAGTGAAAAATAAACTGAACACCTTTTGGTTGTAGAAAGTATCTATAAACATAAGATGTGTCTAAAACTAAAACGCATATAAATACAGACTTCCACTAATATAGTCTATCATTAAATAATATAACACCTATATAAATAGTGTGCTCGTGAAAGACCTTAGGTGATAGCCTATTAGCAAACGGATCTGCAACCATGGAGTTTATGCTAATATGATCTATAGAACATGACCATTCTAAACTCTTTCTTTAACACCTAGGAACTTAATGTCTATATGCTTTGACTTCGTCGAGCTCTTGTTGTTGGAATATAAAACTAATGACCTATTGTCATGAAATAACTTAAGTGGTCTTTCAATTCCATCCACAATTATTAGCCTTATGACAAAATTTTGTGGCCATATTCCATTATTAGATACCTTATAATGTGCTATAAAGTTAGCTGCCATAATAGAATAAGCTATGAGTGTTTGCTTAGCACTTTTCCATGAGATAGATCCTCTAGCAAATAGCTAAATATAGCCTGAAGTCAATCTATGACTTGGCATCTAGCAAAGAATACCCAATGATCTTAACTTATTTGACTTACTCTATAAGAAAATGTAGTGTTTTGTTCTCTTTGCTTTCCAATGATCCTTTTCAAGATTACTCAGGTATCTACCTAACATCCTAACAATGTACGCAATATCTAGATGCGTGCAAACTTGAGCACAGATTAGACTTCCTACTGCTGAAGCATGGGGAATTTTTTGTATTTCCTTAATTTCAAAATCATGCTTAGGATTTTGATTGAAACTAAACTTGTCTCCCTTAGCAATAGTAGTGTCTCTTTGTTTGCAATCTAGCATGCCACATCTATAAGTACCTTCTCAATATAGTTTTTTTTGTGATAATCCAAGAATAAGTACCTTCCCAGTATAGTTCTTTTATGATAATCCAAGAATAACCTGAGAGTGATCTTGATGTATCTGAATCCTCAATACAAAAGATGTATCCCTAGGATCTTTCATCTCAAATTTCTTTAATAGAAATCTTTTAGTTTCATGCAATAAGCCTCTATCATTGTTGGCAAGCAATATGTCATTGTTATATAAAACCAAGAAAATGTGTTTACTCCTACTGAACTTGTGGTATATACAATCATCAATCATATTCATTTTAAAACTGAACAAGATAATAACTTGATGGAATTTGTAATCCGTTTGATTGAAAGCTTTCTTAAGCCCATAGATGGATTTCTTTAATTTGTAAACCATATTCTTCGCATCTTCCAACATAAAAGTTTTCTTTTGCACTATGCAAATCATCTTATTAATGTCACCATAAAGAAAAATATCTTTACGTACATTTGATGCAATCAAAATGTGCCACTAATGCCATTATTATCTTAAAAAAATTCTTTTGATGAAACTAGAGAGAAAGTTTCTTTATAATTAATGCCTTCCCTTTGAGTAAAGCCTTTGCAATAAGATGAGCCTTATATCTCTCCACATCACCCTTTGAATCCCTTTTGGTTTTAAATATCTATTTACAATTAATGGGCTTTACACTGTTAGGCAATACGATGAGTTCCCAAATGTCATTGGCTTTCATGGGCTTAATCTCTTCATTCATGGCATCAATCCACTTTTGAAAAATAGTACTTTGCATGGCTTGATTAAAGTTGATTGGATCATCTTCCACTAATCCAATATCATCCTTATGTTCTTGAAGAAATATGAAATAATCATCAAAAACCATACTCCTCTCTCTAGCAGATCTTTTTAATGGCATTTGCTTTTAAGGTTGTTAAGTTTGCTCTTTAAGAATAACCTATTGGCCTTGATTAGAGAGATTTTTAACATTGCATTGTGGTTCTGGTATTGTTTCTTAAACATAAGGAGTAGGAGCTTGATCATCACTAATAGCAATGACAAGAAGAGAAAAAGATTCCTCTTCTAAGACAATTTCTCTAACCTTATCTCTCCTCAGACTTAATATCCTCAAAGAACTGAGCATTTTTTTTATCTCAAAAAAGGACCTAGTTATGGGATCATAAAATTTATACCCTCGAGACCATTCAAAATACCCAACAAAACAGTTATAGACTGCTCTTGAGTCTGGTTTTTGGTTAATGGCTTATAAGGCCTTGCTTCAACTGGACAACCTTAAATGTGTAAATGCTTTGTACTAGGCTTCTTACCTGTCCATAATTCATAAGGAGTTTTAGCTTTTGCCTTAGTTAGAACTCTATCAAGGATGTGAGTTGTAGTCTTTAGCAGTTCTCCCCAGAGTGAATCTTATAAGGTAGAATAACTAATCATATTCTTCACCATGTCCTATAATGTCTTATTTTGTCTCTCAGCAACCACTCATGGTAGGACTTATCACTATGATGCATTATGGGATGTTACTACACTCCTCTAAGAATTTAGCAAATGGCCATTTGTTCACCTGATCCATCTTATTTGCCATAATACCTACCACCATGGTCATATCTAACAGCCTTAATATTTTTGCTAAGTTGGTTCTCAACCTTAGCCCTGAATGCCTTAAATATGTCCAATGATTGAGACTTCTCATGAATGAGATGAACGTAGCCACAATATGAGAAATAGTCTATAAACATAATAAAATATTGTTGACTACTCCATGAAGTCTTAAGGAATAGCCTACAAATATTTGTGTGTACTAGTTTTAATATGTCTAAAGATCTACTGGCACCAAATCTCCTTATGTTTGGTAGCTTCCCTTTAATGCACTCCACATAGACCTAAAAGTTTGACAAATCAAAGGCATTAAGAATTCCATCTGACATAAATCTTTAAATTTTTTGTTTAAATATGTGCCCTAAATGTTTGTGCCAAAGTGAAGCAGAATTCTCATTAGTTAATTTGCATTTTATACCAAGTGAACTCACATTCAAGGTTTCATTAAAAAAAGGTAATATTATCAAGTAAAAAAGGTTATCATTAAAAGAAAAAGAACCAATGCCAATAATATTTAAATTTAGAGAAAACTAAATTGAGTAATTCCAAATGAACAAGAATAACCAAATTTGTCCAAAATAGAAACCAAATTTTGTCTAAAAAATGGTACGATATGTGTCTCTTTCAAATCCTAATAACTCCAGTCTTTAATAATAACCTAAAAGTCCCTATCCATCACTATCGACCATATAGATGAATCTTTTAGCCTCATGTGGCTTTTGGTAGCTCAAATAATCCTACATAGATACACTTATTAAGTAGTGGCACAAAAATCTATCCACCAAGTATATTTTTGTAATGAAGCTAAATTACCTTCAGAGCAAACCAAAGTGAAGACCATACCTTTCCTTACATACCAAGTGTGATATTTGACACGGTCCTTTTTCATATGTCTAAGATTTTGACAAGAGTAATAGCAAAATTCCTCATTATGTTTTGTTGTTTCTTTTAAATTAGACCACCTACAACTTCTTTATCCTTCTTTGTTTTTTCCTTAGGGGTACTTGCCAAATGAACACTTTGAGTTTTTTTCTTACTTTAACTTTTCCTTTTCTTGCACACAATGAGAAATGAGCTTATTAAGAGACCATTTGTCCTTTTGGTAATTGTAACTAGCCTTAATTTGACTAAATTATGTTAGAAAAGAAATCAAACTAAATGCATGAGCAAATCCTCAAATACTTCTAGCTTTAGTAGCTTTAGTTTTAAAGCAAGATGAGTCTCCATGATGCACTCCCTTACATTTCATATTCCTTTATACTTTATTGAAATTAAGTTCAACAAAATCATATTTGTTTTAACCCTATCATTTTTAGCAAAATATTTTTTTTTCAATTTCCTCAAGAAACTCTTTAGTAGTAGTAACCTTTTCGAACACAGTGCCCTTGGAGGTTTATAGCATTCTACACTTCATGATCATAAGACTCATGCAATTTAAATGATCCCACTTCTCAAAATCTTATTTTTCCTTATCAAAACTTTTGTCCCCAATAGCAGTGAGCTATCCAATTCTTAACTCAAGGTATAGATCTATGCAACCAAGATTGATCATGATGTTCTCTTTCCATTCCCTAAAGTTGGTCCTATTCAATATAAGAATAGAATTTATGTTGGCAGATATGATAAAAGTGGATGGATTTACTAAAAGTAGGACAAAAAGACATGTTCACATAAGTTCCATATCATAGTTAAATAAATTCAAGTAATGGCAGTGCCCATCACAAGATACTTGGCACAACATTAATACTTACTCTTTAGACAAAAATATTAACTTGTAAGTGGTACTTTTTATGTAGTAATCAATTATTAACAATAAATCCTACTAAACAATAAGTTTTTCTTTGAACTAACATATTGTTCACATAGAGTACCTAATAATTGTCACATACTTATTACTATAAATGCATGTAATTCAATCAGATATTAATCTTCCTTTGGGGTAATCAATATCAGACAAGAATTATATACCCACTGCTGCCATGTGCCCAGCCTTTAAAACATCATATGATTCGAAAGGCATAGTGTGCTCAACTTAAAATAAATGATGGTTGGTTATGGTCGAGCCTTTAAGTTATTCCATGATTAGGACTGGGATTAGGCATAATAATGGGGATGAAAGGGAAGAGACCATCGGGCAAATCGCTAATCCAACTAGTCTCAGATGGCCACCACGTAGTGGCCATAAACTTGGAGTCACCTCTGATCATTTCAAGCTAGGCAAGATCGGACGCCTATTAAAAATAATATTACGAGTTACAAAATTCAAAACACTGATTTCAAGGTCTACAAAGTCCAAAGATTCATTGGTTGGGCTTGAGAGTTAGTTACGTGTCGGGAAGGACCAGCATCCCCATGACGCCTAAAAGCGGTACTTACTAACTATGTTTCACTTTGGTCTCAGTTAAATCGGTTCCATTTGGTCTTTATTTAGATATAATTCTCTTTAATGCATGAAGTTTTAGATAATGGAAATATGGGTTTTTTAAAAAAAATTAGATCAGCTATGCACCTCGGAGATGTGATGAACATAGGATTTTTGTGAAAATGATGTCCAAATTAGGTTTTTAAAAATTGGACGTTTTGTATTAGGCACTTGCGAGATGCCAACATGAAACATCACTGTATAAATTTTATTGGAAAACAAATTTTAAATATGGATGCAAAATAATCACTACAAAAAGAAACAAGTTATTAAGGCAAAAAAAGAGAAATATAATAATATCATAAACAAGCAACACAAATAAAAGAACGTAAAAAGGAGGGACGATTGAAATGTATCTCAAAATTGCCTTTGATTATTGAAGAATAATCAAGATGACAATTTTAGAGATCAGTCTAGATTTGGTGGTAATTTGAAGAACAAAGATGATTTTTATCAAAATAATTTGAGGTATCCAGAAGAGTGACATTTTTAAGTTTTTAAGGTAAAAGCGGGGTTGGAGTATCCCATCGGTGAGGTGGGGTTGAAGTATCCTTTAAAATAAAGTTTTAAAAATAGTTAAGATTAAAGTGAAAATTTAAATTTTTAATGAAAAAACGGGGTTGGAGTATCCCCTTTAAGTAGTGGGGTTGGAGTATCCCCAAAGTTAGGAAAACATTTAGGAACAAATAGAAAATTTGAGTTTTTTAATTAAAAATAGGATTAGAGTATCCCCTTTGGAGTAATGAAGTTGGGGTATCTCCACTAGCAAAAATTTTAATATGAAATCCTATTTTTTTATATTTTAATCTTGATCCGAGTCAAAAGGGGCTGATGTTGTATGGGAATCAATCAGACGCATTTTGAGACGTCCAAACTTCTCGATAAAATGAGATTAAAAAATTATGTTAAAAATAAGGGACAACATTATGTCCCTTCTATTCTCACATTTTTGTTTGGGTACATCCAAAAGTTTCACGGTGTAAATGAGCTACTGTTGGAAAGCTAAATCAACAAGGTTTAATATAAAAATATTCTAAAAATTCTAGAAAATTCCTTTCTAGGCAGAATTAATTTTTAAAGTTAGGTTCATCTCAACACTAGCAGCATGTACAATTAAAAGGGCATGATGGATTTTGAAAAAACATTTCAAGCTTATCCGAGATTGTTAGATCATAGATAATACCTTTTTGGAAAGGAAATTTTGTGAACTCTTCGGGAAAAAATATTTAAAAATTTTGTAAAAATCATCTGAAGGGTTGAAATAGTCGAAACAGAATGTTGCATGTTGGTTCTAGGGGTTTCGGATAGTAAGGGCTCAAAAAATCAAAACTCCCTCGTTCGGGATGATCCGAGGGCAAATAAGACACTGTTAGAAAGGTAGTTTGTGCCCTTTAAAGCAAAAACATTAGAAATATCAAAGGAAATAATTTGTGGTTCAAATATAATTTTTTAAGTTCAAACTATAGTGCTGCTAGAGCAAAAATAGAGGGATTATTCGATATTCCAGTTTTGTGAAGATAGGCTCAGGTTTAGGACACCTGAACATTCACGATAGAAAGTAACACAGGCTTCACAAGTTTATTCCATAATCCTGAAGTAGTTTGGGATGATGGAATAACCCGTTGACCATGTCAAAAAAAGGAACATGAGACTCAAGATCAAGGATTAATACTCATATGGATTCTTTTTTTTTTTTTTTGAAAAATGAACTTATTTCACCATGAATCCAGAGTTGAAATGTTGATTTGCCCCTAAGATTGGATAACCAATTTGATGAAAATATTAAGTCCATGCTACTCTTTATCTTTAAAGGTAACATGAACTTAACTTGGGGATGTTTCTAAAAATTGTTTGTAAGAAACAAGCAAGCATTTTAATGGAGATATCAT
Organism: Adansonia grandidieri; assembly: GCA_038382065.1. Lineage (NCBI taxonomy): Eukaryota > Viridiplantae > Streptophyta > Magnoliopsida > Malvales > Malvaceae > Adansonia > Adansonia grandidieri. Next base: position 180,065 of record JBBYHK010000015.1, on the reverse strand, counting down.
GAATAAAATATAGTACATACAAAGATACACATGGATTAAACATGCAAAGATGACATTTTGACATGGAAATAGGTGACATAGATACAAGAAGATGACAAATTGGGTGCATGAAGATGATATAATCGTTTTTATACAAAAAAGTGGATGTTGGGGTTGTTAAGACAATATTTTTATTTCATGAGCCTTCTCAAAACATAAGAAAAATATTTGAACATACCTAAGAAACATTAAGGTGACCATTTAAATTGGATATGTGAAAATGAAAGGAACATGACAAAAGATGCACGAAAAGAGGCTGTATGATGATGAAAATGAAACATGGTGAGTTTATATATCTAACAACGTCAAGGTGTCAAGAGTGTCATTCAGGTCCTAGGACTACCACAACCAAGGCAATAAAGATGCATCAGAGTATTAGGATGGTCATGGCAACATGAAGGGCTCACTAAAATAAAATGGATGATCAAAACAGAAAATATATGGAATATGGTAAAAACTATACCAGCAAAAGCTTGAAGTTTCCTCTTTTTTTGAAGCAGTGACTCTAAACTCAGTTCCTTCCCTCATTTTGCTATTATTTAGCAAGAAAATGGTGAAAGGAGAAAGCTTCTTGGTAATATGGTTACTGATGTGGTGTTTTGAGGATGAAAATATGTGAAAGGTTAAGTTTGTGAAGGTGTTCTAGTGGTGGTTTTTGGGAGCTACGGGAATGGAGGTTAGTTGAGGGTGAAAGGTAATGGAATAATATTTTCGTGAGTTGTTGGAGCTGGGGTTGATAGAGGATTTTTGAGGATGGATGAAGAGTTTTTTAAGATTGTTGGAGAGCTTCTTTGATAGCTGAGAGTTTTTCTTATGGCCGAAAGAGTTTTTTTTTCAGATAGGAGAGGGTCTTTTTTTTCAAATAGCTAAAAGTCCCCATTTTAATCTAATGCTTAACTAATTCCTTTAGGAGACAAGGCAAGGGCATTTTTTATTTTTCTCTCCTAGACCAAGGACCATCTTCAACTACCATGCTCAGCTGGTTCTCTTTTTATTGGTTCTCTCGTGCTGAGAAAGAGAGTAAAAAGGTTGTAACAGCCTCCCAGCTGATGATATGCCTGTCACCCTCTTACAAACATATATCTTATGAAAGTGACCTTTGTCATTGGTTATTTGGGCTCTAAAATTTGTTTAAATTCGATCATAGGCCCAAAGCCAATCTTTGCAATGTTTTATGATGGTTTTTTGGTGCCAAAAACATGTTTGAATCAGATTTTCGAAGGTTGAAAAAATGGTTTGAGTAAGGCAAAGTGCCTTACTATATCGGTACAAAAAAAGTTTTATTGATACACAAGGTAATTTTTACCCTTGAGTATCGATACAATAAAGTGTGTATTGGTAACAAAAGGAACAATTATGTCCAGTCTCAAGACTTAGAGGCCTGCAGCAATACTCCATGGACTTGTATCGATACTCATGCTTGTGTATAGATACATTTTTCCAAAATCACAACTTTGGCTATTGCTAAGGCCTGTATCGATACAAACATGCTAGGTATCAATACCACACCTTGGGCATCAAAACTACATGTGAAAATTCAAGTTTTTTGCACTGTACAGGCCTCGTATCAATACTCATGTACCAATATAAATTGCCCATACCCGTGGCTTCTCGAGTTACCTTAACTTAGTCAAAAACAGTGAGAAATTGACCTGTGTATTCATCTGAATGATGCTAGTGACACCATGAAAAGTGGCCTAAAGCCTCGATTTTATATTTTTCTTTAATATGACCTATAGGCATTTTAAACCTTCCTAAAAAATTTTTTTTCCTGGCATTATGTCACATAATAGTGCTTGGCGACAAGGCACCTGGCAGTTGTCCCTCAATTTTTATTTTTATTTTTTGATTTTATCATCTTTTACCTAACTCTTAGGATGCCAAAAACTAGCTCGAACAAAATGAGGTATCTATGCTATCCCTCTTTGGCCGTTACTAAGTATTAGGAATAGGGTAAAGACAAATAGACACCATTTTGTTTGGATAGGATGATTGATTTGTATGCTAGTTGAGAAGTAGACAGTTATTTAGTATCATGTCGAGATGGGTTAAACAAGTTATAGAAAATAAGATTTTGATGAATTTTGTAGGGTTTGACGTCCCTACTAAGTTGTTTTTTGATTTTTTTCAAACAGGTGCCATCAGCTTATGTGAGCTTTAAGGTAGGTAAAGAAAGATGTCCAGCTTTTCGTGGAATAAGGTAGACAAGTGCCACCAACTTATGCGGGCTTTAAGGTAAGTGAAAAAATGTCCAGCTTTTTGTTAACTAAGGTAAATAGGTGCCACCAGCTTGTGTGGGCTTTAAAGTAAGGAAACATCCTACTCTTTGAGCACTGAGATAGATAGTTGCCACCAGCTTGTGTGGGCTTTAAGGTAAGGAATCTTTCTACTTTTTGAGGATTGAGGTAGGTAGTTGCCACCAGCTTGTGTGGACTTTGAGGTAGGGAATTGTCCTGCTCTTTGAGGACTGAGGTAGGTAGTGGCCACCAGCTTATGTGGGCTTTGAAGTGGGGAAGCATCTCGCTCTTTGAGGACTGAGGTAGGTAGTTGCCACCAGCTTGTGTGGGCTTTGAGAAGCGTCCTGCTCTTTGAGGATTTAGGCCTTTTAAGGTTTCTCAAAATAAAAAATTATACCTTAGGTTCCCTATAAATTTAACTTCTGTATATGAAAGCTGATACCTATAAGATGTTAAATGCTGCATAATGTATGAAGATGCAAATGCCTGCCTAATTGATCTAAGGGTGATGACTTTAAAGCCTAATCCAATGGCTAGTTTTGTGCTTTCTTTGATTTTGGTAAGGAGGCCTTTTGCCTAGGGTTCATCAATCTTGCTCTAGATTTCCAAAGGCTTTAAATATTAAGATTGTCCTTTTTTTGAAAGTATAAGAGGTCTATGACCACTTATTGGGAGTAGGTTTTGAGCAGGTTTTTAAGATGTAGGGTCTAAAGGTAAGACTGGTTATGGCTGCAAGAGTTTATTCTTAGTTTTTAAAAGTTCCTGCAAAGTTCAATCTTTCCAAGTAATGCTAGGAAATCTTATTATCAGTTTCGTCCATTTATCAAGAATTATCAATTAATGGATAAACATGATGCAACATAGAATGCAGGGCTATGAAAAGGTTTCATACGAGATCAAATAGTTATATTTTTATTTAAAGGAAGAGGGTATTAGTTCTAACAAACTTATGAGATTGTGAAAAGTTTTGAAATACGAAAGAGATAAGATGAGTCTTCTTGGTTGATTGGCTCTGATGTTGAAGACATGATTTCTTCACTGACTGCCTTTGAGATTTTTCTCAAGCAATTAATCCTTTTGGTGCTAGTCAACTGATAAAGAGATTCCTTCGATTGCCACATGGTGGAATAGGGCCTCAAAGTTAGACAGTTCCCATTTTTCAAGTGTAGGTATGGATGAGGTTTTGGTGGGGTTGGTCAATACAGAACATATGGGTTAGGTTATGACATGGGGTCTTAAATATGAGGAAGATTGGTTTTAGGCTAATGATGGTTTGGGCTTGGCTTGGTTTGAATAAAGAGGTCTAATCACTTAAGCTACCCTTTCGAGTTTTTAACTTAAGTTAGTTTTCTCTTTTTTCTTTTTCTTTTTGTTATTTTGTCTTATATTTTTCTATTTTAGATTTTCTTTTTTTTTGGTGAGTGGTAGGCGAGGGACTAAGAGGATGCCTTTTCGAGTTTCATCCTAAAGTCTTTTCAAGCATAGTATTTCTTAATAGAATCAGAGTTCACAGGGTTGGGCAGGTCACTGCCATCCATCTCAGTTAAGATAAGGGCTCTTCCAAAGAATACGCATTTTACCATGTATGGCCCTTCCCAATTTAAGGTCTATTTTTCACGAGTATCTTTATGGATCAGGAGAATTTGTTTGAGCACCAAGTCATCTTCTCGGAACTGACGAGGATGGACCTTTTTGTCATAAGCTCTTATCATGCACTTTTGATACATCTACCCATGGTAGATGGCTTTGATTTTTTCCTTTTCAATGAGATTGAGCTGTTCATATTGGTTTTTAACTCATTTAGCCTCTTCCAGTTATGATTCCATTAAAACTCTGAGGAAAAGGATTTCAATATCGATAGGTAAGATAGCCTCTATGCCATAGACCAAGGAAAATGAGGTAGAACTTGCATAAGTTCGTACGTACATGCAATAAGCATGTAAAGCAAAAAGCAACTTTTCATGCCAATCTTTGTATGTCTTAGCCATCTTTTTAACTATCTTCTTGATATTCTTATTGGCTATTTCAACTGCTTTATTCATTTTCGGGCGGTATAGGATGGAGTTTCGATACTAAATCTTGAACTGAGAACAGACCGCTTGCATCATTTTATTTTTCAAGTTGCATGCATTATCAGTAATGATTTGTTTGGGAAGACCATATCTACAGATGATGTCCTGTTTCACAAATTTGCACATGACAGATCTGGTGATGTTGGCATAAGAAGCTGCTTCTACCTATTTGATGAAATAATCGATCATGACCAAAATAAAACGATGCCTATTAGAAGCCTTTTGGGTAATCAGTGCAATCATGTCCATGCCTCATAGAGAAAAAGGCCATGGAGCTATCATAACATGTAAAGGAGTTGGTAGGACATGGATCTTATCAGCATAGATTTGGCATTTGTGACACTTTTGAGCATAGTCAATACAATCCTTTTTGGGAGTCAACTAATAATAACCTTATCACATGACTTATCTTGCCATTCGGTGTCTATTAGCATGCATACCATAAAGTTCTTTATAAACTTCTTCAAGTATTATTTTTGCTTCAGAGGGATCCATGCATCCGAGTAACACCTGATCTTAACCTTTCTTGCATAAAATCTCACCATCCAAAATAAAGTTTGTAGCTAATCATCCGATGGTTCTCTTATCAGCTTCGGTGGTGCCTTTTGGGTATCGTTAATCCTTGATGTACTAAAAGATGTCATGATACCATGGCAAATGACCATTTTCTTTTTCAAAATTCTGGCAATGTGCCGGGGTTGAATAGATACTCATTTGGCTAAGAACAGTGTCCAATTCTCAATTGACTTTAAACATGGAAGATAACACGGCCAAGGCATCAGCAATTTGGTTTTCTTTTCAAGGTAGATGTTGAAAGCTAATATCATCAAACTCTTTCTTAAGCTTTGATATCAGATTCCCATAGCGGATTAGTTTAGCATCACGTGTTTGCCATTCTCCCTTTAGTTGGTAAATGATGAGGGCTAAATCTCCAAATGCTTGTAATGTTCGAATGCTCCTTTTAATGGCTGCTTGTACTCCCATGATGCAGGCTTCATATTCGGTTATGTTGTTGGTGCAATCAAAGTTCAATTTGGCTGTGAAAGGGTAATGGTTTCCCTTGGGTGAGATGAGAATTGCCCCAATTCCATGCCCCAGTGCATTTGAAGCTCTATCGAAGTACAATCTCCATGATGACCCACACTTGACAGCGTTCTCTGCCTTAGACATGCATATCAAGTCTTCGTCAAGGAACTCAGAGTTTAAAGGCTGATAGTTATCTTTGGCTCAGCTTGCCAAAAAGTCTATTATTGCACTACCTTTAATGGCTTTCTAGCTCATATACACGATGTCATACTTAGAAAGCATAACTTGCCATCTAGCTAATCTCCCTGACAAGGCGGGGGCTTTACACAAATACTTGATGGGATCAACCTCGGCGATTAACCATGTAGTGTGGTACAACATGTATTGCCTTAACCTTTTGGCTATCCAAGCTAAAGTGAAACATAGCTTCTCTACGAATGAATAATAATTTTCATATTCAGTAAATTTCTTACTCAAGTAATAGATAGCCTATTCATCTTTCCTGATTCATCTGTTGTCCTAATATATAGCCTATCGACTTGTCTAGGATTGATATATACAAGATTAGTGGTCATCCGAGCACTGGTGGCATAAGCATTAGAGGGTCCGAAAGGTAATGTTTAACCTTATAAAAAGCTTCTTGGCATTCTTGATCCCATTCTCTAGGATTTTGTTTTTTTAGCAGCTTAAAGATCATATTGCATTTGTCAGTCAACTGAGATATGAATTAGGCTATGTAGTTCAGTCTTCCTGAGAAACTTCTCACTTCCTTTTGAGTTCAAGGTGGTGGTGGGTTTTGAATAGCCTTAACCTTGTTAGGATCCACTTCTATTCCTTTTTCACTCATAATGAACCTCAATAATTTATCGGAGGCGATGCCAAATGTGCATTTGGCAGGATTTAGCTTGAGTTCGTGTTGCATAGCCTTTTCAAGAGTTTTAACAGATTAGCAACATGTTCACTCTCTTTTGTTGATTTGGCGATCATGTCATCCACGTGGACCTTCATTTCTTTATGCATAAAGTCATGGAACAATGTTACCATAGCCCTTTGGTAAGTTGCCCCAGTATTCTTTAACCCAAAAGGCATTACTTCGTAACATAAAGTTCCCCACATAGTCACAAAAATGGTCTTTTCCATGTCTTCAACTGCCATTTTGATTTGATTATAGCCCGAAACCTATCCAAGAAAGAAAATAGTGCATTTTTTGCAGTGTTGTCTACTAAGGTATCAATGTGAGGCAGAGAAAAATTATCCTTGGGGCTGGCTCGGTTCAATTCCCTATAGTCCACATACATTTGCACTTCAACATCCTTCTTAGGAACTAAGACTATGTTAGCTACCCATTTAAGATATTTGGCTACCTTGAGAAATCCAACTTCAAACTATTTCTTGACTTCTTCCTTGATCTTAAGAAGCATTTCTAGTTTCATCCTCCTTAACTTTTGCTGGATTAGTTTGCATTCAAGTTTGAAAGGAAGTTTACAAACTACAATATTAGTATCTAATCCAGGCATGTCTTGATAGGACCAGGCAAACATGTTTCAATATTCCTAAAAGAGACTTATTAGTTTAGCTCAAGTTAATAGCTTTATGAAGGTTTCGGTTTTAACATTTTTTTAATCTTTTTTTATTCCAAGGTTTACAGTTTCAGTGGGTTCTTCATGGGGTAATATTTGTTTTTCTTCTTGTTCAATAAGTCTTAGTAGGTCTAAGGGTACAGGGTTCTCTTCAGGATCTTTTTCAGATTCAACTTCACCGACATAGATCAGTTGTTCACAATTAATTTCTGAAGCCTCAGTATTAACATTCATGTCATCTTTATCGAAACACCTGAAAATATGAAAAAGAACAAAATGGGTGGAAAAATATGTGAAGAAAGGTCTAAGGTTGACAAAAACTATGAATAGAATGCAAAATGTTCAGTCATTTTCATTGATAATACCAATGGATCCTACAATGCTTTTGGGCGAGAGCATATAGGTTTAGTTCATTCATTACTTTGAAATAAACTTGAACAGTACAAGAATCTTAATCTTAGTACAAACACTTGGAACAAACCCTGAAGGGCACAGGCTAGTCTTTGAACTTGTGGTTGACATCTCTAGTTTATTAATTACATTGATGGTGAAATCTTTCAATGTCTTATTCAATATGATCATAGCATTAGCGAAGCCAGTATTTACATGTTCCCCTAGATGACAACTTTCCCAAAGTGGTGGGAACATCATTGGTTTATCTTTCATGTCTCATCCTGACAAACGAGCCGTCCTTGTCTCACGCTTTTTTGGAGCTTGTTTTCTTTTTTGCTGCGCATTGGGTTTGAATCCTAGCCCTCTTTTATTGATCTAGTTGACCATTTTCAAGGCTTCAGCAGCCCCTTGAAGGCTTTTTTTGAGTCCCTTTCCAGCTTAGGCACTTTTGTCGATAGTCAACTTCAAACCCATATGAGCACTCTCTGATAAGTGAGGCTGAACTATTGGCAACCCTGTCTTGAGATAAGTAACATTGACAAACTTGAAGGATTGAAAAGAAGATTCTAGGATATCTTCATCAGGTTTTTATGGAGCATTAGTTGAGGTAGCAACAATGATATCTTTTCTTCCTTCGATATTGACTACTTTATTCTAGATGACGAATTTCAACTTTTCATGCAAAGATGACAGTATTGCCCTAGTAAAATGAATCCAAGGCCTTCCTAACAGGCACTTATATGACAGAGCAATGACTGTCATATGGAAGTCAACTTCGTAAGTATATGGGTCAATTTGGAGTAGAATGGTAATGAACCCCATAATGTTCTGACGAGTTCCATCGAACACTCGTACAATCATATGACTATTCTAGATATGAGATGTGCCAATAGGGAGCTTGTTCAAGCATGACATGGACCTTACATTTAAAGTCGACTCATTATCAATGAGCACTCTAGGCAATGTGGTGTCTTTACAATATATAGTGATATAGAGGGCTTTGTAATTTCCTCTTCTTCCATGCGAGATTTCATCATTGCTGAAAGATATGTAATTGCCGGTGGTGATGTTGTTCACTAGGTGATCCAACTGACCTATAGAGATGTTGGAAGGGGCATAGGCCTCATTCAAGACCTTAAAGAGGGTATTCCTATGAGCTTTTGAATTCAACAATAGTGACAACACAGATATCTTGGCGGGTTACGTTTTCAACTGATCGACTATGTTGTATTCATTGTGCTTGATAAATCTGAGGAATTCCATAGCTTCTTTCTTGTTCACTGGATCCTTGACAGCTATGAATTTGAGTTCTTGGTTATAGATTTTGGTGCTTGAGAAGCGAGATTAGCATTTTCTTGCTGAGTGCTATTTTTCAATGCTATTGGGCATAACATTGGTTGCTCTAAGTTAGGTGACTCACCTTTAAAAGGTCAACACTTGCTGCTTGCTGGCTAGATTCTCTGATGATTAAGGCTTTCCTTTCATAGTTCCAAGGAACTGTTTTATCACCTTTATATGGAAGGGAGATGGAAGTTGAATGATCATCTTTGGAAGAGGCTGAACAAGGTCAACTTTAACTCTCGATTAATTGTCATACAAAATCAATGGCCTTTCAATCTCTTAAGGAAGATTACCCTCTTTTTCTTGTAGTGCATTGACAAATAATGTTGCATTTGCAGACTCGGTATGTGGGTTTGCTTTTCATTATAGAATTCTATGACACCCTCATTCATAATCCTTTAAACCATAGTGTGAAACACTTTACATGGTTGAAGAGTATGGCCGCAAATAGTAGGGAAATCATAGAAGTTATCAATCTTTTCCTTTGTCTTCTTGGTTGCATTAAGTAACTTAGCTTGCACCTGGATTTGCCAAACCAAAATCTTTTGTCATCTAAACTTCTTTTATGTTTTCCACAATCTCACAGTTTTCTTTAACAATTATTTCTTTTAGGTCTAACTTAGCACAAGTTTGAGATGAACTGGCTTTGGTGTTGGATTTTGATTGCTTACTAGCCTTCATCTTTCTTTTTTCTTTGTCCTTGTAGATATTTTTCTACTCAATTCATTTTTCATGGCCTCATCGATCCTCCCATAGAGTATGACCACATTTGTGAAGTTCTTCGGGAAATTTCTTGCTACTTTTTTATAATAAGGGGTTTGCAACATGCCAATGAATCTAACAATCATCTCTTTGTCTATCAATAAGGGATAAATCTGGGTAGCCTCCTCCATCCATCTTATAGTGTTCTGCCTAAAACTTTCATTAGCTCTCTTTTTTTTATGCCCATAAGAGACAAACAACAAAAGATTTGACCATCGGTGGGTCTCTCTTTGTTAGTGGCATCGATAGATGGATCATCATGTCAGTCCCACTCCTCGTAGAACTTGATTTTGGATCGATCCATCATCTGTTAGACCATTTCCAAGAATGATGGACAATGTTGCAAGTTGTGGTCTTGACTACAGTAGCAGCAAGATGTATCAACAACATTTTTTTTCTTTGACTTTTGTTATCTGTTACTATTTTGATTTTCATGAAAGCCCACCAGGCCTTGCTCATCGGGGTTTTAACTTTTCCTGTGCTTCTTTTAAGTCAACAGCCTTTTCTATCGATTATCGTATTCACTCTCAATTTGGCATGATTAGGGAGTGGGTTGGCCCCTATATTGGGTCCAATACCTTGTTCAATCTTGATCACTCCTTTTTCTAGTAAACCTTGCACATTTCTTTTGAATGAAGTGCAGTTCTTAATGGAGTGGCCTTGTGCTCTCACGTGGTATTCACAATAAGCTTTCTTCTCATACCATTTAGGGTATGATAGTGATCTTGGGTTCGTGAATACTGGAGCCACTAGTTTGCCTGCTAATTAGCGAGAGTAAATCTCTTTATATGAGTAAGGGAATAGTTCAAAGTGCTCCCTTTCTTGGGTTGCTTGTTCGTTATTCGGAGCTTTTGCATTATGCATATTATAGGCTATGTATTCTGAGTTGCACTTTGTATAGGATTTAGTACAAAGCTCATTACAGGAGCAAACTCGGTAGTGTGGACTGGTTGCAGTGCTAATGAGTAAGGGGTGAGACCCGTATTCAACAGTTTTGGGAAGTACATAGGCTGTGTTGGATGTAGACTTTGATTAAACCTAGCACGATTTTTGCCTACAACATTCACTTCCCTCTCCTTACCTTTATTTGTTATCTTTTTTATTGATCCAGGTGCTTCCCTGGTGGATATTCCATCGCTCTTGATGGTGTTCTCAATCATTTCACCTGATATGACCATATCGGCAAAATTTTTCATGGCATTTCGTGCTAGCCTTTCATAGTAAGGAGCTCGTAGGGTGCCAACAAACATAATTATCATTTCTTTTTCAGTTAGAGGAGGGTAAACTTGAGCTGCCTTATTCCTCCATCTCTGAGCATACTATCTAAAACTCTCGAAAGATTTCTTTTCCATGATCATAAAAGAAAGACGATCCGGAACCCAATTAGACACATGCTTATACTATTCAAGGAATGCACATGCCAAGTCTGCCCATGTCTGAATTCTTGTAGGATACAGTCTTATGTACCATTGGAGGGCTACCCAGTTAGACTATCCTAGAAACAATAGATGAGTAACTTCTCATTCTTTTTGTGTCCTACCATTTTACTACAGTACATGCGAAGATTGGCAGTAGGGTCAGTAGTCCCATTGTATTTTTCAAAATCATGCACTTTAAACTTGGGTGGGATGACGGGGCTCGAAACTAGCCCTAATGACTTTATGTCTACGATTCCAAATTTGTTACTTCCTTCCATAGCTCGAAAAAACTTTTCTAATAAGTGATACTTGTCTAAATCCTCATCATTTTCTGAAGACCTCTTTGTTTTTTCTTGCTTCATTTGCTCATTGAGGTCCGGAACTATAGGACTTGACGGTGAAAAGCCCGTGCCTTGAAATTCTTGAATTAAGTGGGACATTGTTGCAGGATTGATATAAATATATGGCTGAGATGGTGCGATGTTCATTGCTGAAGGGTGCTACCCATGTAGTACCCCCTCTTGAGCATTGATGGCCACAGTACCACCATTTAAATTTGTTAGCTTAAGGAAAAGATTGAACCAAGAGAGCGTGAATTGGTTCTTACAAAAACTTGATAAATTTGAAGTAAATTGAACAATTTTAAGCTTTTGTTGTTCAATGATTTAATGATTTTTTTGTATCTCTACTTCTTCAGCTATTGGGAACCTTTATTTATAGCTTGAAATTGATTCATAGATGTTGAGCATTTAATATGGTGGTTAGAGAGACATTGTAGCCTTCATAAATGCTTGTTTCCATTTAGACCTGTGCTATAGTATCAATACAATACCAATAGTATCGACATAGGAATAAAAAAAGTGACCGTTACAGCTTGTTGTATCGATGCAGGGATTGAGTATCGATACCAAGGAAGCTGCATCAATACAGGCACACTTGTATCAATACATTTAAGGGTTTTAGCCAAATCTTTGCTATTGCTAAGCCTTGTATTGATACACATGGGGGTGGGTATCGATACCAAGCAGGTTGTATTGATATAGACATACTTGTGTCGATACATTTGAGGATTTCAGCCAAACCTTGGCTACTGCCAAACCTTGTATCGATACACATAGGGTAAGTATCGATACCAAGCAGGATGCATTGATGCAGACACACTTGTATTGATACATTTAAGGGTTTTAAGCATAGTATCGATACATTTGTTCTTTATATCGATACAAACCTTCAAAAACGTTTGCAAAATGATTTTTGTTGACTCAAACATATCTTAAAAAATATTCTAAGTATAAATATACATCTTGGAGCATAAATATTTTTTTGAAAAATTATAAACTTAGTACTTTTTAAAATGCTTTTCAATTTGAACACAAATACCAAGTTGAGTATTAATTTAGCTTAAGTTATTTGTTATATCAAAACCGAAATCAAAGTTAACAATCTCCCCCATTTTGATATAACAAAACTTAAGATAAATTTGTTTGTTTTTGAGATTAACGAAACAACTCCCCCTCAATAAAGCAATGCTTTTCAAAAGTTTTAATTTGAGTAAATCGGGTAAGCTGCAACATTTCAAATTGATAATATTGCCCAAGATTAAAAATCAAGCTAATGTTTAATATCAACATGTTATTTGGGTTCCAACATGGTAATATAATCATGATCAATGTGATAATAAATTCATGGAAGACATATATAGCAACAAATTGCAAATTTATGGCATTTCCCCCTTTTTATTATATCAAAATAGAATTCAAAGATGAGTAATTCAAAGCAATGGAGGAAATGCAATCAGAGTATGCACAAGCAATGATGAACTCATTAAGGATAAGATGTTAAATATATTTAACAAAATAAGAAAAAGATGTTCAAAGGAATGCAAAACATAAAGTAGGCGGAGGATCATAAAGTCTTAAAAAAATAAGAGATATCCTGAAACGAGCCTAATTGGACTAAGCATCATCGGTCGGAGGATCCTCGACGGGTGGAGAAGTAGGCAAAGGGGCACGAGGAAAAGCAATTGGTGTAATGTGTAATGTATTGAGTAAATCCGCAATCAATCACAATAATGGAGTAGGGAAAGGCTTAGGAATGAAAAAATAGTCAAAATTTGCAAAGTTGATGGAATTTGAAAGGAAAATGGTGAGGGTTAGGGTAATGGAGGGTTTTAAATTTATGGTGAAATATGATGATAATGGGTTGATTTTCAAATGGGTTCAGTGAAATGTGATGGAGTTAATTGGTTTATGGATCGAAGATTGTGAGAAAAATATGCGAAATTGAGTTTTGATGATTCGAAGGTTGAGTTAAAGAGAGGATACTAGAGATGAGGAGGAATGATGCTCGATACAATGAGCTTTCCATACGTGAGGAGTCCTAAATTAATAGTGAGTATCGATACAAAGAACATTGCTGGGTTTTGTATCGATACAAGGAATTGGGTTCAAGACTTAGAACAAATTGATCTGTGTTGATACAGTGTTTCGATACTTGGAATCATGTTTTGATACAAAGAACAAGTTTGGATTGGCATCGATACAATGGAAACTGGTCTTGATACAGGGAAGAAGAATGTGCAAGTATCGATACATGTGGCCTAGTGTTGGGTCATTTCTATTAAGATGGCATCAAATTAGGCATATTTTTGACCCAATTATCCTTTGAAAAACATTTGAAAATTTAACTTGAACCAAAGTTTTCACATCAAAATCATTTAGCACGAACAATTCAAAATTTAATCAAGAGATAACAAGATTATTCAAAAATTCATACAAGTGCATAGCATTATACAAGTGGGTACGTTAAGCTAGCTTTTCAAATTAAGCATGATGCAAACAATATTGAGCCAAGATATTAGGATTTTATCAAATTATGAATTTAGGGTGCATTCATTAATCTAGTTTCTCTTTTAATTGTGCAAATCTATCATTATCAAGTGGTTTAGTGAAAATATCAGCTAGTTGATGCAAGTTATCAACGAATTCAAGCACTATATCATCTTTTTGCACATAATCTCTTATGAAGTGATGTCTAATTTCTATGTGCATGGTTCTAAAATGTTGAATTGGATTTTTGGTGAGACAAATGGCACTAGTATTATCACATTTAATTGGAATATGATCCATGGTAATTCCAAAATCCTCCATTTGTTATTTTATCCATAAAGTTTAGGCAAACAACTTTTTGCGGATATGTATTCCGCTTTGCTTATGGATAAAGCAACACTATTTTGTTTCTTGGAGAACCATGATATGAGAATATTTCCAAGAAATTGACAAGTATCGGAAGTGCTTTTCCTATCAATTTTACATCCACCAAAATCCATATCCGAATAAGCATGTAAGATAAGAGATGATTCTTTTGGATACCATAAGCCTAGATTAGGAGTGTTTCTAAGGTATCTAAAGATTCTTTTCATGATAACTAGATGTGACTTCCTCAGTGATGATTGGTATCTAGCACATAGGCATACACTAAACATTATGTCGGGTCTACTTGCGGTAAGATATAGCAATGAGCCTATCATAGAGCTATAAAGTTTAGAGTCAACAATTTTACCTCCATCCTTTTCAAGCTTTGTTGAAGTACTCATAGGTGTGGAACAAGGCTTTGCTTCATCCATTTTGAACCTCTTGAGTAATTCCTTGGTGTACTTTGCTTGATTGATGAAAATGCCATTTTTTGTTTGTTTAATTTGTAGTCCCAAAAAGAATGTTAATTCTCCCATCATGCTTATCTCGAACTCACCTTGCATTAACTTAGAAAATTCTTGACAAAAAGATTCGTTAGTGGCACCAAAGATAATGTCATCAACATAAACTTGAATCATTAAAATGTCCTTATTTTTTACTTTTATAAATAAAGTTTTGTCAACATTGCCTCTATTATAACCTTTTTCAATTAAAAATTTTGAGAGTCTCTTATACCATGCCCTAGGTGCTTGCCTTAGTCCATACAAAGCTTTTGAAAGTTTAAAAACATGATCGGGGAAATGAGGATTTTCAAAACTGGGAGGTTGCTCAACATAAACTTCCTCATTAATGAAACCCTTTAAAAAGGCACTTTTGACATCCATTTGATATAACTTGAAATTGTTAAAGCATGTAAAAGCTAGAAGTATTCTAATGGCCTTTAGTTTAGGTACGGGGGCATAAGTTTCATCATAATTAATTCCTTCTTCTTGACTATATCCTTTAGCTACTAATCTAGCCCTATTTTTAACTATTATTCCATTCTCATCAAGTTTGTTCCTAAAAACCCATTTAGTACCTACGATGGGATAATTCTAGGTCTCTCCACTAAATTCCAAACTTTGCTCTTTTCAAATTGGTTTAACTCTTCTTGCATAGCCATGATCCAACTATCATCTTTTAGAGCCTTATCTAAATTCTGAGGTTTAATTTGTGAAAGAAAAGCTACATAATTGCATGTATTTCTAAGAGATGATCTAGTTCTTAACCCTTGTTTAGGATCACCAATTATCTCACCTTCTTTACATAAGTTAAATATCTAGGATGATTTCTTTCCTTTTCTACTTGAGTTGGCTCATGTAGTTCTTCCTCTTTTGGAGCTTCTTGATTTTGCATTGCTTGTCCTTGCTCCTTATGTGATGCTTGTTCTTGGTAAATCTCTACATCATCATTATCAAGAGACACCTTTCTCAAGGTTGAGTTAGCTTCATCAAATATAACATGTATTGACTCTTTAACAACCAAAGTTTTCTTATTAAACACTCTATAAGCTTTGGAATTTGTTGAATAACCAAGAAAAATTCTTTCATCACTTTTTGCATCAAATTTACCAAGATTATCATTTTCATTATTTAGTACAAAACATTTGCATCCAGAAGGATGAAAGTAGCTAATGTTAGGTTTTCTTCCTTTAAAAAGTTCATATGGAGTTTTATTTAGGATTGGCCTAACCATAGCTTTACTTATGATGTAGCAAGAAGCATTAATAGCTTCAGCCCAAAAATATCTTGGTAAATTATTTTCATAAAGCATAGTTCTAGCCATTTCTTCCAAGGTTCTATTTTTTCTTTCAATAACTCCATTTTGTTGAAGAGTTGTAGGTGCCGAAAAATTATGGCTAATACTACTTTCATTACAAAATTTATCAAAACCAAGATTTTCAAATTCTTTTCCATGATCACTTCTTACACTTGAAATAGAATAACCTTTTTCACTTTGGATAATTTTGCAAAAAGTAATGAATTTTTCTAAGGCTTCATCTTTAGAGCTAAAAAAGAAAACTCAAGTAAGCCTAGAGTAATCATCTACAATAACAAAACCACATTGTTTACCTCCTAAGCTTAATGTCCTAGTAGGACCAAAAAGATTAATATGAATAAGTTGTAATACTCTAGTAGTTAAGACAATATTAATTGGTTTGAATGAAGCTCTTTTATGTTTGCCTTGAACACATGCATCACATATTCTATCATTATCAAATTTCATTTTTGACAATCCAACAACAAGGTCTTTTCTAGATAGTTTGGAAATTACATTCATACTTGCATGTCCTAATCTTCTATGACACAACCAAGGCAAGTCATTATTATTAGCAACGAAACAAACATTTTGAAAAGATAAGTCATCTAGATGCACAACATAAATATTTCCTTCTCTATGCCTACAAAAACAATTTTATTTATCTTAACATCAACAATTTGACAATTCATTGACTTAAAAATAACTTTCATGCCTTTACCACATAATTGACTAATACTAAGGAGATTATATTTAAGACCTTTGACAAATAGAACATTTTCAATGTTGGATGAAGAGTTGTTACCTATGGTTCCAATACCTTTGATTTGTCCTTTTGAGTTATCACTAAAGGTAACACTTCCTCCATCCTTAGGCCTTAGCTCCATGAATTGATTTTTGTCACCGATCATATGTTTTGAGCATCCACTATCAAGGTACCAAGAATTCTTCTTTGTTGAATTTGCCTTGAAGCAATGCTCTTCCTCCTATAACCACAAAGTCATGTTTTCCTTTTAGGTACCCAAATTTTCTTGGGTCCTTGAGTATTAGTGTTCAAAATTTTTGTGCCTTTTGGAATTCATTTTAATTTGATAGCTTGATCTTGAGATGTGCTAACACCCTGAGGGACCCATACTCTCATAATAAGCTTGCCTTTATAAGTGATAGTTTTTAAGGAACATGTGTGGAATGTGTGACCAAGTTTATGGCAATGAGTACATATGCTAGATGTATCAAATGATTTGTTTTGTGTTATAAAGAAATTCTTGAAGTGAGGTTTTTTTTTTCAATTCTCTTATAGCCTAAACCATCTTTATCAAAGAATGCTCTTTGTCTTTCTAGCTTGTTTTTAATTTTTGTTGTGCCATATATAACCTTGTAAATGAGTTATGCAAGTGTGTGTTTTTCTTGGTTAGATTATCGATATTAACTTGTAACTTATCTACTTTTTTCTTAAGATCATCATTTGTCATGTTGAGTGTTTCATTTTCTTCCTTAAGTTTAGAATTCATTTTTTTGTATTTTAAATTCATGACTTCAAACTCTAATGCTAATTCATCAAATGTATCTTGTAATTCATCAAATGAGTAAGTATTAGTATTAGAAGATACCTTAGGCTCATCATGACCCATGAGACATAGGTTGCCTACCTCTTCATCATCATTATCAAATGTGTCACTATCATTTCATATGGCCACCATAGCCTTCTTCTTTTGCTTCTTCGAGTTTGGCTTCTTCCACATTGGACATTCAAATTTAATGTGTCCCAGTTTCTTGCACTCATAGCAAATGATTTGTTCTTCTCTTTCTTGCTTGAGTCTCCCTTTATCATTTCTTTTCTATGAGGTCTTCTTGCTTTATTCATTCTCATGAATTTGTTAAATATTTTTGCGAACATGGCCATTTCTTTATCTTTTTCAACCTCATCATCATCATCATCATCATCATCACTAGGAGTGGTTGTTTTAAAGGTAACACTTGCCTTCTTTGGTGGCTCTTGTCCATGCTTGATCTTCATCTCATAGGTTAGAAGAGAACCTATAAGTTCATCCAAGGAGAGTGTGTTGGGATCTTTGGATTCTTTAATTGCTATCACTTTTCTTTCCCAAGACTTGGGAAGACTATTGAGTAGCTTCTTCACCATCTCTTTATTTGGATAGGTCTTTTCAAGTGCCTTTAACCCATTGATAATGTCCACGATCCTATCCAACATTTCCTTGATGGCTTCATCCGCCTTTATCTTGAACAATTCATAGTCAAGTGTAAGCATACTTTTTTGGATTCCTTAACTTGATTTGCTCCTTTATACGTGGTTGCTAAATTATCCCACATTTGCTTGGCATTATCACATAGTGAGACTCTATTGTACTCACTTGGACCAAGAGCATAAAATAGTGTGTGCATGGCCTTGGCATTTAATTGTGCCATTTTGGAGTCTTGTACATCCTATTCTTCTTCTTTCTTTGGCATAATACAATCTCTAACTTTTTTCTTAGGAATGAGTGGTCCATTGACAATGATCTTCCATACTTCATAGTCGTTTGCTTGGATAAAGAGCCTCATCATTGTCTTCCAATATGAGTAGTTGTCACCATTAAATAAAGGAGGTCTCATGATGGAATGTCTTTCAAGTCGTATATCATTTGCATTTGTTTCAAATGCCATGACATAAACTTCATCTTGGCTTTTCAACTCTTATGGGCTTCTTAAGGCTTTAATCACCATGTTTGCATTCTCCATTTTTGAGCTGTCAATGATCTTTTCTCAAGGTTTTGAGACCTATAATAGAGACCAAAGCTCTTGATACCAATTGTTAGCTCAAGGAAAAGATTAAACCAAAAGGGGAAGTGAATTGGTTTTACAAAAATTTGATAATTTAAAGTAAATTAAAAATTTTTGAGCTTATGTTATTTAATGATTCAATGATTTTTTTTTGTATCTCAACTTCTTCAGCTATTGGGAACCTTTACTTATAGCTTGAAATTGATTCATAGACGTTGGGCATTTAATATGGTGGTTGGAGAGCCGTTGTAGCCTTCATAAATGCTTATTTCCATTTAGACTCGCGTTATAGTATTGATACAATACCAATAGTATCGATACAATACCAATAGTATCGATATAAGAAAAAAAAAGTGACCGTTACAGCTTGTTTTATCAATGCAAGGAACTGAGTATAGACACCAAGCAAGCTGTATCACTACAGATACACTTGTCTCGATACATTTGAGGGTTTTAGCCAAACCTTAGCTACTGCCAAGCCTTGTATCGATACACATAGGGTGAATATCGATACCAAATAGGCTGTATCGATGTAGACACGCTTGTATCAATACATTTAAGGGTTTCAGCCAAACCTTGGCTACTGCCAAGCCTTAAATCAATACACATGGGGTGAGCATCGATACCAACCAGGCTGTATCATTACAGACACACTTGTATCGATACATTTGAGGGTTTCAAGCATAGTATCGATACATTTGTTGATACAAACCTTCAAAAACATTTGTAAAGTGATTTTTCTTAAAATATTCTAAGTATAAATATACATTTTGGAGAATATATTTTTTTGATAAATTACAAACTTAGTACTTTTCAAAATGTTTTTCAATTTGAACACAAATACCAAGTTGAGTATTAATTTAGCTTAAGTTGTTTGTTATATCAAAACCAAAATCAAAGTTAACAAAATTGCCTTTAGGGTGGGTTGGTTCTTTCCCTGTCTTGACTGCACTCATCTACCCTTTTTTCTTCATTGTATTGGACAACAATTTAGTTAACTCGGCAATTTGCACTTAAAGTTCCTCATTCATATGGAGTGCCTACTCTTGGGACTCTCTATACGTGAGTTCGAGTATTTTGATGTGGGCTTGTGATTGTTTTCCATCATTTTCGATGATTGCAAGTGTTGTATTGATGACGAATTGTAGATTCCATGTTTTGGATCACCTTCACTTTAAATTATTTTTGGATTAGGCCTTTATGGTATGTTCATGCATATGTTTGATGCAATGAGTGTGAATATGCGATCATGAATGAATAAAAACCATGAAAGGATTAGGTTAGTTATGCAAATGCAAAAAGGACAATTGGATAAAGGGAGAACTCCACCAATAACATCTTTCATTAAGGCAACAAAATGTCTTAATTACAAGTGATTACATAAAAAAAGCCTAACACAGTTACATTGCTTGATTACATGGTCCAAGAAATAAAACAACTCTTGCTCGTAGGCTCCGGTAGGCAAGATATCACGTGTCAAGGATCAGGCTACATCCATCATGTTCTCAGCCTCTAACTAGGCTGCCTAGATTTGCTCTATAAGACTACAATGATAGTCCTGATAGTTTTGGCATCCATGATCAACCACTTGAAGCCAATCTTGCTCCCACTGTTCGGAGGCTCTTACTAGTGTGTCAACTTGGTCTTAGCGAGCTCGAAGAGAATGCTCTAAGTCTTGAATTCTGAGTGTTAGAACTCCATTTTTGGCCTAGTTTGCTCTGAAATCCCAGACTCGAGCCTCTAATCATTCATTCCTCCTTCGATAAGTTAATGTAAGAGCCTAGGTTCTAACAAGCTTTTCACTATTGACCTTAGCAGTTTCTCCCCATTGGTGTAGTTTCTTCTCGAGAGTAGTAATTTATGTCTTCCATTTAACCGATGACTTTCCAAGTCTTTGGGACTTGTTTGCTTTGTTAAGGGCTACATAGTCTCTTTTCAAGTTCTGAAGATCCTCCTTGAGGTGGTTTTCTCCTTGATAGCCTTGCTTATCTTGCCCTCCCTGGATAAAGGTCTATTTTTAATTGATTATTTTCCACCTTTAATCTAGCGATCTCCTTGGTAAAGGTTGCCTTTTCTTGTTTGAACTCTTGCTTGAGCAATTCAATTTTAGAAGAAATTCATCAACCAACATTGTGATGTCCTGATACCAGACAGGGGTATAGTGTCATTAATTCGA
Source organism: Adansonia grandidieri (assembly GCA_038382065.1). Lineage (NCBI taxonomy): Eukaryota > Viridiplantae > Streptophyta > Magnoliopsida > Malvales > Malvaceae > Adansonia > Adansonia grandidieri. Next base: position 159,249 of record JBBYHK010000015.1, on the reverse strand, counting down.
TAGATCCTTCATTCGTTATATCCTCGGGTCATACTACTCCTTCTTTACTATTTCTCTGTGCAGTGGGTTTGTTTCCATGCATGAAAGGCTAGCTGGACTTTTGTCTTGTAGTCAGGCTCATCATAGTCGAAATCCCACAACTTTAGGTCTTGGATGAAGGGGATGAACTGACGGCATCGAAACTGTCAAAGGACTAAAAAGGGGCATAGCTAGTACTCCCCTAAAATCCCATGAGTGGCACGTAACTGTAATCTTCGCACTGGTATGTGATTGTTTATAGGGAAAACCAAACTACCTCTTATGTTACCTCCTCTCCCTTGAGGTTTCGAAACTTTCGAACCCTTTGCTCTTCAAATTTATGTTAAGGCCATTCTTTCTCAGGTACCTTATAGATAGGGCTAAAGCTGGGTAAGAAGTAGTGTGACATCCTACTTTCTTCGAGGCCAAAGTGACTGATGAGACAAATATGAAAGAGTGGTGCACATCTGATGAATCGGCTCGTACCCATTTTTTTTTACAAAAATTAAGAGCTTAAATAGTTTCGACGATAATGGCTGATGCGGGATTGATGTTGCAACATAAACAAGGAAAAACATCTGCTACCGTGGCATCAACATAGCCTAATGTTTTTGGGAATATAACTAGACCATATATCGCCAAAGCATAGATATCTTGGGTTTTTTAGATGTCAACAGTACTCGTCATTGCTTTTTTCAAACTAGCCTATGAGATGCTTTCACTGTTCCCCTTTGTTTTGATGTGACTCTTAATCCAAGACTCCATTGCCTCGAGGATTTAAACATATCTTTTCTTGAAGGTTAGAGGATTCAACACTTTATAGTATATCCTGTCAACCTTTGCCCTTTCAATTATGAGTAACGCAATGTATTCATCAACCGCGGGGACCAAGTCTTTATGATTGAAAGTGAAACATCGGTATACTAGATTACAAAACTAAGGGGCTGCTTGCAACAAACCGACATCCAAATGAACTTGAAGCAAAATAGCTATATATGTATCTCTTAGTGAATGATTCCCTTTCAATACTATCCCAATTGGTCCATACAATCCTTAGATCTTGCCAATCATATTGACGGTACCCTATCTTGATCCTTTCATGCACTATTAAGACATGCCCTGGTGTAAGGACATCTCCACCTTCATGCTGTCGGTGTGTAGAGGAGAAAACTTTTAACTAATCACAAATTGCCACGTGTAAATTAAAATTTCTCTTAATTAAGAAATTATCAATTAAATTCTACATCACTGTATGCAATCAATGACATCATATATGATGACATCATAAATAGAAATTTATCTTTAATTAAATTAAAATTAATTTAGAGTTTTATCTCTAATTAAATTAAATTAATAAAAGAGTTTTATCTCTAATCAAATTAAAATTAATTTAAAGATAAATAAAAAGAGTTTTATCTCTAATTCAATTAAATTAATTAAGAGATAATTTATCAAGATAAATTTATTAAAGAAATTATATTCTTTAAGAACTCTTTTCTACCTAACTGATTGGCACTATAAAAAAAGGGTCTCCAACAAAGCCACTGAACACAATTCATAAGCCTAAATAGAAGAAAAAGATTTTAGAGATTCAAGTTCTCTCAAAAAAAGTTTTCTCTCAAGAACGTAAAGGACACAAAGAATGCTGCTCTTGCTCTTTAAGAAGTTGTTCTCTGATCCTGTTTCGGTGACAGAAAAGAGGTAAATTTCGTTTGTTAAGATCAAGTCTATAAGACCTTTGAAGTGGACCTCATTGATTCAAGATTAAGTCTGAAACCCTTGGATCAAAGTTTTTATTGAAAAAAAGAATCAAAGGATTTCTTTATTATAAAGAACATCCAGAGATTGTAACCTAAGTCTAATAAATAAAGTTGATATATTTGTCTCCAAATTTTCTTTGTCATATTTTCGACACGAAATTTGTGTGCACAAATTTCTGGCATGCCTGATAGGACCATCTCTGCCTTTCATCTCTTTTCTTCAAAATTCAAGTTATCAAGTTGCAATGGCTCCCATGAAGAACCTTGTCAATAAACCAACTCTTAAACCTGCTCGTGCTGATCTTGCAATCTACCGTACTTCATTAGCCAGCATTGATGTCAGTACTCATCCTTACAGCACTAGGGTGATGACCAAATCTCTTTATGAACTTAATGATGATACTTCTTTAGTGCTTAACCCAAATCCACTCTTTGAGACTGCTTTAAGTCAGGACACAGAAGAAGTTCCTGTTGAACAATTTGATTTTGGTGCAAATCACCAAAAATCATCCCAGCAGCAAGATAACTGCTCAGGTAGTAGCTCCAAAACACCTTCTTCTCCAAAATCAAACTTTTACGTAATGAATGTAATAACAATTGGCACCATCACTTGAAAAGTAAGTTACAATTCTGGAAAAATCTATCGAAACTCTCGCAAGTAGTATCAGAGAAAAAAATGAACATATTACCTTCTTGATGGATAGGATGGCTACTTTCACTGGAAAAAATCAATGGCCTTAGGAGAAAATAATCAATCCAATTCTCAAAATAGTGTTAAGAACTCCAACACTGAAGATGCTATGGAGTCAGAGCAAAAGATTAGTGAAGTGGTCACAACAACTCAACTCAAAGATCTTATCAAAGAAGCTATTAAGGATCAAGTTGACATTGTCAATCAACCTTCATACATGTATGCAAAGCCATACTCTCCAAGGATTGATCTTTTAAGGATACCTGAAAATTACCAACCTCTAAACTTTTAGCAATTCAATGAAAAAGGAAATTCATGCCAACATATTACGATTTTCATGGAAACTTGTAATAATGCTAAAACCTATAGAGATCTTATGGTAAAACAATTTGTCCAATCTTTGAAAGGTAATGCTTTTGATTGGTACATCAATCTTGAGCCTGCAATGATTGATAATTGGGACCAACTTGAACGAGAATTTATCAATCAATTTTATAGCACTCATCACATAGTCAGTATGATTAAGCTCACTAGCTCACGCCAATGGAAGGATGAACCAGTAATGGACTGTATCCATAGTGGAGGAATTTGAGCCTTAACTACGAAGAAAGATTGTTTGAGTCTTTTACCCTTGACATATGCATAAAAGGCATGAACTGGGGCTTGCTCTACATTCTTCAAGGCATCAAACCTAAGACCTTTAAAGAGCTAGCTACACGTGCTCATGATATTAAGCTAACTATGTCATCTTCTAGAAATCAAGAGCATCCTGGGCAAGAGCCGAAAAAGGGCAAGAAAAAATAAGACACCCAAAAAAGGGGCAAAACCTTTTCCAATAAAAGAGAAAGCAAACAATCCATGGCTATGGATACCAAGCCTCTTAAGATCTCTTCTAAGTCAAAACAAGCTCAAGAGGCAAAACTTGCACCTGCCAAAAACAAAGGCAAAGCTAAGGTCACCTTGAAGGAAATGTAAGAAAAGAAATACCCTTTCCCTGATTCTAATGTTGCTAGCATATTAGAAGAACTTTTGAAGACTAAGCTGATTCAGTTTCAAGAGATGAAGCTGCCTGAAGAAGCTAATAAAATTGATGATCCCAATTATTGCAAATATCATTAACTAGTTAGCCACCCTGTGGAGAAATGTTTCATCTTAAAAGATAAAATCATGGCAGTTTATGAAGAAGGGAAGATTGAATTTGAAGAGGAAATAATGTCGACAAACATGGCATCAATCACTATGGTTCCTTATTCCAATTTCTTGGATAGAACCATAAAGTTTAGTTTTTTTGATCCCATCAGACTCCCTTCAAACATAAGTATAATGGTGGATTTCCAAGCAAATAGGGGCAACCATCTGTTGCAAGAAGCAAAAAAGGATGACGATGGCTGGACATTAGTCACACGTCAAAGAAGTAGAAAGCAAAATCTTTCAAAGCTTATAAAGGTCCCCATGAGTGCTAAGATGATCGGATGACAATGTAAAGCTTCAAAACCCAAAATGCCTCAGATAAAAACAGGTTCATCTAAGCATAAAATTCAACTTGGAAAAGGTTATGAAGACCAATCACTTTAAATGAATACGTGCGAATCCAATTTAGAAATGAATATTTGCTCTTTATGACCTGTTACGATGTTGATGGTAATGAAGAACTTGAAGATGAAGATAACATAGATACAGTTATGATTGGAGTTAGAGATTATTTTTATGGCTCAAGCATTAGCTTCACTGATGAAGATTTACTGCTAAGATTAACTCCTCATAATCGACCATCATTTATCATGGGATTTGTTTGCGAACAAAAGATCAACAGGATTTTGGTGGACCATGGTTTCATAGTCAATATAATCCTTTCAAAGACAATGAAAGAATTAGGATTTCTTTTAGATAAAATGATGCAAAGTCATTTAATGACTTAAGAATTCAACCAAGGGCGACAAAGAGCTCCTAAAAGCTTAGACTTTAACTTTTCATTGGAGATATGGAGTCTCATCCACTCTTTCATGTGATTGATGCCAAAACAACGTACAATATGTTGTAAGAACAATCATGGATACATCGAAATGGTGTGGTCTCTTCCACTCTTCATCAATGCTTCAAGTACTGCAGAAATGGTCAAGTTAAGATGATTGTTGCTGATGCCAAACAATTTACCTCAACCAAGGCTCATTTTGCAGATGCTAAGTTTTATGTAGAGGGCGCTTTCACTAAAGAAGCAATGACCACTCCCATGAATGAATTGAAGCAAAAGGAAAAGAACTTCGTTCCTTCTACCAACGAAGATAAGATCGATCAAAGTTTAAAGAATTTAACTCTTCCCTTCACTAACCAGCAAAAATCAACAATTTTTAAATCCTCTTTGAAAGGATATGCCAGGCCAATGGAATAACCTCTCTTCAAACATCAAGATCTCCTATCCTATCATGCTAGAGCCTTTGATCCTAATGCCTATTAACTACTTGTTAAAGCTGGATATAAACAAAAGGATGTTGTTAAATTGGCGAAAGAATCTAGCAATGCAATGTCATAATGTCTAATCAAGGTTTGTTAAGTTGGGCAAAAGAAAACTAATCATGTCAAAACATTCAGAAAAGGACTTGGATTTTCTCCATTAAAATTAAAGATTCGTAAAAAAACTTCAAGATATATAAATGTGGAGGAAATTCCTGAGTAAAAAGATTCAATAAAGCCACCGAGACCTTCAGTGTTTAGCCATTTGGGAATATGTTCAATGCAGGTTTTAGTGTTTGACCGTTTGATGCATTCAATTAGCTCGCAGGTCAGTGTTTGAGTGGATAGGGCCAAAAGTTGATGAAGCTTCTACAAGTGAGCCGATACCCGTACATGCAAGGTTAGAAAGTTTAAATTCCAAAAAAGACAACCAAAGTCGAAAAAGAAAAATCTCAACCTTTAATGAAGCGAGGGATTTTCATAGCAAAATTTCTTCTCAAATGGAAAGGCAAAGCGCGTGGGAAGTAACTATTGGTGAAGTCTTCAAAGCTAAAAAAGTACACGGTGGTGATAACTAAACGGGTTGCATCTTTAGAAGAAAAAAGCTTGAAGAAATAGAAATAGAAATAATCACTTCACATCATGTATCTATAAAGGAAGTTGATGAAGAATCACAGAAAGAAGATGCTCAAAAAACCTTTTCATCATTTGAAGAAGGAAATCGGGCTACCATTGATGAGTTAAAAGAGCTTAACATCAGTACTAGTAAAGATCTACGTCTAATCTTTGTTAGTGTTTGTTTGTCTCTAGAAGAAGAAAAAGATTATCTTGACCTTCTGATTGAGTATGGAGACATTTTTGCTTAGACCTACAAAGAAATGCCAAGGCTTGATCCAAAAATTACTGTGCATCATCTAGGTGTCAAAAAGACTACCATACCTATCAAACAAGCTCAACGACATTTTCATCCTGACTTGATTTCTTAAATTGAAGCTAAAGTGAATAAGCTAATTGAAGCTGGTTTTATTAGAGAAGTCCAATACCCTACTTGGATATCAAACATTGTCCCAGTAAGAAAGAAGAATGACCAACTTTGAATTTGTGTGGACTTTTAAGATTTAAACAATGCTTGTCTAAAGGATGATTTCCTTCTTCCTTTAACTAAGATAATAATGGATGCTATAACTGGTCAGAGGCCTTATCTTTTATGAAAGGGTCATCTGGTTATAATTAGATTTGCATGGCTCCAAAGGATAAAGAACTTACTACTTTTCGATCTCTAAAAGGGATATATTATTATAAAGTTATGCCTTTAGGGTTAAAAAATGCTAGTGCTACATATTAAATAGGAATGCAAAAAGATCTTTGATGATATGCTTCACAAAAATTTCAAATGCTATATGGATGACTTGGTTGTGAAATCGAAGAAATAGGCAGATCATTTCACTGATCTTCATCAAGTGTTCAAAAGATTTCATGGTTACCAATTAAAGATGAATCCACTAAAGTGCACTTTTGGCGTGTTCTCGAGCAAGTTTCTGGGGTTCAGGTTTATTGTGCGACATCATGGAATTGAAATTGATTAGTCAAAGATAGATGCGATCATGAAAACACCTGAACCATGTAATCTACATGAGCTCAAAAGTTTGCAAGAAAGATTAGCATATATTTGATGCTTTATATGAAACTTGGTAGGTTAATGTTAACCATTCGATTGGTTGATAAAGAAAAATGTTCTTTTTGTTTGGGGATAGAGCTTGAAGTAATGCTTTCAAATGCATTAAGGCCTATTTGCTGCGATCGCCTATTTTAAAGGTGCCTATACTAGGAAAACCTTTGATCCTTATATTGTTGCACAGGAATATTCTTTAGGAGCATTGTTAGCACAAGAAAATGACAAAGAAAAAGAAAATGCACTCTACTATCTTAGTAGAACTTTTAATGGTACTGAGTTAAATTATTCTCCTATTGAAAATACTTATTTGGCATTAATGTTCGCTACTGAAAAGTTGAGGCATTATTTGCAAGCTCATATTATCCATTTGATATCCCGAGCAGATCCTCTTAGGTATCTTATGTCTAAAGCTGTACTCAGTGAAAGATTGGTAAAATGGGCTCTCTTGCTACAAGAGTTTGATATCACTTATGTTCCACAAAAGACTGTCAAGGGACAAGCATCGGTTGATTTCTTTGCAAACCATCATATTCTGAATGATTGGGAATTCTCGAAAAATCTTCCCAATGAGGATGTTCTTTTTATCGAAATTCCTAAGCCATGGAAGTTTTTTGATGGAGCTGCATAGCAAAAAAGAGCTGGAGCGGGTATTGTTTTTGTCACTTCTAAAGGTAATGTGTTGCCTTATGTATTCATTCTCACTGAAAATTATTACAACAATGTAGCAGAATGCCAACCTCTGATCATTGGATTAGAAATGGGAATTGATATGAAAATCACCCAACTTAAAGTATATGGAGATTTTAAATTGGTTATCAACCAACTTCTTTCACTTTATGAAGTTAAGAAACCGAAGCTTTTACCATATGTCAACCATGCAAAAAAACCTTTGGAATGATTTAGCAGCGTGAACTTAGAGCACATGCCAAGAAAAGAAAATAGACAAGCAGATTCTCTTGCTAATTTAGCACCATCTCTTGTATTACCAAGTGCCAAAGCAAAGGTTCCTTTGTGTGAACGATGGGTCTTGTTTTCAATTACTATATTTGAAAAAGATGATATAGAATCCAATAATGTTTCAGTTTGTGAAATTGAAAAAGAAGATTGGAGACAACCGTTGGTCGATTATCTGAAGTGTGGTAAATTACCTAGTAATCCAAAGCATAAAACAGAAGTGAAATGTTGAGCTCCTTGCTTTTTTGATGAAGTCTTTCTTTGATGTTTAGGAGAAGATGAAGCATTCAAAGCTTTGCAAGAAACTAATTTTGAAGTTTGTCATGCACATCAATCTAGAGCTAAGTTACACTTTCAAATTAAAAGGATAGGATACTATTAGCCTACAATGGTAAAACACAACATGGGCTATGCTAAAAAGTGTTAAGCTTGTCATCAACCTTTTGAGCCATTACATCCAACAATCATATCTTGGCCATTTGATGGTTGAAGACTTGACTTGGTAAGACCATTACCTAAGAATTTGATGGGGTATATGTATATACTTGTAGCCACAGATTACTTTTCAAAGTGGATAGAAGTTGTACCTTACAAAGAAGTGAAGAAAGATACTGTTGCAACTTTCATTTGCATTAATATCATTTATCAGTATAGTATACCAAGATACATCATGACTAATAATGAGAAGCAGTTTGACATGAGCAAATTATGTGCACAGTTTGACTTCAAGCAATATCACTCTTCAGTGTACCATGCTCCAGCAAATGGGTTAGCAAAATCTTTTAACAAGACTTTATGCAATCTTCTCAAAAAAATGGTTAATCGTTCAAAAAAAAGGCTAGCATGAAAAGATAAGAGAAGCTTTATGGGCTTATCCTACTACATATCACACACTAACTTAGGTTGCTCCATATTCACTTGTTTATGGTGTAGAAGTTGTTCTACCACTTAAACAACAAATACCACCATTAAGGATTGTAATTCAAGAAGGTCTTGCTGATGAAGACAATCTGCATCTATGCTTAGAGGAAGTAGAAGCCTTGGATGAGAAAAGATTGAAGCATAACAATGCTTGGAGTGTTATCAAGCTCGATTGTCCAAAGCTTTTAACAAGAAAGTTAAGCCACGATTATTTCAAGTTGGAGACTTAGTCCTTGCTGTGAGAAGACCCATAAATACCACATATCGCATGGGTAATAAAATTTTTCAAAATAGGATGGACCATATGTTGTTCGAGAAGTCTATACCAATGGTGTATACAAGATTGTTGATCAAGATGGTGTCAAAGTCGGATCGACCAATGGTAAGTTTTTAAAGCAATACTATGTTTAAAACATGATGCTCCTAAACATGAGCTTAAATGTTCTTCAAAAAAATGTTGCTCCTAAGCACGAGTTTAAACTGCATATTCAAAAAAAAAAGAGAAAATGCTTGCTAAGTTGAAAATCCCTTTTGGGACAACTTAGGCAAAAGTTAGAGCACAAAAAAATAATAAATAAATAAATAAAATATAATGAACTACGTTATTACTTGATCCTTTAAAGGCATGTAGGCAACTTGGTTTCATTGCCAAGTTCAGTCAACAAAAAAAAATAATATCCAAGTTGGTTTATACATACCGAATATGGGTTCGTCAACAAAGAGATATGATTCGTTTTAATGGGTTCATCTTCCTTGAAAAAAATGACAAGATAATCTTTGCAGTCTCTGAAATATGATGTGATGATTCTTGTAGACACCTCTTTTTATTCGGGCTAGTTTTAGCGTCCTAGGACTTAGGTGAAAGATGATAAAATCAGAAAATAAAAATAAAAATAAAAGCTGAGGGATAACTTTTGGATGCCTTGTTGCCAGGCACTATTAGATGACATGGCGCCAGGTGAAAATTTTTTTTGGAAGGTCTGAAATGCCTATGGGTCACCTTAGAGACAAATGTAAGATGAGGCATCAAATGCCATTTTTCATGGTGTCATCGGAGTCACCTAAAGGAGTACCCAAACCAATTTCCAGCTGTTTGTGTCCAAGTTAAGGAAAATCAAGAAGCCGCAGATACATGCAAGTTTTAGTGGTGCACAAGTATTGATACGAGGCTTTATGGCACCAAAAATTTGAATTCTCAAATGTAGCATTGATAAAAGAGGGTTTGGTATCAATACCTAAGATGTGGTATTGATACCTAGCATGTCTATATCGATACAGACCTTCGCTATAGCTATAGTTATGATTTTTTACGAAACGTATCGATACACAAGCATAAGTATCGATACAAGCCCATAAAGTATCGATACATGCCTCCAAGTCACGAGACTGGAAACATTTTTTTGCTCTTAGTATCAATACACAATTCATTGTATCAATACCCATGGGTAAAATTGCGTTATATATGGATACACAACGTTCTGTATCGATACACAAAGACACATTTGCCTAGTTCGAGCTATTTTTCAACCACTGCACCATTTATTCAAAATCTGATTCAAACATATTCCTTGCTCCAAAAATCAAGAAAATTCATACCAGGCTTCATCTTTGGGCTTGTAATTGGATTGAAACAAAATCTTGAGGTCCAAATAGCCAATGACAAAGGACATTTCATGACATTAGGCAATTAGTCCAAGGGTAAGGTTGAACTTACCCAATGCTTAGCTGAATAAAGTAGTCTAGATCCACTATTTTTGCTAAGCAAACCAATGGGTTTGCATGGCAGTTGAGCATTGAACTTGACCTCTATATAAGGTACATGCACTAAAACCCCAAAATGTCCTTGCTCTTTTGTCTTTTGTCTCTATGGCCACATGGCTATATAATCCAACCTTGGACTCAGCTGGGAAAAAGGAAAGAGAGGAGATTCCCGGTAGAAAAAGGCTCTCATTTATTCCTTCATTCCTTTTGTTTTCTATTTCCACCAAAAACTAAAAAAAAAAAAACTCTTTTCCATTTTCGGATCCCTTCAAAACCACCATTAAAAGTCCTTCCAAAAACTTTCATTTCACTCACAGTCCCTTTCAAAACTCCCCTTTATCCATACCTAACTAAGAAGCCTCTCTTTTTCATCTCCCTTTTACTGTTTAATCCAAAAAGGTGAAGTTCAAAACTGCTGTTCAGAGAAAAGGCTGAAGTTTGAAACTTTTGGTATATTCCCTCTACTTTACTCTGCATATTCTCTGATTTTTCAATATTTTCATCATCCTAGTGACCTTTCTATCTTACCATAACCCTTCAAAAGTTCTCATGCATTGTTGCTGCCTTGTTTATTGTAGTCTTAGAGTGTTAATGCTTTCTTGTTGCCTTAATGTTACATGGTAGGCCAAACATCTTGTCTTTCATTCTGACGTCAAAATAGCCCCCTTATCTTTGCATTTTCTATCATATTTCATCTATTTTTACATGCTTAACACATGGTTAACTGTCTATCTTAACATGTCTTTTATATATATATATATTCATGCATTTTCTTGTGTTTTAAGGAGTCTCATGACATCCAAATGCTATTTTGACAACTTTAGCTTGTATTCTTTTATTTAAATGAGTTCATACATCTCATTTGTCATCTTCTCAGGTCTTTGTCACTTATTTCCATGTCAACATGTCACAGGTGTGTGTTTGATGCCTTGTCTTTGTTCATCTTAGTGCACGTTATGTTTTGTTTATGATATTCCTGTCAAGATGCATGGTTGTTTATTAAAAATCTAATTTTCTAAAAGAAATCCCCAAGTTAAGTTCATGCTACCTCCAATAGATGAAGAATAGAATAGACTTAAAGCATGGCCACCATGAAATGGCCATAAACTTAGAGTTGCCACCGATCATTTCAGGCTAGGCAAGATTGAATGCCTATTGAAAATAATATTACGAGTTACAAAGCTCAAAACACTAATTTCAAGGTCTAAAAATGAGAAACGTAATAATATCATAAACAAGCAATCGCAAACAAAAGAACGTAAAAAAGGAGGGACGATTGAAATGTATCTTATAATTAGCTTCGATTATTGAAAAAAATCGAGATGATAATTTTAGAGATCGGTCTGGATTTGGAGGTAATTTAAAGAACAAAGATGATTTTTATCAAAAGAATTTAAGGGATCCAGAAGAGAGACAATTTTAAGTTTTTGAGGTAAAAATAAGGTTGGAGTATCCCTTCGGTGAGGTGGGGTTGGAGTATCCCTTAAATAGAGTTATGAAAATAGTTAAGATTAAAGTGAATATTTAAATTTTTAATGAAAAATAGGGTTGGAGTATCCCTTTTAAGTAGTGTGGTTGGAGTATCCCCAAAGTTAGGAAAACATTTAAGAACAAAGAGAAAATTTAAGTTTTTAAATTAAAAATAGGGTTAGAGTATCCCCTTTGGAGTAATGAAGTTGAGGTATTTCCACTAGCAAAAATTTTAATATGAAATCCTATTTTTTGTATTTTAATCTTAATTTGAGTCAAAAGGAGCTAATCTTGTGGGGGAATTAACCGGATGCATTTCGAGACGCCCGAACGTCTCGAAAAAAGGAGATTCAAAAATTAGGTTGAAAATAAGGAACAACATTATATCCCCTCTATTCTCGCATTTTTTTGGGCATAACCGAAAGCTTGAGGGGGTAAATAAGGTATCGTGGGAAAGGAAGCTCAACAAGGTTTAATATAAAAATATTCCAAAAATTCTAGAAAATCCCTTTCTAGATGGAAATTTATTTTCGAATTTAGGTTCATCTCAGCACTGGCAACATTTATAATTAAAAGGGCATGATGGATTTTGAAAAATCGTTCCAAGCTTATCCTAGATCATTAGATCATAGATGATACCTTTCCGAAAAAATAATTTTGTGAACTCTTTGGGAAAAATATTTGGAAATTTCGTAAAAATCATCTGATGGGATGAAATGGCCCAAACAGAATGTTGCACGCTGGTTCTAAGGGTTTCAGATAGGAAAGGTTCAAAAAATCATAGCTCCCTCGTCCAGGATGATCCAAGTGCAAATAAGACACCGTTAGAAAGGTAATTCAATGCCCTTTAAAGGAAAAATATTAGAAAAATAAAAAGAAATATTTATGGTTCAAAAATGAGTTTTCAAATTTAGACTACATTGTTGCCAAAGCAAAAATAGGGGGATTATTCAATATTTTGGTTTTTTTGAAGATAGGCTTGGGTTTAGGACATCCGAATGTCCACAACAGAAAGTAACACGGGCTTCACAAGTTCATGCCATAATCCCAAGTAGTTGGGGATAATGGAACAACCTGTTGACCATGTCATAAAAAGGAACATGAGACTCAAGATCAATGATTAATACTAAAAATGATTTCTTTTTTTTTTTTTGAAAAATGGACTTATTTCACCATGAATACAGAGCTAAAATATTGATTTTCCCCTAAGATTAGGAGATTAATTTGATGAAAACATTAAGTCCATACTACTTTTTATTTATTGAAGGTAACATGAACTTAACTTGGGGATGTTTCTAAAAATCAGTTTGTAAGAAACAAGCAAGCATTTTAATGGAGATATCATGAACAAAATACAGCATATATAAAGATACACATGGATTAAACATGCAAACATGCAAAGATGACATTTTGACATGGAAATGGGTGACATAGATGCAAGAAGATGAAAAAATGGGTGCATGCAGATCATAGAAACATGTTTATACAAAGGAGTGGATGTTGGGGTTGTCAAGACAACATTTTTATTTCATGAGCCTCTTTAAAATAGAAGAAAAATACTTGAACATACGTAAGATATAATAAGGTGACCATGTAAATATGAAATAGATATGTGAATATGGAAGAAACATGGCAACAGATGCATGAAAGAGGTTGTATAATGATGAAAATGAAGAATGGTGAGTTTATATATTTAACAGCATCAAGGTGTCAAGAAGGTCATCAAGATCCTCGGACTACTACAACCAAGGTAACAAATATGCATGAGAGTATTAGAAGGGTCATGGACATGAAGGGCTCACTAAAATGAAATGTATGATCAAAATAGAAAATAGATGGAGCAAGGTAAAAAAATACCAGCAAAAGCTTAAAGTTTCCTCTTTTTTTGAAGCAGTGACTTTAAGCTTAGTTTCTTCCCCTTTTTTGCTATTATTTAGCAAGAAAATGGTGAAAGGAGAAAGCTTTCTGGTAATATGGTTGTTGATGGGGTGTTTTGAGGATGAAAGTATGTGAAGTATTGAGTTAGTGAATGTGTTTTGGTGGTGGTTTTAGGGAGCTATGGGAATAGAGGTTGGTTAAGCGTGAAAGGCAATGGAACAGTGTTTTGGTGAGTTGTTGGAGCTAGGGTTGATGGAAGATTTGTAGGGATGGATAAAGAGTTTTTTGGGATTTTTAGAGAGCTTTTTTGATAGCTGAGAGTTTTTTTTTTAGATGGGAAAGAGTCTTCTTTTTCAAATAGTTGAAAGTCCCCCTTTTAATCTAATGCTTAGCCAATTCCTTTAAGGGAATAGGCAAGGGCATTTTTTATTTTTCTCTCCTAGACCAGGGAATATCTCCAACTACCATGCTCAACTGGTTTTTTTTCTCATTGGTTCTGTCATGCTGAGAAAGAGAGCAGAAAGGCTGCAACAACCTCTTAGCTAATGATATGCTTGTCACCCTCTTACAACCATATATCTTGTGAAAGTGACCTTTGTCATTTGGTTGTTTGGGCTCTAAAATTTGTTTAAATCCGATCATAGGCCTAAAGCCAAGGTTTGCAATGTTTATGATGGTTTCATGGTGCCAATAACATGTTTGAATTAGATTTTTGAAGGTTGAAAAATGGTCTAAGCAAGGCAAAATGCCTTACTGTATTGATACAAAACATGTTGTATCGATACACAAGGCAATTTTTACCCTTGAGTATTGATACAAGAAGGTGTGTATCGATTCTAAGAGGAAAAATTGTTTCTAGTCTCGAGCTTAGAGGCCTGTATCAATACTCCATCGACTTGTATCCATACATGCTTGTGTATCGATACATTTCACCAAAACCCATAACTTTAGCTACTGCAAAGGCTTGTATCGATACAAATATTCGAGGTATCAATACCATACCTTGGTATCAATACCATACCTTTAGTATCGATACTAAATGTAAATATTCAAGTTTTCTGCACCGTAAATGCCTCATATCAATACTCGTGTACCAATATAACTTGCACATACTCGCTGCTTCTCGAGTTACCTTAACTTGGTCACAAACGGTGAGAAATTGACCTGTGTATTCATCTGAATAACCTTGGTGACACCATGAAAAGTGGCCTTTGATGCCTTAATTTAATATTTTTGTTTAATACAGTCCATAAGCATTTTAAACCTTCCAAAAAAAAAAATTTGTCACCTCGCGCCATGTCGCCTAATAGTGCCTGGCGACATGGCACTCGGTAGTCGACCCCTAGTTTTTATTTCTATTTTTTGATTTTATCATCTTTTACCTTTCTCTTAGGATGCCAAAAACTAGCCTCGACAAAATGAGGTGTCTACACCCACAACCATCGTAATGTTCGAAAATAAATTGATTTACACAAAAAAGGCTACTTTGGTAGCATATTGTTTTAATCAATTTATTTTAAAAAATTAGACATCCATAAAAAATTAATTTTACCAAAATTTGAATTTAAATTTTTGAAAAGAAAAGCATAAAAAGAAAAGCCTTTTTGAGTCCTTCCAACCTAAGATTGGTAAAGAAACTACCTCTATCGACTTCGTAAAGCTCACATTTTTTGTCCATTTTTTCTTCAAATACTAGATTGAACTCAAAACACAACAATCACAAAATTTTTTTCAATCAAATTTGGAATTCATTAAATGAAGACAACCATAATCATTCTCACATTCAACAATTTAAATCTAAACTTGTCAAATCTAAGAATACCTAAAAAGATCACAACACAAATTCAATTAAGAATGTTATTTCTCAATGATTCAATATAAATTTGGCTCTGATGCTAGTTGTTAATCATTTATTTATTTATTTATTCTAGATAAAAACCTTAATCATGCTGAGATCCTTTATATTTAATCATTAAAAAAAAAGATTGGATGCAGAAGCATACCTAAATCCATAGGAACATATGTGTTCTTAAGTCTTGTGGTTCTTGATTTTCAAAATTAATGCATATAATCTACAGAAAACAACTCTAACCTTTCTGATGATGTGGTGTTAGAAAAGAACCATTTATATAATTTGCTAGCCACAACCATTTATGACTACACACACATTTTTTTAATTTCTAAGTTTAGCCCATCATAAATTAGAAATTAGGAAAATTAGGTCTCTACACATAATAAAGTCCATACTTTGTGATATGACTTAGGCCCATTTAAGCCTTTTTAGATCACTTTTAATTTGAGCAAAACCTTTATGATAACACATGATATACGACTATTATATATATGTCCAAAAATTTAACAAGATGAAGAAGAGCGTTTAAAGTAATAAATACATAATATAGTGAGGAAATGCAATGATGTCATAACAAATAAGCTTGTTCAATTTAATAAAAGAACACGTTCTTGCAAGAAAGAATAGTTGTTTCTATAATACCAACAAACCTTATAATTTTTTCTCACCTGGTTAATTTAGAAAGAAAGAAGAAAAAAATTTTTAGTCACATTAGTAAAGTTATAGTTACATGAGTTAAGTTGTTGATTGCTTAAACTAGTAGTTTGATTGAGATTAAGTTATACACCATGTTCTTATTTTTTTATTATTACTATTTATAAGTACTAATTTTAGGTTTTATTTATACGAAAAGGATAAAGGTTTAGAGGAAATTGGGAAATAAAAATTTGCAAGGATTGGAATCAATTCTTAATCTTACTAGAATTCACCTATTAAAGAAATATGCGAATAATTTTGGTTGTGGAATCTAATGCATTCAGACAATTTTGTTTAAAACAAGTCTTAGGTGGAGTCCAAAGCATTTTTGGAATTTTTTTAGTGCTAGAATCTAAAGCATTTTTGGAATTTTGTTCTTAACAAAGTCTAAGGTGGTGGAATCCGAAGCATTCAGGAAATTTTGATCAGAAGTAGTCCTCAATGGTGTCATCCAAAGCATTCTGGTGGTAGCATCTAAAAATCAAGTCTTTAGTGTTATATTCAGAGCTTTTAGTGGTGATAGAAGGAATGTTATACATTCATGTCGTTGGTGGTATATTCAAAACTTTTGGCGGGCACCTACAATTCAAGTCTTAGGTGACGATATCCAAGATTTTGCGTGGTTAACTTTTGGGAGGTGACATACAAATCCCTTACTATTTTTTTAAATTTTTAGTTGAACTCATTCAAAAGATGAAAAAAAACCAAAAAAAGAAAGAGAATAAGCAAATTTAATTTTAAGTCATGCATTGTAAAGTCTAATAATTATTAGAGCTAGTAAAATAAATTTGAACTTGAAATCTCATTTGAAAAAATGTGAATCCATTTAAACTCGATTGATTAACAAAGTTAAAAACCCAAATCTCAGAAAAGCGAACCTAAAATGTCTGAGCTCGAAATAATCTGAAACTAAATTAACTTGGACCTAAGATCGACTTGAACTTGAGATCAACCCGCTCATAAACCCATAATAATCGGAATTAAGTACTAAAAATCCTAATGATCAAAATGTAATGAAAATTTTTTATAAAAAAACTTTAATTATTAATTTTACTCTAATTTTTTACTTTTTAATTTATATATATATGTATATATATATATACTTCTAAAATAATAATTTTACCTTTATTTGTTATTACTATCTCATAATTATGATCAAATAGTAAATTATTAAAATATTAAAATATATAATATATATCAAGTAATTTTTATCATGATTTAAAAAAAAAATAGTTTTAGTTAAGATTATATCACTAGAACGAACAATTGGACAATAACTAATAGTAGTATTTTTTTTTTTGTTGTCATATCAGTTCTTAAATCTTAGTATTTTAATCTTCAAATATAAAAATTTCCTTATTTTGATTTAAATTATTAGTGCACAATTTTATTTATATGTATGCATAATATAAATTATAATATATTTCCATGTTGAATATTGAAATTCATCAAATTAATTGTTTTAATATCAACATAATCATATATCAAATTTTCAATATCAATTTTTAAAACAAATTGATTTTATATAAATTAGATTTTTCTTATTGGTACTGTGGAGACTTGCACTCACTCTGCGAGGTATTATCCGCTTTGGTCTATTTGGGCTTATAGTTTTGTTCACAAAAGATGCCTCACTAATATGGGTTTCAAGTCTTTATATAAATACTATAATAGATTTTTAAAGTTTCCCGACGTGCGACTAGAGTATTATAAACTCTCTTGACGTCTTCATCAAGCCTAATATAAAACAGACAAAACTAAAATCACACCAGGCATTGAGATTCTAAAGGAAGCTATCACCGTGTAGTACTTAGCTCCTGTAGGATTCTAGAGGTAGCTCTCACAATATAGCACTTAGCTCAAGTTGGTTGATACATTGCTTTCATACTCGCATTTAACCTATGAGATATTGTTTGCTTTGGCCTATTGGGCCCATGATTTTATCTGCAAAAAGCACCTTACAAGTATTGGTTTTAAGTCTCTACATAGATACTATAGTAGATCATCGAAGTTTCTTGATGTGGGATTAAAGTGTTCTAAACTCCCCCGTTTTAAAGCAACAGAACAGATAGAACCAGTATCACATCAAGCATTAGGATTCTAAAGGTAACTACCACCAGGTAGCACTTGGTTCCCATAGGATTCTAAAGGTGGCTCTTGGAGATTTTTTTTTTTCTTTGGCCTATTAGGTCTCACGGTTTTGTCCATAAAAAGTGTCTCACTTGTGTGAGTTTCAAATATATATATATATATATATATCATAAAAAATACTCAAAAATTTCTTGATGTAGGATTAGAGTATTACAAGTAAAAATACAATGTAAGGTGGATGATTGATTATTAATTAAATAGTAATATAGATTATTTTCCCTTTTGGCTAAAAAGAGATATTTAAAAATTAGAAATTCTTTTTACTACATAAAGCCTTTAGGGTGCTTATAAACTTCACTAACAACTAAAACTTATCGCTAAGCAAGCTCCAATATAAGGATTAGTGAAGCTGAATTGTTGACGGTGCTACACAGTCGAATCAGGTGAATTAGCTATTGATGGCATATACTGAGATAGTGAGATTGGTTATTGACTTTACCCGCCGGCTTGGTCGAGGCAATATTTGATTAAAGAGGTCCATAGGACTCGAATTCTAAAGCTCATTCTATTATTAAACCAATTTGTAGACTTTGTTTAAGGTTCACTCTGTTTTGGTTGTTTGCAAAATTTTAAAACCATTGCATAAAAAGCTCCCTTGCATCAAGTGTTATTTATTTATTTATTTATTAGTGCCAATAGTTAATGAGGTGACGATGACAGTGTTCAGAAATTCAATGTATAGGAAGGTTAATTATTATGATGATATTTTCACGAATTGGGCACATTTTGATTGAGGTTTCAAAATTTTATCGGTCATTAGATATGGTTTACTTCATATGATTTAAATAAGAGTGGCTAGGCTTTGTGCTTGTAGGCACTAAGTGGTTTTTTATTTCTTAAAAAATAAATAAATAAAATTTTTTATGGAAATAAAAGGACCTTTGGAATCCAAATTTTATATATAATTCCTTTGTTAAAATTCTAATAAACGTAGAAGGTTCACAAACTTGTTTATTTTTTAGAAGAATATTTTTGAGGAACCATAATCTTTTCCTTTTGTTTTAATAATAATACCGTGAAGAATGGGATTCAAACTCTATTCTTCAAGTTTGAAGTCACTTTAACATACTAGTAAATTTTATATATTCGAAGTTTTTTGAAAAGCTTTTGCATTAGTAATACCTCCAATTTCCCACAATCCTTCAACTAATTCCAATCATGGTAGCTATCAAAATTTCTGCATTTTTGAATCTTGATACTTCTTTCTTTGATATTATTGATAAATAAGAAAACAAAAAGGATTGACAAAAAGCTGTAGTATCAAACAAGCTAAACTAATTTATGACCTTAGCAGTGCAGATAGGATGGGATCCAAAATAAACAAGCTTAGCTTTCTGGTTTGCTTATTCAACAAAATGAAAATGTAGACCTAGTAATCTTGTCGAATTTAACATTGCTGACATGTTCGTCTGTGTCTTTCACTACAAAATACTTTGATAGCAGGAGTAGATAGGGAAAGAGAGCCATGCAATGTTAAACGACCCTTATCTTTGACAAAATGTTATTGCTGTAATCACCCTTTCTGTCTTACACTGACCTGGGCTCTTCCTTGGCTTCAAATGAAGGTCTTGCTCCATTGACGGCTCCTCTGGCACTGTCCAACTCCCTTGAAGCGGAATCACCATTTTGGGACCCAATCTCCGGTGTATCATCTACTATCCACTCATTCATTTGATCTATCTCATCAGCCACAATGTCATAGACGTTCACACCCATGTCAGAATGCTGCTGCTGCAGTTGCAAATTGTAATGAACAAATGTCAGATCACTTAATAGCTGGTGCTCGATACGATCCCTTCCTTTTGTCAGCAGCTTCTCTACCAAACTCCTGTCGAGCCTGTATTTTGAAGCACCAACACAAGTCTGGCTCAAAATTCTTGTCGCAAATCGCTGCAACTCCGGACACTGTTCTCCATAACGAGACCACCACATGACTGCATTCACATTCTCGTAGGATATAACATTATGTTAAAAATATCTAAAAAGTATAAGAATTTGTGAAAGAGGAAAATATATAGTAATTTTACCAGGAGAAAAGTGCGTCCTTTGATGAACAGTACTCCCCTCTCCGAACGCACCTCTAGAATGTGTATACGCATCAAGCTGTTGTAAGATTCTATCTTGAATAGGCTGATCTTGAATCATACGGAGAACACAATATAACAGCCCATAGGTAACCTCAGAATCACTTTGGAAATCAGTTGAATAGAAAAGACTTGGATTAAAAAAGTAGCCCGCGGCATGGAGGTGGCTATGGAGATGGCCATCCCAGATCTCATCAATCACATCCCAAACGGGCTTATATTGAGATTCCTTGCTATTGCTTTCCTCTTTAATTGTCTCCTTAACTTGATCTATAGTTTCATATATGTATCCCATTTGGGGTTTATCATCCCCGGAGATCAAACTTAGAACACGTACTAGAGGTAGAGCTATCTTTACAACCATTCCAGCTTCTTTCCAGAATGAAGGATCCCTTACCAACTCTGCCACCCCCTTGCCCTCTGGCCTAGAAGACCATGTTGAGGTGTTCCACTCAGAGGACGCAAACATGGCTTGGATGTTTTGCTTTTCCGATATAATATTCTCTAGAGTCACGAAAGGCATGGCTGACCTTACCTTGGTAGGTTTCATAAGATCATGACCATCGGTATATTCTCTCAGAAGGTTTAATACTGTCGCACGGCCACGAGTGAATTTCAAAATGGTCTTGGCCTTTTCTAATGTCCCTTCAATGTCCCCCATCATTGCAATCTTTTCTAACATTAGCTCAATACAATGAGATGCGTTCACAGTCCAAAACACACTCTTCCACCTATCCGCGAACTGCTTGCCAATATCTCCCACCCAACCTATTGTAGAAAAGGCAATGATTTGAACTACATTTTCAGCCCCAACCTCACTAATAACCCCATCTAACAATAACTGCAATGTGTCAACATCATCAACAATGGCAGATACATCAGAAGAACGAAGATAAATTGGGCCCTGAGGGCAATCCACGATAAAACTAACCAAGTTTCGACCTTTTTCATCAATCCATCCATCCAACAAGATGCTGCATCCAGTGTCTGCCCATGACTGCCTTATCTTGTTCACATATTCTTGCATTTCCTTTACTTCATCCTTAAGAATCCACCCTTTCAATTCCTGACAACTGGGGATCATATACTTTGTCTGACCAGGATGCTGGGTATCGTTTATCATCCTTTGAAAGCTAGGAGAGTTCACAACCTTAAAATCGATACCATTTTCAAAGAAAAATCTACCAATGCATTTTTTCTTTTGGTTGGACAACGAGTCTTCGATTGGATAACCAAAAACAGCACTTTGTGAAACTATCCTTTCGCCGGGAAGTATTACAGCTTCTAAATCACCTTCAGACATAGAATCTGCATTTTCATATTCTCCATCTGCATTTTCATATTCTCCACTCCCACTACCAGATGATTCAGAACTGTGACGCCTCATTTTCTTGGCAACATTATTACTGGAGTTTTCATTTCTCTTCAAGGGAAGATCTTGTTGAAACAGGTCTCTGACTTCCATGCGGAGACGTCTGGGTCGCTCTTGTAACATGTTTCTGAACTCCATCTTCAAATCTTCTGGAACCTTTTCGCAAGGGATCACATCCCCCCGTACACCACCCAAGTGTTGCTTGAGACGGTAAAAACCACTCATCTCTTTCCCACAGTAAATGCACTGGACTCTCTGCCTTTTTCGATCCACAGCTTTACCATGATCATGAACATTAATGGAGCCTTCACCTGATGCCATCTTATTTCTTTCAAAAATAATTATTTCCAAAGATGAACCTGGATTCACCCAGAAAATCTGTTAAGCACTTTCAGCAAGCTTTGAATGTGCATACAGTAAAAATGACCAAGCAAAGTTAGGAATTAAATCTTGAGGCACATACAGTATAAATTACAATTAACAAGGAACGATATGAAATTCAAAATGGTTTAATATTTGATGAACTATCAGTTTATCTCCATACACTAACAGTAAATTACGTGATGCTATGTGTTGAAAAGTATGATTATTTATAGTTATTTTTAAAAATTTTAAAATGTTTTATTTATTTATTATTGAAGTGTCATTATATTATTCAATGTTAGTATATAACTCCATACATTGACAGTATATCAAATACTAACTTAATAAAATGTGTTCAAGATACACAAAGTGACATAAACATTTCAAAATATAGGTTTGTCATAACTCCTTACACTTCTGTTCACAAACATAGATCAAGAGCATATATCATGCGTCAGTGCATTAATTTTTGTTAAAACGAAATTATAGCCACCCAACTGAACCTTTGATAAATCATCATCAACAAATTTGGTAAAAGAACTGACTTTAAGTGCCGCCATCTAAACCTGGCAATTTTGGATGACATGGTTTGTAACACAACATGAACAAAATATGAAAAAAAAAAAAAATATGATATAGAACATAAAACGTCATAAAAAATAACATGATACAAATACACAAACATAAAAAATCTATATAATACGAATTATTAAGATGTCAAAATTTATGTAAATATTATATAAATATGTAACACTTTAAATATGTTATGAGAGGAATACAACATTAATATACGCATTGCGAGATGCCATCACCGATGCTCTCCCTCCCAAAGCATAAATTAGCAGGCAAAAGGCCAAACCCCTCACACATAACCATCCAAACAATGCTTGAAGACCTTAAAAGGAATGTCCACCATCTAATGCATTTTTATACCATTTTCTTCTTTTCTGAGAAATAGAGAAAGCTTGAATAGAGCAAAGACAACATTGTATACATTTTAATGAGAGCGCATTACCTAAAAATTACTACAATGTGATTGATCGATTATAATTTTGTATTGTGTAAACTCATAAAAATATTATGTGAAACTTATACTTTTTAAGTGATAAATTTTATTTAATTTTATGTTGTAATTTGATAATTAAAATATTATAACAAAAAGAATTACAAGCAAATAATCCCATTTTAATAGTATAATTTAGAGATATTTACTTTTATGTAAACAACAAGGAATAGGTTTGTAAAAAATAAAATAAAATAAAGATAATTTAAGATGCCTGTGTCAAGGTTGTGAGTTGAATTTTTTTCTCATTCTATCAAGGATTAAAATGGGACAGATACACCTAAGTTGTTCATGACCGGATCAGGTTGTGGTTTAATTTTTTTAAATCTTTTATGTACGTTTGGTTTATATGCTTGTTTTATTATTTAAAAAATATTTGAATATTTTATATAAATATTTATATATTTTATAATTAAATTTAAATAAAAAATATTTTATTAATTAAACAATATTCGAACTAGACCGAACCGACCCAAATAAAAATATCTCATACACTCTCCCCAATTTAAACCGCGGTCGTCAGACTCACTTGGCCTTGAACAAGTCCAGATGCGTCCAAATGGAGACAAAACTAGACAAATTTTTTTCGACCTCATTAAATATCTAAACAAAGATGAAATGAAAGATAAATTGTTTAGTCACTTTTTTTTTCCAAAATTGAAGAAAAATGTTACTGAAATAGGAAAAAAGAAAAAAAATCGAACAAGCTGACGCTTGGGTTTGGTTGTGATTAGGATTGTAATTAAACCAAATGAACAAATAAGATGGGTGAGTTCGGCTCAGCTTTAAAATTTTAAAAATTAAATAAATTGATCGATCATGAAAACCTGATAGAACAGACTGAATTTATGTGAGCAATCTAAGTAATCGAAATTAATAGATTTAGTTTTGTCTGTCGTATCGGTTATGAGTTGGGTAGGATAATTAGATTTAGTATAAGTAGTATAATTATGAGTTGGGTAAGATAATTAGTTTGGATGTGGTTAATAAAAATAAAAATATATAGTTTATTTATTTTTCAAGTAGATGTCAATTTGTTCGATAGGTTCAGGTTAAAAAATAAAAACCTGTAAACCGATTGAATAAATTTATTTAAATTGACTTGCAAAATCAATCTTTATTTAACCAAACGGATCGAAAAAGATCATTTTCGGTTGATTTAGTCGATTTAATCAGTTCGTACTCGCCCCAATCAAATAATAAAAAACTTGAGCTCAAATTTGACTCAAATTCAATTGGATTTTATTTTTAAAACTAAATCTCATTTTGAAATAAAAATTGAATTGTTCAAATTCTAAAAAGTAAATTTTCAATTTTCATTATAAACTTTAAACTAGGGTTAGCAAAATAATCCAAACCTATTAGGTTTGGACCCTACCCATAGAGGTAGGTTTTTTTGAAAACCGGATAGGTGGGTTTTCTTGAAAATGGGTTTGGGTGAGGGACGGGTTGTTTCATTTTTCTTTTTAATAAAAGTTTCAGGTTCAGGTCAGGCCAGTTTTTTAGAAAATCCACCCTACCTCACTTTGAAATATTTACTCAAATACCCGTATAATATTATAACTACTTTATATATATATATATATATTGAGATTTCTTAATTTTATAATATTTTATCACATATATTTAATTTAATTTTGTAAAAATTAATATAATATAAAACATAAAATAAAAATTCGACACAAGACAAGGTTGGTTGGGGTCAAAGAGAGCCTTCTCATTTTGATCGGGGTCGAGAGCTAAAAATTCTTTATTAAAATCGGGTTCAAGATGTGTTTAGATAAATGTGTATAAAAGTCGGATCAAGATCAGAACAATGAAAAAACTGCCTACCCTGTTACATTGCTAACCTTACTTTAAACTCGAATTCATCTTAATTTAGATTTTTTTTATTAGTAATTAAAAATAACAATATACTAATGCTTTTCCTAATTTTAAACACAGATTTCTAGGTCTGGATATAATAACTTTTTCGGTAAACAACTAATAGGAATATGAAATGTGAAGTTCAAAAATCCATCTCAGCATGGGTATCAAAAGGAGATAAAAGGAAAAGGAGAGACATTTCTTAATGAAAGGCAGAATCTACTACATGTACAATAAATAATAATAATAAAAGGCTGTAGATTTTGTGTTCACGTATGTAAATGCACTCTCTTTACTCATCAAGATAAACAAACTAAAAGGAAAAGAAAGAAAAGTCAAATATATCAAATTGAAAATAAAAGAACTTTTATGTTCAACTTATGGTAATAAATAAGGGTTGCTCGGATGAGTCTTCATTAAAAAAAAAACAACAAACACCAACAAAAAGTACCAACAAGCAAAGAAAGAAAACAAAAAGCCTTTATAACACCCGATAAATCTGAAAAGGGAACAGAAGAAAAAGAAATAGCTATCTTTTTAGGTTGATCTAACAATGATATAGATGATGTTTGATCCTAAGCCAAAACCAGAGTCAAAGTAATACATGCAGTACACGTTTGAAATTAAGGCAAAGGAAATACCTTTAAAGGAGAAGTGAGGCTGAAGAAGTGTCTGTTGTTGGAGGGTGAAGGACAGTTGCTGAGAAAACAAGGAGCTTAGGGGACAAGACAGACAAGGAGAAGAAAAAGAAGGAGATACGGCAAGAAAGGCTAGAGCTTGATAGCATGAGAATGGCCTCTTTCTGAGTTTTGTGTGTCACTGACTGGCTGCTTCCTGGTTTTTATAGGTGGGATCAACTGCCAAGGTATCCATGCGGTGGACCAATGCTAATTTAGCGGGACCCACCTGTTTTTAGGCACGGAGCCTGAGTAGGGGGACCCACTTTTTCTTGGCCTTATCAGTTATTGCCATTCTTTTTGGCCAAGGCCACCTTTCCATCACCCAAAACAGAAATTCGCGTTCGTAAATTATTTAGATTCGATTAAAAATTTTAAATTGGATCTAGTTATTTTCAAAATGGGTTTGAGATTGAATAGTTGAATGAATCAAAATTTAAGTATTTTAATATTTAATTTAAAAATTTATAAATTTAATAAAGTTTTGTATTATTATTTTTAATATATTTTAATTAATAATAAAAATTTTTAATTTGAGTTTGAATTTAAGAGTAAATAATTATATTTAAAAGTTGAACATGAAAATTAAATAAATTTTTTATTAGATAAATAAATTTAATTAAATAAATTTAATTAGTTTAATTTTTATCTTGAATAAAATAAAAAAAAATTAAACTCACTAATATTCAAGACGAATTTCAAATCAAATTCAAATTAAATTTTTATTATTTAAACTTTACTCGACTGAATCCTAATCACATCCTAATCACAACCAAACCCAAGTGCTAGCTCATTGGTTTTTTTTTTTTGTTTTTTTCACTTAGTAATATTTTTCTCCAATTTTGGAAAAAAAATTGAACTATTTTATTATTGCCATAGCCATAAGAATTTCTTTTTTTTCCTTTTATAATTAATAGCCATTGAAATTTCAATTTATTGTAATCATCTAACTTGATGGTAAAAATCTTCAATCAAAAAAATTTTATTTAATTATAAAAGTATATTTTTGTGTGCTTTTTTTAAGAAGTCACAATTTGATCTTTAAAAAAAATCATTAACATATGGATGTTTGAGTTGTTTATAGGTTAAGTCGAATCTAATTAGGTTTGAATAATAAAAAATTTGCTTATTCAAGGGTTGATCAATTAAACCTCTAAGATTCAGTTTTTTTTCTATTCAAATATTCAAATATTAATATTTTATATTTTTAAATATTTTATGATTATAATTAAATTAAAAAATAAACTCGAGTTTGTCGTATTGAGCCAAACAAGTAATAGACCTTTGGACATGCCTGCTCCCGTGTACAAGTTTAATCCAACTAATCATTTGAAATAGAAAAAAAATATCTAGTATATACATGGAAACATGTGCGGGCAACACAATAAAACGTTACAAATATATCAAAACAATCAGGGTGGAGCGTCCTCATTATGGCTTTCTAAAAATCTTTGGAATCCTTTCAATATATAAGTCTGTGTATTTATAAATTAAATATAATTAACTTTGCCCTAAAACATAAATTTATATTTATATTTTTTTATTTTTTTATTTTTCTATAAATTAATTTTTTGCATGAGAATATAGATAATATAATTATTAGTCTTGGCTCCCCAAAAAATCTTTTAAATTTTTTTTGATACATTTTACAATTTTCTTTTAGTGGTTGATCAAATAAAGATATTATAAACTTATCCTTTTTATTGTTGGCTAAGCTCAATATACTCAAAAAAAAAAAAACTTAGTTTTCTTTATTTTTATATTTAATCCCTAATAAAAACTAGGACTAACTCTGCCTGGAAAACAATAATATATATATATATATATATCAAAATCAATAATATGATAATGATAGTTATCGGCTTTTATGAAATTTATTATGTGGATAGAAATAAAACATAAAACATAATAATGACAACAAATATCCTTTTTAAGTGAACAAAATGCAATTATTATAAAATAAAGAAAATTTTAAATATTAAACAAATAATTTTAATGTGTAAAAAATTCATTTGCTATCTATTTGATTTCAAATATTTTAGATTTTGAAAAGAGAAAAAAAAATTTCCTTATAAGAGATGATTCTACCCAAAAAAATCAAAACAAGTTATGGATAAAATTTTTTTTAAATGGAAACATGTGTAAACAAAGTAACAAGACGTTACAGGTGATATTACTGAAACAATAATATTTATAAAAAACGGATATATTATAATAAATATTTATTGAACTTTACAACGATTATTAAGTGAATGAAAGATAAAACATACAGATAAAAATAAGAAAGTATAAAACTAAATTAGTTTTACATATTTTCATAACTCTTTTATAATATTTATATTTTAACAAAGTGGCTGCTGTATTTAAATATAATTGTACTCATTTTGTACATTAAATTTCGAATCAATTTAATATCCCTATTATATCGATTGAGAACATTATTTTTCAATATATATTTAATGATTGAAATTTTTTACATTAAACAAATAGTTAAATATTTTTAATTTACTCAAAACTTAGCATACGTAATCTCCATGAATAGAATGTAAAATACGATGGTTAGATTAAATAAATATAAATTGAAACATGAGTAGACAAAAAATCAAAATATAAGAGATAAAAAAATATCTATAGAAAAAATAATAAGATGTCACAGATATATAACAATGGTATTTCAAAAACAATAATAGCTATAAAAAAATGATAATATTTATCAAAAAATGATAATATTGTAATATCATTACTGGAATTTATGGTGGTCATTGTTAAACCTTTTAGTGGTGAATAAAATAAAGAGGGGGTGAATTGATTTCTCAAAATTTTGATAAATTAAAACTTTGATAAATAAAATAAAGAAATTTAAACAATAAACTTTGGAATGCAAGTTAGTGAATAGAAATAAACAATTAAAGGCAAGGGAAAGAGAAACAAACCCAATGATTTAGAGAGATTCGCCTCACTACCTGGGCCTTACTTACCTCGGATTTTCACAATTCACTAATAAAATTTATATTTATTTAGTTAGTTCTTTTTGTCTATAACTTAATTTTATTTATGAGAATATAGATAAATAAAAATATTAGTCTTAGCCTCCAAAAAATTTAAATTGATGCACTATACATTTATCTTTTAATTGCCAACCAAATGAAGATATTATAATTTTATCGTTTGATTGTTGGTTAAATTTAACATTTTAATTTAAAAAAAAAAACTTAATTTTCTTAATCTTTATGTTTGACCTCGATAAAAAATTGGCTAGCTCTGCCCCTGAAAACAGTAATATATGTCAAAATCTATAATATAATAATAATAATTATTAGACATTATGACATTCATTATGTCAATAAAAATAAAAAATAATAACTAAAAAAAATTGCATAACTTTAAGTGAACAAAATGTAATTTTTATAAAATAAAGAAAGTTTTAATATTTAAAAACTAATTGTAATGTGTAAAAAAAATCATTTGTTATCTATTTGATTTTAAATTTTTTAAATCGAACAAATAGTTAGATATTTTCAATTCATAAAAAACTCAATATGTGTAATCTATATGAACAGAATGTGAAATATGACGGTTGGATTAAACTAATATAAATCGAAACATTTGGAGACAAACAAAAAATCAAAACATATAAGAGAAAAAATTATTTATATGGAAACATGTGTAGATACAATAATAAGACTCTATAGATATATGACAGAGATATTACCAAAATAATAGTATTTATCAAAAATGATAATATAATAATAATAATAAACGATCATTACGTGAATGAAAGATAAAACATAAAGAAAAAATAAGAAAATTATTTTACATTACTTGTAAGTTACTCATAATTCAACATGCATGGTCTACGTGAATAGAATGTGACATACGAGGTTGGATTAAACAAATAAAAATTGTGTTATAAAGTTTTGAAAATATATAAAATTAATTTAGTTTTAAATTAGTGTAAGTGTAGAAAATTAATTTAGTTTTGTACTAGTGTAAGTAAATTTCTCTTCTTATAAAGTAGAGGGATATACTTACAATAATATAAAACTAAATTAGTTTTACATATTTTCATAACTTTTTATGTGATTTATACTTTCATAAACTGATCATTTTATTTAACAATATAATTATACTCATTATGTGTATAAAGTTATCGATCTAATATCTTCATTATATGATTAGAATATAGACATGTCCACGTTCATTTACTAGTATAATACAACTAATCACTTGAAATAGTAAAAATATCTATCATATACATGGAAAAAGTTGTACATAACATAATCAAGCGTTACAAATATATAAAAACAATCAGGGGTTAAGTGTCCTAATTACAGCCACCCAAAAATTTTGGAAATTCCCTTAACATAGTTTCTGTGGATTTAAATATTAAATATAATTAATCCCCTTCCCCAAGAAATAAAATTTATATTTATTTAGTTTTTATTTTTATATATAATTTAATTTTCTATACGAGAACATAGATAAATATAATTATTAGTCTTGGCCCCACAAAAATTCAAAATTTTTTGATGCATAATACATTTATCTTTTAATGGCCAACTAAATAAAGATATTATAATTTTATCATTTGATTGTAGGTTAGCTCAACATATTAATTTAAAAGAACATCTTAGTTTTCTTTGTCTTTATTTTTGACACTAATAAAATATTGGCTAGTTCTGCCCATGAAAAAAATAATATATATCAAAATCTGTAATATTAGAATAATAGTTATCAAACTTTTAAGACATTCTTTATGCGGATAAAATAAAACATAATGAATAAAACAAATTGCATAAGTTTAAGTAAACAAAATGTAAGTATCATAAAATAAAGAAAATTTTAAATATTAAACACTAATTTTAATGCGCAAAAAAGTTCATTTGTTATCTATTTGATTTCTAATATTTTATACTTTGAAACACATAAAAAATTTTCCATGTAAGAGATGATTCTACTAAAACAATTGAAACAAATTACGGATAAAAAATTATTTATATGGAAAAATGTATAGATAAAATAATAGGTTGTTATAGATATATGATAGTGATATTACCAAAATATAATATTTATCTAAGAATAATTATTACCAAAATATGTGTAGATAAAGACGTTATAAATATATGACAGTGAAATTACCAAAATAATAATATTTATCAAAAATTGATAACATTGTAATAATAATCATCAGACTTTATGATGATCATTACGTGAATGAAAGATATAAAGAAGAAAATTTTTTTACATAACTTTTAATTTACTTTGAACTCAACATGTATGATCTGCGTAAATAGAATATAAAATATAAGGGTTGAATTAAAGAGATATAATTTGTATTATAAAGTTATGAAAATATATGAAACTAATTTAGTATTAAACTAATTTAATTTTATGCTAGTATTTCCTCCTCTTATAAAGTAGAGAGATAAAATAATGTAAAACTAATTTAATTTTACACATTTTCATAACTTTTTATATGATTTATATTTTAACAGACTAACTATTACTTTTAGCAATACAATTGTACTCATCATGCACATAAAATTTTGAATTGATTTGATGTCTCAATCGTATAGATTGAGAATATTGTTTTTTTAATGTATATATAAACAACTTAAAATAGAAGAGAAGATTATATGTATATAAACAATTTAAATGATATATATATATATATATATATACATACATAAGACATATGAAGGATTGACAAAATCTATTTATATACATGGAAACATGCGTAGATAAACTAGTAAAACGATATAAATATATGATATAGGTATTACCAAAACAATAATATATAATAATTGTCATTAGATTTTAAAACGTTCATTATGTGGGTAAAATTCAAAACATAAACGTAAAAGTTAGGAAATTCTTTAATGTAACTTTTCTATAAACAAAATGCATATTGTTATAAAATAAAGAACAACTTAAATTATAAATTTTAAATATTAAACACAAATTTTAATATGTAGAAAATGAAAAGTATATGTGCTATCTATTTGGTTATATATAACTATATTTTAAAAAGAGAAAAGAAGGCTCCATACTTAATGTAGAAAAATGTTAAAAACATGCAAGATTTAACATATAAAAGAAGATTATACATCAATGTGAAGAACATTAAACAGATAAAAAATCTATTTATATATATATATATATAATGGAAGCATGCGTAGAAAAATAATATGACACTAAAAATATATGACATAGGTATTACCAAGATAATAATATTTATGAAAAACAATAATATTATAATAATAATCATCAAACTTTATGATGTTCATTGCGAAGGTAAAAGATAAAACATAAAAGCAAAAAATTTCTTTCACATAAATTTTAAGTAAGCAAATGCATACTATTAAAGAACAGCTTAAATCATAAATTTTAAATATAAACACAAATTTTAATATGTAAAAGTAGGATCTTACATTTGTGATCATTTTGTTATCCATTTGAAATATAATAGTACTAAACTTTGAAAAGAGGAGCTATAATTAAAAAATGTTAAAAACATATATAATTTAACATATAAGACTGCAGACATTTATGTCTAAAACGATATCCATGTTCAAAATTTTTATTTGGGTTTGATAAAAAATTAAAAAAAAAAAACTTAAATTCAATTTAGCTTATGATTAGGTCATGTTTGAGATTGAGCAATTCAAGTAATCAAATGAATTATATTTTACTATTTTAATGCCTAATTTAAATGACTTAAGAAACTTAACAGAGTTTTTTATTTATAATATATGTTTTAATTAGTAATGAAAAATATCTATTTTAGTTTGAGTTCAAATTCGAGAATAAATAATCGAATTTAGACACGAGTATAGGAATCTAGCTCACCTTTTACCTGATAAATAATCTTAATTAAGTTCGATTAGTTTAGTTTTTATCTCAAATGCAGTTTAAGTTTTAAAAATAAAATTCTTTACAATTCAAGATTGATTCCAAATCGAACTCAAATTAAATTTCTCATTATTTGAATTTGACTTAACTTAACCAAACTTGATTACATCCTAATCACTACAAAACTCAAGTGCTAACCAATTGTTTTCTTTTTCTTTTTCCTTTTTTTTTTTTTGTTTTTCTAAGTTTAATATGTAAAAATTTTTCATTTGTTATCTATTGGATTTCTAATCATTTAAATTTTGAAAAGGGAAAAGAAGATTCCTTGTAAGAGATGATTCTACATATAAAAAAAATTAGAACATATATAAAATTATTTATATGGAAACATGTATAGATAAAATAATAAGATGTTACGGATATATGATTGAGATATTACCAAAAAAATTATATTTATCCAAAAATAATAATATAATAATAATTTATCAGGCTTTACAATAGCCATTACGTGAACAAAAGATAAATTATAAAGATAAAAACAAGAAAGTTGTTTTGCATAACTTTTAACTCAGAAATAAACATACATAATCTATATAAATAGAATATGAAATACGATAGTTGGATTAACCAAAAATAAATTTTATATAAAGTTATAAAAAATGTGTAAATGCAATTTAGTCTTAAACTATTGTAAGTTTGTAAAACTGATTATCCACTTACAATAGTGTAAAACTAAATTATTTTTACATGCTTTTATAACTTTTTATATAATTTATATTTTAACAATTTAACGGTTGGATTTAACAATATAATTATACTCTTCATGAATATAAAGTTTCAAACTGATCCAATATTCAAATATATCAACTGAAAATATTATTTTTAATATATATTTAACAACCAAAATTTATATTTTTAATTTACTCAAAACTTAGCATGCATTATTTATGTGAATAGAATATGAAATACAATGGTAAGATTAAACAAATATAAATTGAAACATGAGTAGACGAAAAAAATCAAAACATTTAAGAGATAAAAACAATTATTTACATGAAAACATGTGTAGATAAATTAATAAGACATTACAGATATACGACAGTGATATTAACAAAAAATGATATTTATCAAAACATGATAATAATATTATAATAATAATCATAGGAATTTATCTCGACCATTATGTAAATGAAAGATAAAACAAAAGGATAAAAACAAGAAAATTGTTTTGCATAACTTTTAATTTACTTAGAACTCTATATGCATAATCTATGTGAATAGAAATGAAATACGATAGTCAAACTACACAAATATAAATTATATAAAAAGTTATAAAAATATGTAAAACTAATTAGTGCTAAACTTGTGTCAGTGTATAACACTGATTTGATTTTATTCTAGTGTAAGTGGATCCCTCATCTTAAAGAGTAAGGGACACACTTACAATATTCTAAATCTAAATTAGCTTTGCACACTTTCATAACTTTTTATATTATTTATATTTTAAAAATCGATTGTTGGATTTAGTAATATAATTGTACTCGTTATATATATAATGTTTTGAATCGATTCGATATCTCTCTCATATTGATTAAGAATAATGTTTTTCCAATAAATATTTAATGTTTGAAAATTTTTACATAAAAATAAACAGTTATATATCTTTAATTTATTCAAAACTCAACAAGCATGATCCATGTGAAAAGAATGTGAAATACGATAGTTGAATTAAATAAATATAAAATGAAACATGTGTAGAGAAATATTAAAAACATATAAAAGAAAAAAGTTTATTTATATGGAAACATAAGTAGATAAAATAATAGACACTGCAAATATATGACAACGATATTACCAAAACAATAATATTTATAAAAAAATTATAATATTATAATAATAATATGACTTTAGGACAGTCATTACGTGAATGGAAGATAAAATGTAAAGATAAAAATAAGAAAATTCTTTACAGAACTTTTAATTTACTCAAAACTCAATATGTATGTAAATTAAATATGAAATATGACGATCAAATTAAACAAAAGTAAATTGTGCTATAAAGTTGTGAAAATATATAAAACTAATTTAGTGTTAAATTAGTATAAGTGTGTAAAAATAATTTAATTTTATATTAATACTAGTGTAAATGGATCCCTCTTCTTATAGAGTAAAGGGATACATTTAAGGGATTCACTTGCAATAGCATAAAACTAAATTAGTTTTCATAACTTTTTATATGATTTATATTTTAACAAACCGATTATTGTATTTAGCAAAATAATTGTATGCATCATATATTTAAAGTTTTGAATTGATCCGACATCTCTATTATATAAATAAGAATATGACATGTCTCCATGTACTAGTGTAATATACCTAATGACTTGAAATAGTAGAAATATCTATTATATACGTAAAACCATTTGTAGATGACATAATTAGGTGTTAGAAATATATCGAAACAATTAGAGGCATAGTGTCTTTGTTAGGACCTCCTAGAAATTTTGAAAATCCCGTTAATATATAAGTTTATATGTATTTAAATATTAAATATCATTAGCTTGGTCCCAAAAATAAAAATTTATGTTCATTTTTTTTAAATTTTTGTATATAACTTAATTTTAAGCATAAGAATATAGACAAATATAATTACTAGTGCTAGCCTCCCAAAAAATTTTAAAATTTTTTTGATGCATTATAAATTTATCTTTTAGTGGCCAATGAAATAAAGATATTATAATTTTATCTTTTGATTATTGGTTAAGTAAAAAATTATTTTTGTTTATCTTTATGTTTGACTTCTAGGAAAAAAATTGGCTAGCTCTACCCTTGAAAACAATAATATATATCAAAATCTATAATATTATAATAATAGTTATCAAATGTTATGAAATTTATTATGTGGATAAAAATAAAACATAAAATATAATAACATAATATAGACATGTTTTTGTCCATGTACAAGTATAATACAGCTAATCAGTTGGAACAGTAAAAATATTTATTATATAGATGGCAACATTTGTAGATAACATAATAAGGTGTTACAAATATATCAAAAAATCAAGGGCAGAGTGTTCTTATTACGGCATCTTAGAAACTTTTGAAATTCCCTTGATATATAATTTTATATATATTTATATATTAAATATAATAAATTTGGCCCCAGAAATAGAATTTATATTTATTAGTTTTTTATTTTTATATATAACTTAATTTTTATGCAAAATAATATAGAAAAATATAATTATTAGTTTTGGCCCGAAAATTTTTAAATTTTTTTGATGCATTACACATTTATTTTTTAATGGCTGATCAAATAAAGATATTATAAATTTATCCTAAGATTGTTAGTTAAGCTTAGCATATTAATTAAAAAAATAGCTTTCTTCATCTTTATAGTTGACCTTGATAAAAAAAGTGGTCAGCTATGCCCCAAAAATAATAATAGTTATAAAAATCAATAATATTATAATAATAGTTATCGTACTTTATGACATTCATTATGTGGATAAAGATAAAACATAAAACATAATAACCATTGATTAAAAAAAGGGATCAGACTACCTGGTTAAATTGAAATCGAAGGCCTAACAGGTTAAATACACTATATAGAATTGAGTATAAGTTGAACCTGCACAGAACCCATTTAACTAGTAAAGAAAACCACTAAAAACCAAAAAATAAAATTGATAAAAATTTAGTTTTTTGTATTTTTTATTATTTGTTTCAAGATTTTAATGTAATCGACTCCTTAATTTACATTAAAAATCATATCAATAAGTTAAATATATATTTTTAATTAATTTTCTACTATATTCAATATTTATTTAATATTAAATCATTTTTAAGTATTTAAAATTTGGTCTTAATGGATTGGTCAGTTCAACCAATTAAACAGAAATTTAAGGTCTAACCAGTTTGATTCCCGCTCTATTTTTTTAACCTTGGTAATAACTAAAGCAAATTGCAAACTTTAAATGAACAAAATGTAATTATTATAAAATAAATAAAATTTTAAATATTAAACACTAATTTTAATGTGTAAAAAAAATTCATTTGTTATCTTTTTGATTTCTAATATTTTATATTTTGAAAAAAGAAAAAAAATTCCACATAAGAGATGATTCTACATAAAAGAATTGAAACAAATTATAGATAAAAAAATATTTTATGAAAACATATATAAATAAAATAACAATACATTACAGATATTTTACAATGATATTACCAAAATAATAATATTTATCCAAAAATTGTAATATAATAATAATAATCATTGGACTTTACGACGGTCATTACGTGAATGAAATGTAAAACATAAAGATAAAAATTTCTTTCATATAAACTTTTACTCAGAATTGAACATGTGTTAACTACGTGAATAGAACATAAAATATAATAGTTGGATTAATTAAAAATAAACTTCATGCAAGTTATTAAATATGTAAAACTATTCTAGTATTAAAGTATTGTAAGTGTGTAAAAATAATTTAGTTTTATACAAGTGTAAATTGATCCATCCTTTTACAGAGTAGATAGATTCACTTACAAAAATATAAAATTAAATTAATTTTACACACTTTTATAACTTTTTATACTATTTATTTTAACAAACTAACTATTAGATTTAGCACTATAATTGTAGTCATCATACATATAAAGTTTCAAATCAATCTGCTATCCCCATCATATCATTGAGATTTTTTTTGAATATATATTTAATGATAGAGATTTTTATATCAAAAAAATAGTTAAATAATTTTAATTTATTCAAAAGTCAACGTGCATGATCTGTATGAATAGAATGTGAAATATGACGGTTAGATGTAATAAATATAAATGGAAACAATTGTAGACAAAAAAATCAAAACATATAAGAGATAAAAAATTATTTATATGAAAACATGTGCACATAAAATAATAAGACGTTATGAACATATGACAGTGATATTATCAAAATAATAATGCTTATAAAAAATGCTAATATAATAATAATAATAATAATAATAATAATAATCATTGGACTTTGTGGCAGTCTTTACATGAATGAAAGATAAAAGAAGATAAATACAAGAAAATTCTTTCACACAACTCTTAATTTACTCAAAATTCAACATGCATGATCTAAGTGAATTAAATATAAAATACAATGACAGATTAAACAAATATAAATTGTATATAAAGTTATGAAAATATATAATATTAATTTCATATCAAACTAGTGTAACTGTGTAAAATTAATTTAGTTTTATACTTGTATAAGTGGATCTCTCCTCGCAAAGAGTAAGGGATACAATTACAATAGTATAAAACTAAATTGGTT
The DNA here is from genome assembly GCA_038382065.1 of Adansonia grandidieri. Classification (NCBI taxonomy): domain Eukaryota; kingdom Viridiplantae; phylum Streptophyta; class Magnoliopsida; order Malvales; family Malvaceae; genus Adansonia; species Adansonia grandidieri. The sequence continues at coordinate 121,368 of JBBYHK010000015.1, read as the reverse complement.
TTATACACTTTGAGCACTTTTTATATAATTTATATTTTAACAAATAAACTGTTGGATTTAGAAATATAATTGTAATCAATGTTCAGATAAAGTTTTGAATCGATTCGATATCTCTATCATATCAATTGAAAATATTTGTTTTTTCAATATATATTTAATAGTTGAAATTTTTTGCATCAAAACAAATAACTAGATATTTTTTAATGGACTCAAAACTTAAAATGCATGACCTACATGAATAAAATGTGAAATATGGCAGTTCAAGTAAATAAATATAAATCCAAATATGTGTAGACAAAAAAAAAATTAAAACATATAAGAGAAAAAATTATTTATATGAAAATATGTGTAGATAAAATAATAAGACTCTGTCGATATATGATAATGATATTACCAAAACAACAACAACAACAACAACAACAACAACAACAACAACAACAACAACAACAATAATAATAATAATAATAATAATAAATCTAACTTTATGACTATCATCATGCGGATTAATAATAATAATAATAATAATAATAGTAATCTGGCTTTATGATGGTCATTATGCGGATTAAAATAAAGCACAAAGATAAAAATATAATAATAGTAATATGACTATATGATAGTCATTACGCCAATTAAAGATAAAACATAAAGATAAAAATAAGAAAATTTTTACATAACTTTTAATTTACTCATAACTCAACATGCATGATCTATGCAAATAGAACATAAAATATGATAATTTGATTAAGCAAATATAAATTGTATTATAAGTTAGTGAAAATATATAAAAAAACTAGTCTAAGTTTTATATTAGTGTTAAACTAGTCTAAGTTTGTAAAACTAATATAGTTTTATACTAGTGTGGGTAGATCCCTCTTCTTATACAGTAGAGGCTTACACTTCCAATAGTATAAAACAAATTAATTTTTCGCACTTTCATAACTTTTTATATGATTTATATTTTAACAAAGCAGCTTATCATATTTAATAATATAATTATACTCATCATGTATATAAAGTTATTAATCCGATATCTCTATTATATGGCTAAGAATGTAGACATGTTTACAACTAATCACTTGAATAAAAAAAATATACGGTATATACATGGAAACATTTGTAGATAACATAATACAATGTTATAAATATATCAAAACAATCAAGGGCAGAATGTCTTGATTACGACCACCCAAAATTTTTGGAAATCCCCTTAAAATAGAAGCTTATATATTTAAATATTAAATATAATTAATTTGGCCCCCCAAAAAAAATTATGTTTATTCAATTTTTTATTTTTGTATATAACTTAATTTTATGTATAAAAATATATATAAATATAATTATTAGTTTTATCCCCCAAAAAATTTTAAATTTTTTTATGCATTATACATTTATCTTTAAATGGCCAATCAAGTAAAGATACTGTAATTTTATTGTTTGATTGTTGGTTAAGCTTAACATATTAATCGTAAAAAGAATCTTAATTTTTTTTATCTTTATATTTGACCTTCGATAAAAAAATTAGCTAGCTTTGCCCTTAAAAACAATAATATATGTCAAAATCTATAATATTATAATAATAGTTATTGGACTTCACGACATTCATGATGTGGATAAAAATAAAACATAATAACTAAAACAAATTGCATAACTTTAATTGAACAAATGTAATTACTATGAAATAAAGAAGATTTTAAATATTAAACACTAATTTTAATGTGAAAAGAAATTTCATTTGTTATCTATTTGATTTCTAATATTTTATATTTTGAAAAAAATAAAAAGCTCCATATACGAGATGATTTTAGTAAAAAAATTCAAAGCAAATTACAGATAAAAGAATTATTTATATCGAAACATGTGTTAATAAAAAAATAGGACATTACAAATATATGACAATGATATTACCAAAACAATAATATTTATCCAAAAATGATAATAATACAATAATAATCAAACTTTACGACTGTCATTTCATGAATGAAAGATAAAGTAGAAAGATAAAAAAAACTTCTTTTACATAACTTTTAATTTACTTAGCATGCATGACTTTGATGAATGGAAATGATATACAACAGTCAGATTAATCAAAAATAAATTTTATATAAAGTTAAGAAAATATGTAGAACTAATTTAGTTTTAAATTATTTAAGTGTCTAAAACAAATTTAGTTTTATACTATAGTAAATAGATCCTTACTCTTATATAATGGAGGGATCTGGTTAAAATCATATAAAACTAAATTAGTTTTATATACTTTCATAACTTTTTATGCGATTTATATTTTAACAAATAGACTGTTGAATTTTAACAATATAATTGTACTCATTATACACATAAAGTTTTAAATCAACCCACTATCCCCATCATATTGATTGAGAATATTGTTTTTCAATATAACGGTTCAAATTTTTACATCAAAAAAATAGTTTGATATTTTCAATTTACTCAAAACTCAACGTACACTATCTATATGAATAGAATATGATATACGACAGGTAGATTAAACTAATATAAATTGAAACATTTGTAGACAAGAAAATAAAACAATACAAGAGAAAAAATTATTTATATGGAAACATATGTAAATAAATAATAAGACTCTACAAATATATGTTAGTGATATTACCAAAACAATGTTGATCAATAATAATAATAATAATAATAATAATAATAATAATAATAATCACAATGATCATTACGTGAATGAAAGATAAAACATAAAGTTAAAAATAAGAAAATTTTTTAACATAGTTTTTAATTTACTTAGAACACAACATGCATGATCAACGTAAATAGAACATGAAATAGAAGGTTCAACTAAACAAATATAAATTATGTTGTAAAGTAGTGAAAATATATAAAATTAATTTAGTGTTAAATTAGTGTAAGTGTGTAGTATTATACTAGTATAAATAGATCCCTTCTCTTATAGAATAAAGGATTAAATTTACAATAGCATAAAACTAAATTAACTTACATAATTTCATAACTTTTTATATGATTTATATTTTAACAAAATCGACCACTGTATTTGGAAATATAATTATACTCATCATGCGCATAAATTATTGATCCAATATCTCTATCATATAGGCATGTCTACATCCGTTTACCAGTGTAATACAACTAATCACGTGAAATAGTAAAAATATCTATTATATACATGGAAATGTTTGTGGACAACATAATAACGCATTACAAATGTATAAAAAAAATTAGGGTGGAGTGTCTTGATTATGGGCACCTAAAAATTTTGGAAATCTCCTTAAAATATAAGTTCATATGTATTTAAATATTAAATATAATTAATTTGGCCCCAAAAATAAAATTCATATTTATTTAGTTTTTTATATTTTATATAACTTAATTTTATGCATAAGAATATAGACAAATATAATTGTTAGTCTTGGTCCTTCAAAAAATTTTAATTTTTTTTTTTTTGCATTATACATTTATCTTTTAATGATCAATCAAGATGTTATAATTTTATCATCTGCATATTGGTTAAGCTTAACATATTAATTAAAAAAATCTTAGTTTTCTTTATCTTTATATTTGACCCCAGATAAAAAATTAGCTAGTTGTGGCCCTGAAAACAATAATATATATCAAAATCTATAATATTATAATAATAGTTATTGGACTTTATAACATTCATGATGTGGATAAAGATAAAATGTAATAACTAAAATAAATTGCATAACTTTAAGTGAACAAAATGTAATTATTATAAAATAAAGAAAATTTTAAATATTAAACACTAATTTTAATGTGTAAAAAAAATTCATTTGTTATCTATTTGATTTCTAATATTTTATATTTTGAAAAAATAAAAAAAATCCATATAAGAGATGACTTTATTAAAAAAACAAATTAAAGATAAAAAATTATTTATATGGAAACATGGATCAATAAAATAACAAGATGTTACAAATATATGACAACGATATTACCAAAACAATAATATTTTTACAAAAATAATAATAATAATAATATAATAATAATCATCATACTTTATGACTGTCGTTTAATGAATGAAAGGTAAAGCATAAAGATAAAAAGAAGAAACTTTTTTACATAACTTTTAATTTACTCGAGTTAACAAGTATGATCTTCATGAATAGAACATGAAGTATGATAGTCGGATTAACCAAAAATAAATTTTATATAAAATTATAAAAATATATAGAACTAGTTTAGTGTCAAACTTGTGTAAAACTAATTTAGTTTTATACAAGTGTAAATAGATCCCTCCTTTTATAGAATAGAGGGATGAATCTAGAATTGTATAAAACTAATTTATTTATACACTTTCATGTGATTTACCTTTAACAAACTGATTATTGGATTTAACAATATAATTATATTCATCGCGCACATAAAGTTTTAAATCAACCCGACATCCCAGTCATATTTAATAAGAATATTATTTTTCAAATTATATTTCACAGTTTAAATTTTTACATTGAATAAATAGTTAGATATTTTCAATTTACTCAAAATTCAACATGCATGATCTACATGAATAGAGTGTAAAATACGATGATTGGTTTATAGTAATATAAAGTAAATTATTTGTAGACAAAAAATCAAAACATGTGAGAGAAAAATTATTTATACAAAAACATGTGTGGGTAAATAATAAGACTCCATAGATATATAACAATGATATTACAAAACAACAGTAATAATAATAATAATTTGACTTGATGACGGTCATCACGTGAATGAACATAAAACTTAAGGATAAAAATAAGAAAATTCTTTTACATAACTTTTAATTTACTCAAAACTCAACATGCATGTTCTACATGAATAGAACATGAAGTACAATGCTTGGATTAAACAAATATAAATTGTTTTATAAAGTTATGTAAATATATAAAATTAATTTAATGTTGAACTATTGTAAGTGTGTAAAACTAATTTAGTTTTATACTAGTGTAAGTTGATTGTTCGTATTATAGAATAGAAGGATTCACTCATAATAGTATAAAACTAAATTAATTTTATAGATTTGCAAAACTTTTTATATGACTTATATTTTAACAAACTGACTATTGTGTCGTAACATCCCTCCGGGTTATCTCACTATGGCAATGCATTCGATTTAAAAATAATCTTTAATGGGATTTAGGCATGATTTGGTGAGAAAAAAATGTTTCTCATAATTTGATAAGGAAGATTGTTGGGTGAATAGCTCATCTGAGTAATCTTTAATGGCCATCATGAAGTGGTTAAAAACTTAGAGTCACCATCGATCATTTAGGCAATTATAATTGGACACCTATTAAAACTAGCACCTCGAGTTATGAAACTTGAAGTTTTGATTTTATGGTCTATGTGTACTGGAGTTAGATAAACGAGTTTGAGACTTAGTTACATGTGAGCAGGGATTAGCTCCCCATGACTCCCTAGATCGGTACCATCTAGCCATAAATTATCTCAAATTTAGTTTTTTTTCAATTTTAAATTGTCATATTTTTATATAATCTACTTTTTATGATGCAACTTTTGAAAATGATAAATCCAAGTTATGGCGATAAATTTAAACTCAACTATGCGTCCCAGAAAGATGGGAAACTTAGAGCTTTTGGTAAAATGATATCTGGTTTTAATTTTAGATAGGTATTCCATATCAAGCACTGAAGGGATACCGATATGAAACACTGCCCAGATAATTTTTAAGAAATTTAATTTTGAAAATATGAATGCAAACTATCCTGGATGGAAGAAACGTGTTAGTAAGGCATAAATAAATGTAATAAATATTACATAAAAATAAAACACACAAAACTTGGAAGAGAGGGCAGTTTGGATGTATCTCGTAGTTGTCATTGATTATCTAGAAATAACCGAATCGATAACTTGGGGACGTATGTGGACTCGTTGGTCACTTAAGGCATGAAAATGAGGGTTGGATTGAAAATTTTATTTTCGGTGTCACATGGATGAAAACTTAGTAATTTTTTGGAAAATAATTTCGTGCAATTTAATAAAAAGTGACATGAATTAGGCCCATCCCGAGGCATGCGAATGCCTCAAGAAGGTGATTCAAGGAAATTGCTTAATTTCACCTAACGCTGAAAACAAGGGATAGCTTCAAATCATCCACCTTCCTTAATTTATTATAGGCTCATCAGAAGGTTTTAAGTGGCAAATGAGATACTTTGAAAATGTAACTCGACGAGGATCAACATTAAATATTCAAAAAATCCCAAAAAAATTGCCTTCTATGACAATAATTTTTAAAGTTAGACTCTGTTCAACACTAACAACAAATATAAGAAAACAGGTACAGTAAACTTTAAAAAATTGTCCTAGACTCGCTCGACTTTATAAGTCATAAAAGATACATTTTTGAAAAGGTATTTTTATTTAATTTGTAGGAAAAATATTTTAAAAATCTAGAAAAATCATTTGGTGAGCTAAAAGTGGCCCGTAATGAAGTCTAATTACTAGTCCCCAGGGTTTCAGATGGTGCATATTTGAAAAATCATAACTCCCTCATTTGAGATCTTCTTGGAAAGGTAATCTGATGCCTTTCAAGGTAAAATACAGAAAAATTATTTAGGATTTGTAAATAATTTTTCAAATGAGGGCTATACTGTTGCCAATGCAAAAAATGGTTTAATATTTTGTTTCACGTTTCCTGAGGCTAGACTTGGATTTTGGATGAATGAATGTCCACCACTGAGGTCCATGAAAGTGGGTTCACAAGTCCATTCTAAAGTCCCAGAAACTAGGATGATAAAATGCCCATTAACCAACCCATTAGTAACTATATCCACAAAACTCAAGGTTAAGAATTAAATTAACAAGTTTAAAATCATATTTTCTAGCTAAAAGAACATATTTTATTTAGCCTCATTTGGCCTTGAATCCAATTATAATAGCTTAATTTTTCATAAGATTAAAAGATCAATTTGTTAAGAACAATAGACCAAGATTAATCTCACTTATATAGGATAATCTTAGTCTAACATGGAGTGCATTTTCAAAAAAAAAATTTAAGTGTGTCAAATAAGGATTTTAACAAGCATGTCATAAATTAAGAATTAAGTTAATAATATGAAGCATCAAAGCCATAAAATAAACATCATTAAGAGATATTTAAATAAGCATTTCACAATCAAAATGTAATCATAAACATATATAACATATGACTAGTCTACATATATTTAAAACCCCAATTAAATCCTAAAACCATTATTTTATTAGAACCCACATCAAACCCATTTCTTTTTTTTTTTTTTCCTTTTATGAGTTTATGGTAGAAAGTTAAGTTAGGTGTTATGTTCGGGCCTCAAGCTTTCACATGGATGAATTGGGTTTGGATCCAAGTCACTCAGTTTTTTTTCTTTTTCCTAGTTTTTATTTATTTTTATCGTTTTTTGTCAGGCTAAGCGTGTGACTCGCAATTGAGCCATTTGACAAGTGTGGCCTAGGTTCGAAACTTAGGTCATTTATTTTTGTTTTTCATTATTTTTTAAAGCAAAGCTGGGCAGATGGACCTAGACCAATCCGTGGGTCTAACCTGACTTGCCTAGTGATGCACCTAACCTGGTTTCAAAACTTAGGCCAATAACTTTTTTCCTTTTTCCTTTCCTTTCTTTTGTCTTTTTATTTTCTTTTGTCTTTCTTTTTTTCTCTCATCAAAACCCAATAGCCCAAAAAATTTCCAAAAATCAAAAATTGGTTGCTGCACTAGTCACAAACCACTATCATTGACTATCGACCACCATTTTCCCTCAAACTTAACCCTTAGGATCTTTTTGACCTCTTCTCCCTAAATCCAAGTTAATTTTTCCTAAAATTTCTAGATTTTTCTAGATCTATAATTGAAGTTAAAAACTTTTACTTTAAATTTGATCTTGTTCATTGTTGGATTGCTCCTGAATTCTAATATGTTCTTCTCCTCCGTATGTCATTCTTTTCCACTATTGGGACTCTAAAAAAAAAAAACACTAAAACCTCTTTAAAAAAACATAAGTTTTACCTCTTTGTGTTTCTCATGCTTTTGTGGTGATTTTTTAGATATTAGGTTTGTTTGTTTTATGGTGTATTTTGTTCAAGGTTTTGGTGGTAATAGTGGTTGTAGGTTGGCGTATTTTTTAAGGAATTTTTGTTAGGTTTTTTAAAATTTTTTTAAATTTTTTTCTATAAGATTTTTTTTTGTTTTATGTTTTCTAGTGATTTATTCATAAAAAACATTAATGGCTGTTGATACTATTAGTGGTTTAGGGATTTCATCTATGGTAAGAGTCATCCTTGTAGGCTCTGTAAGGGAAGAAGGCAAAAGGAAAAGCTACTGCTATATTGAGCATGGCAGCCAACTTTATTATTTTGTTTTTCTTTTTTTTTTTGATAATTTATTTAGGCCATTAGGTCCAATCTTAGTCCAAGCCTAGTAGCATTGGTCCAATTCAATTAAACTATTTTGTGTAACAAATGACTTGAAATAAACTCGAATAACTAAAAAGGAGTCTTGCTTAAAGTTACATTAATACTACTGGATGAAATTTAGTGTCTACAGCTACCTCTCTTTGTTTGTTGCTAAGAATCATGTAAAACACAAAGACAAATAGGCATCACTTTGTCTGAGTTGAAATAATGCCCTTTCAGTGCTTAGAAAAAAATGTAACAAAATTTAAATACCCTCGAGGTAGACATGATATTTTGGTAGCAGTTTTGATTTCAAAGGGAAACTATTGATAAAAGTATGGTTAAAGACCTAAAATTCGTTCCTAAGCTCGACCTATCCTTAGGTTTGACTTAGAAAAGAAAAAGAAAAAGACGTGAACTTCATTCCAAGGCTTCACTTATTTCTTGGAAAGTATATTTAACTTAAAAAAGGAAAATGCCTAGGCTTCATTCCTAGGCTCAATCTGGAATTCTTTACATGAGCTATCTTCAATTTTTTTATGGATCTTTAGTGTCAGGGGTCTTTACCTAGGGGTAAACTTATTATGACAAGAGTTTTTACCTAGAGGCTTTTCGATTTATGGATTTTAAGGTAAGAAGTCCTTATCTAGGGATTTTTTTGATATTTGCAAAGGTTGTCCTGAGCATTATTAGCCATTCTATGTGATGTTATGCATGAAAATATGACTGCATGCTACTTCAATGATAAAACTACATGATTTATGCCATAAAGCCTAATTCGACGATTTATCATGGTGTTGCAGATGGTTTTCCTATTTAGGAGTTCTATCAATTATGTTTCTGACTCAGGGGTCGATTAGCTCAATCATGAGGATCAGAAGCCTTGATTGATTCTTGTTGGTTAAGAAGATATTGGTGACCTGTGCTTGAGATAGGGTTTAATAATTGCCATTAGGTTAGAAAGCTCAGTTGGCTTATGTATAGGTTTAAGGGTCTCGCTGATTGGATCTTAACTATGAGATTAGTAAGCTTGTTCTCTTGGTATGTGGTTAGTTAGTTCATTGGATTAGTTTTCTGATTGCTAGTTACTTTTAGTGATTCTTTTTTTTACTAAGGTTTATCGAGAAAAGGTCTTGTACATATTTCTAAGAACGGGAATATCCTTGCTAAAGATTGACTTAATTTTAAAGATTGTTCTTACTATTAAGACAGGAGTAGGTTTTCTTGTAAAATCCTTGTCTTTTCCAAAGATAATACTAAGAAATCTTATTATCAATTTTATCAATTTATCAAGTATTATCAATTAAATAACAAACATGATGCAATATGGAATGCAGATATGATGCAAAGAGATTTGAAAGAAAAACAAGTAATTGTATTTCATTTATAAGAAAGATTACAATCCAAGAAAGAGTGTCGGGTTTAGGGTTATTTATGCCCCTGATGTAATGAAATGGATTCTTCATCTAATGCTTCTTGAGATCCTTCTTGAATGGTCAATCTTTCTAGTGTCAATGGATCTTTAGAGAGCCTTCAGATTATCTCATACTATTCTGATTGTCCCTAGTATATACTGCCTTTTCCTTTCAGGTTTGAGTTTGGATAGGGTTAGCTTATTTGAAATGGGTTTAGTGTTTTGGTTTAGTTTAGCTATGATACAGTGTGTAGATTAGGTTTAAGGTAGCTTCTATTTGGTTAAGTTCAAATTTGGTTGGGTTAAGTTCAGTTTAGGTTTGATTAGCTTTGGTTTACTTAAGTCACCCTTTTAGGTTTTTAATTTAAAAGGGTTTGATTGCCTATATGTCTCTTTGGGTTTTCATCCAAAGGCTTTTTTTAAAAAAACCTATAGGACACATTTTTGGGTTTTCATTCTAAAATCTTTTTAGGCATAGTGCTTCTTCATCCTATCTATGTTCATCGGGTTTGGTAGGTCATTGTTTTCTATCTTAGTTATAATTAGGGTTTCTTTAAAAAAAACTAGTTTCACAGTATAAAGTCCTTCCTATTTTAGGGCCAACTTGCCTCGAGCATTATTATAGATAGGGAGAATTTTCTTGAGTGCCAAGTCACCTTTGCAAGACTAACCAAGGCAAATTTTCTTGTTGTAGGCTTTCATCATGCATTTTTAGTACATTTTCTTATGAAAGATAGCCTCGATTTTTTTTTTCTAATCAATGAGGTTCAATTGCATATATCAATACCTAACCATTTAGCTTCTTCTAATTGTGCTTCCATTAAGACCTTTAGAAAAAGGATCTCAACCTTTATGGTAGAATGACCTTTATATTATAGCTAAAGAGAAAGAGGTAGCACTCGTGGAGGTTGAAACTGAATTATGGTAAGTGTAGAGTGCAAAAGGCAACTTTTTATGCCAGTCTTTATATGTCTTGACCATTTTTGCCACTATTTTCCTTATATTCTTATTAGCTACCTCAATTGCTCCCTTCATTTTAGAATAGTATGGCAATAAATTATGATGCTGGATTTTGAACTAAGAGTATATCGCTTATGTCATTTTGTTTTCAAGGTGCGTGCATTATTTGTATGTTTCTCTTTGGAGCCTACATTGACAAATAATATCTTGTTTTAGGAATCTATACATAATTGATTTAGTAACACTAGCATATGAGGTCACCTTTATCCGTGCCCCATATAGAGAATGACTTTAGAGTAACCATGACATGAAAAGGTGAAAGTAGGACATTGATTTTATCTACATAAATTTGGCACTTATGGCATTTCCGAGCATGGTTGATACAATCCCCTTTAAAAGTTAACTATTAGTAGTCAAATCTCATTTGCTTAGCCTTTTGATGTCCATTAGTGTGTACATAAATCCCCTCACAGACTTCTTCTAGAATTTTTTTGGCTTTAGAGGCATCAACACATCTTAGCAATACCTAATCTTGGCCCTTTTTGTATAGGATTCCACCGTCTAAGACAAAACCCATGGCCATTTTATGGATGGTTCTCTTGTTATTCTCAATAGCATGTTTAGGGTACTACTGATCTCGGATGTAGTGGAATATGTCATGATACCATAGGGGACCATCCTTTTTCTTATCGATATTTAAGCAATATGACAAGGTTTTATAAATGCTCATCTAAATCAGCATGACCTCTGACTCTCGTTATTTTGAACATTGAGACCAAGGAAGCCAGAGTGTTAGCCATTTAGTTTTTTTTCTCAAGGTACATGTCTGAAGTTGACCTCATCAAATTTTTCTTTCAGTCCTAAGATTAGCTTCCAATAATGGACCAACTTAGCATCATGTGTTTCCAATTCTTATCTGAGCTAATAAATCACTAGGGCTAAGTCCCTTAGAACTCATGGAGTTCTAATACCCCTTTCAAATACTACCAATAGTCTCATTACACAAGCTTCGTACTTAGCTACGTTATTGGTACAGTTAAAGTTCAGTCAAGAGATAAAAAAGTAATAGTTTCTTTCGGGCAAGATCACTGTTGCCCTAATTCCATGGCCCAATGCAGTTGAGGCTCCATAGAAGTACATTTCCTTAGACTTTTTATGGCTAGAAGTCCCTTGTTCTTTGGATATATACATCTAGTCCTTATTTAAAAACTGGAAATCCAGTGATTCATATCCATCTATTCTCAGGTTACCAAGAAGTCTTATTGGCATTCCGGGAACATAATAGATAGCCTACTCTTTCTTGCCTAACCCACCACATTACCTTAGTACATAATAGATAGACTTGTCAAAGACTAATAAATATAGGATTAAAGGTAACCGAGAACAAGCAATACTAGCATTGGTGGGCTTGATAGGTAATGCTTGAGACTTCAAAGGCTTATTGGCATTCCTCATTTCATTCTTGAGATTCTATTTACTGAGGAGTCAAAAGATCAAATCGCATTTACCAGTGAGTTAGATATGAATTTGGTTATGTAGTTCATCATTTTCAGAAAACTTATCACTTATTTTTGGGTATGAGCGTGTGATAAGTTTTGAATGGCTTTGAGTTTATTCGAGTTGACTTTTATCCCTTTTTCACTAAAAAAAAGCCTAGTAGCTTCCTAGAGGTGATGCCAAAAGTGCATTTGGTAGGATTCAGTTTGAATTAGTGTTTTCATTACTGTTTAAAAAGCTTTCGAAGATTGGCAACATGCTATCTCTTCTTGGGTGATTTGGCAATCATATCATTCACATAGTCCTCAATTTCTTTATGCATCAGGCTATGGAATAATGTCACCATGCACTCTGATATGTTTCCTCGACATTCTTTAGTCTAAAGGGTATGATTTTGTAACAGAATGTGCCCTAGATGGCCATAAAAATGGTTTTCTCCATGTCCTCGAGTACCACTTTAATCTAATTATAACTCAAAAATTCATCCATGAAAGATAATAAAGAGTCATTGGCTGTATTGTCTACTAAGGTGTCGATATGGGGCAATGGTAAGTTATCATTTGGACTAGCCTAACTTAGATCCTTATAATTAACTCACATCATCACCTTGACATATTTTAAAAGAACCAAGGTTATGTTAGCTACGAATTCTAGATTCTTGACTACTTCTAGGAATTTTGGCTCAAATTGTTTCTTGACTTCTTCTTTGATTTTCAAAAGCATCTCGAGTTTCATTATCTTTAGCTTCTGTTAGACTGGCTTGCAATTAGGTTTAAGGGGAAGTTTATGGACTATGATGTTAGTGTCTAGCCTAGGCATATCTTTGTAGGACCATGCAAATACGTCCCAATATTCATGAGAAATAGTTATCAGTTCAATTATGGTAAAAGGGTTTATGGAAGTTTTGATGTTACTCTGTTTTTTATTTTCCTCTATTCCCAAATTCATGATTTTAATTAGTTCTTCATGAGGCAAAATCTATTTCTCTTCCTACTCAATTAACTTTAACAAATCAGGTGGCATGAAAATTTCCTTGGGATCCGCCACAGCATCAACCTCACCGGTTTAGACTGGCCATTCAAAATCAATTTTTAGAACTTTAGTGTAATTATCTACTTCATTTTCATTTGGTCACCTAAAGATAGTAAAAACAGAATAATAGGCAAAATATGCACACAAAGGTTTTGATCATTGGAAAAAAAATGTAAAAATGAGACACAAGAGATGAAATGCATCGTGTTTAGTCATTTTATTGGTAGTACTTTAATAAAAGAAGCCGATACAAGCTCTTAGACAAAAGTAAATAGGTTTAATTTCTTGGCATCACTCTGAATTAGACTTTAAAAGTACAAGAATTCTATCACAATCTAGTTTTTTTAGAATAAATACTAGTGGACATAGATAATTTCATTACTATGCCCTGATGTCCTTGGCTCATTGTCGATGGCGTTGATGAAGAAATTACAAAATACGATATTCAAAATGACCATTACATCTTCAGAACTAATACCTTCCTCGAATCTAGATCCGTGAGTCCTTCTGGACTGAAAGTATCCCATAAAGGTGGAAACATCATTGGTTCCCATCTTAAATCCTAACCTAATAGATAGGCTATTTTTTTCTTAGTTTTCTAAGGTTATTTTTTTTGATGCCCCAATCCCCATTTGTCAATCTTTCTTACCACTTTTAAAGCACAAGTGATGCCTTGCAGGCATTTTCCTAGTCCTTTTCTAGCCTAAGCATCTTTGCTAACAACTAACTTTAACTTTAGAAAAGTATTCCTCAAAAACCAAAGCTTGAGGATCAGTAGGTCTTCCCCAACATATTTTCCATTCATGAACTTAAATGACTAAAGAAATGTTTAGGAACATCCTCGCATGGCTTAAAGTAAGATGCATTTATCAAGGTTGTAGCAATAATGTCTTTCTCTCCCTTAATGCTTACCAATTTTCTATCAATCATAAATTTTAGTTTCTAATGCAGCAATGATGACACTGCCCCATAAAGTGAATCCAAGGCCTTCCTAATAGACAATTATAGGATGAAGTAGAAATCTATCTTATAAGTGCACAATCTTATTTGTAATGGGATAATGATATTCTCATTTACATCTTAGCAAGTCTCATCAAAAGCTCACACAACCGTATGGCTATGCTTAATGTGAGACACATTGATGAGGAGCTTGTTTGGAGAGGCTAAGGGTGTGATGTTGAGTGCTGAGTTATTGTCGATAAGAACCTTAGGTAGGTTGTTGCCTTTATAGTAGGTAGTGATGTGAAAGGCTTTATAATTTCCTTAACCTCCATGGGTTATCTCATCATGGTTGAATAAAATGTAGTCGTCTAAGGTAATGTTGCTCGCTAGGCGATCCAATATGACTTTTAGTATATCACAGGGCATATATGCTTCGTTTAGTACCCTAGGAGAGCATTTTGATGAGCTTCAAACTTTTGCAATAGAGATGGCACAAAAATTTTTGCAGGATGCTTTTTTAATTGATCCATGATACTATATTCACTATGATCGATGAATTTGAGGTATTCGGTGGCTTTCTTCTCATTCACTGACTTTGTGACCTTTCTCAAGTCTGATTCCTTTGTAACTCCCAGTTCCTAAGTTGCAAGGCTACTTCTCAATTTTTGGTGTGGCTAAGGCATAGCATCTACTAGTACGGGTTAGATAACTTACTCCCATAAGGTTATCCTTAACAGCCTACTAACTGGATTCTTTAGTGATCAGTACTTTGCTCCTATATTCTAAGGGCACTGCCTTATCCCTTATATGGTAAAAGAGATAGGAGCTAGGTAAACATTTTAGGTGTAGGCTCTATAGGCATTACCTAGGTGCCTAGACAATAGTTATAAATAATAATCGATCTCTCGATCTCATATGAAGGAGTGTCCCTTCTTGATCATTAACATTTACATAGACATCTGTGGCCTCATTAATTTTTTCATAGGATTCTAGCTTAGCTCGATCCATTATTCCTTGAACCTAATTGTGAAGAGTTGGACAATGCTTTATGCTATTCCTTTTTTTTCATAGTGGTGGCTTTAGAAATTTACTGATTCATTTCCTTGATTCTCTTTTTCTAACATAAACTTGGCTTTTACTGAGGCTTGCAAACTAACTCTATTGATGTCTTGACCTCTTCAATAGTTTTTTTGATCCAGTAGCCTTTCACTTTGACTATTGCGTTTACCCTTGGCTTAACATGATTCGAAAGCAAATTCGCTCTTACATTCAATCTCGATTTAGTCCCAAATTTGATTACAGCAGCATCTAATAAGCTTTATCCTTTCCTTTTGAAAGCAATGCAGTTCTTAATTGTTTGACCTTAAGCCCTAAAATGGTATTAGAAATTGTGTTGACGTCAAAGTACTTCAAGTACGAAGGTTGCCTTAAGGTTATGCATGCAAAGATGACTAGCTAACCGGTTCGTAGCCAAGGATAGAGCTCCTCGTAAGATGAGGGAATCAGGTTAAATCTTGGCCTTTCTTGGGGTGTTTGCTGGTTGATCTTGGTATTGGTATTGGTGTTTGTGGGCTCATTAGTTTAATTATTTCGAACATTATTTTGAATGGGATTCAATGGAAAGCTAAATGATTTGTTATACCCAATAGAGTATATCTGTTATGCGGCTGGGGATATAGGTATGTGTCCGGATTAGGATAGGCCATTTTGGAAAAGTATGGATTTGGCATTGCGTATAGGTTTAGAGCAAGTTTACGCTGGCCATCACAGATTATGGCATTTGCTTCTTTCTTTTTGTTCTTGGCAATGGACCTTTTAATAGTGCCAAATGTTTTATCTCTTGACATTTTGTCATTCTTAATGGTGTTATCGATCATTTCCCTTGATATAACCATGTTAGTGAAGTTTTCTGTGGTGTTCTCTACAATTTCTCATAGTAAGGTGCACGAAGAGTGTTAATGAATCTGACAATTATTTCTTTTTTTATCAAAAGAGGTTGAACTTGAGCAGCTTCATCTCTCCAACACTATGCATATTGCTTAAAACTTTAGTAGCTTTTTTTTTTTTTTCCATTTTCATCAAAGAAAGATAGTTCAAGACCCAAATGAATACATGCTTATATTGGTCTAGAAAAGCTTAAGCCATATCTACCTATGTTTGGATTTTGATCCGATCAAGCTTGATATACTACCAAATGGCTGCCGCAATTAGATTGTCTTAGAAGCAATGAATTAAGAGATTCTTATTTTCTTCATATCTAGCCATATTTCAGAAATACATCCAAGCAGGGATGGTCAAATTGATTGTCCCATTGTACTCTTCAGAGTCTGGTACTTTAAACTTCAATCGAATGACAAGATTAAGCACCAGACCTAGGGATTTGGCATCAAAGACTTTGAACTTGTCATTCCTTGCAATTGCTCTAAGTTATTTCTCTAGTAGCTGATACTTGCTTAGATCTTCAGCCATCACTTTAGGCTTCAGACTGTTAGTTTTCTCTTGTTTTACTACATCATCCGAGTTTGAAATTATAAGATCAGTTAGAGAGGTACCACACGCTAGTTACCAGTACCTTGACAGCTGCCACCTGATTAAACTGGGAAAGCTGGAATCGATCTATTTTTACCCCATGATACCCAGGGAGTAAGTGTGGCACTGCCACAGATTTGTATATATGACTAGAGGGATTGGTGGAATTAGCAATGAATGAGGTAGTTTTTCTTGAGACACCTTCTTATAATTAGTTGTAGCTTCAGTACTGTATTTCAAGATTTCCTGGCCCTTTCCTAGTATCCGTTCCACTAGCTTGCCCCTTTTCTTTCACTGAGGTCAATAACAATTTCATTAACTCAACTCTTTGGGCTTGCAATTTCTCATTTTTACCAAGCTTTTGCTCTTGAGCCTCTTTGTGCCTAAGCTTGAGCCTTTGGATCTGAGCTTGATGATCGTTTTCCATAATCTTTCTGTAGTGACATGTGTTGTACCAATGACTGGTAGTATGTTCCATGTTCTTTTCTAGTATGCAGATTTCTTGCACTTTTTAAAGTATTCCCATATTAGACTTTTATGGCATGTCATAGATAATGAAATGAATGTGATGAATACATGAATGCACAAATAAGTATATGGACAATAAAATATGTAAGCGCATGAATTCAATAAATAAATTAAATAAATAAATGAATAAATAAATGGAGGTTAGCGTGCAAATGTATTAGAGACATGAGTTCTTGGAATAGCTCCAACAATAGCATCTTTCATTAGGCATAAAGATTATTTAATCACAAATCACCAAATATGAAAATATCAAACACGATTACATTGCTTGATCAAATATTCAAGAAAATTCAATAATTCTTATTCATGATTATTGGTACGACATCATGTAGTAGATAGCTAACCTGTTTGACCATCACATCTACCTCGGTCTGAGCTAATTAGATTTGTTAATAAGGTTCTTAAGATGTTCCTGCTAGTCTAAGTGCATTCGGTGGATACAAAACATTTATCATGCCATTCCCATTCTTTCTCCTCTGCTGAACTAAGCAATGTATCGATATGGTCAAAATAGCTCTGAAAGGATTATTCTAAACTCTACATTCTTACCATTAAAATTTATATTTCCATTTGCTTTTCTTAAAACATGCACTCATTCCTCTAGACGCTTACTCTTTTTTTGATTAGCCAAGAGTTGACCTGAATTTGTGGTGAGCCTTTTTCTATTTTCCTTGGCCTTGTTTTAACACAACTTTAGCTCATTGCTAAGAATAGAAAGCTTGGATCTCTATTCAGCTAGTGTCTTGCTAATGCCTCAATATTTCCTTCTTTTCTAGAGTGCCACAAACTCTCTTTTCAGGTCTTGACGGTCTTCCTTAATGTGATCCTTTTGTTTGGCAATACCACTCATTTTATATTATAAAACCAAGTACTCCACCTTTAAATGACTTTTCTCATTTTTAGCTGAGTAATTTTTGCATCAAAATCTATCTTTCCCTAACTGACTTCCCCCTTTAAGAGCTCTACTTCTGATGGGAATTCACTGACTGATATCTAAGCCAACTCGTCGTTGACGAATAATAAGGTGTCATTGATCCAACTCATTCTCCATTCTTCACACCCCAGAGTCATTAGTTCCCTTACAATATAACGTGATGTAGTAGGTCTATTTCTAAGCATCAAAGGCTACTTGAACTTTTTTGTTGTAATCTACCTTTCCATAATCAAAGTCCCATTGATCAGGACTGGGGTGACAAGAATGAATTAATGACTCTTGAACTGTTAGAGAGCTAAGAGCAATGCAAAGTTATACTTTCTATATACCGATAAGTTGCACCTAATCGCAAGTCTCGCACTTGTATATGACTAGTCATGGGATGATCAAGGGGCTCTCCATGTAACCTCCTTACTTCGAAGATTCTAGAGTTCTCAATCTATTAATCCTTAGATTTTTATTGGGCCCTTTTTTTCTCAAGAAATTTGATAATAAAGTTGAAAATTTTGCATGGAAGGGTATATCAATTTGTTTCCTTCAATCTAAAAAGATTGATAAGCTAGACGTAGAAGAGTGAAGGGTGTCCCACAAATCGACCCTTTTTGTTCCTTTCTACAGAAACTTAAGAACCTAATGGTTTCAGTGATAAAAGCTAGTGCTGGATTAATGTCGCAACACAATTAGGAGAAAAAGTTAACTATTGCTGTTTGGACGTATCCCAAGTTTTCAGGAAGATGATTAACGCATATATTGACAAATCAAAGATATCTCAAAATTTTTTTATCTAACTAACTTACCATTGCCCTTTTAAATTACTTCAAGAGATACAATCATAATTACCTTTCTTTCGATGTGACTACCGACACATGGTTATTTAGCCCTAAGGATATGAGTTAGCTTTCTCCGATAGGCTAGGGTTTTGATGCTTTGCAGTAGATCCGATCAAATTTAGCCTTTTCTATGTTAAGCAATGTTGCGTACTCTTGATGGTTGGGATCAAATCCTCTCAGTTTAAGGTGAAGCACCAATAAGTCAAATTCCAAAATTGTGTTGCAGCCTATAACAGCCTAGGATCCATTTGGACATGGATTAGAATGGCTATTGTTCATAGTTCTTAATGAAAAGCTCTCTTTTGGCATTGCTCAGTCTACCCTATATGTATTTCAGATCTCAAGAACATTTTGCATTTATCCAGTTCTGGAATCACTAAGATATACCTGGGCCCGAGGATATCCCAATGTTTTTATTATTCATTCTCTGACCATTCTTTGACTATTTCAAAAGTTTTGAGAATGGAAGTCAGTAACTGCTCCATGATAGATGCCCCTCACTGAACACTACCCCTTTAACTATTTGCTCCTAAATGAATGTAATGAAATGATGCATACAACACCAAAAGAAACAATAGGATAGTAATGGGTCAAAGAATAATAATAAAAATAAAAGTAATGAAAAATAAATCGCAAAAGCTGCCCTGATAATAGGTGTTACAATGCCTTGGGGGCAAATACCGATATTCACGTGCATTATCACTTGCCCATGATGGCCTAAGTTTACATGAACAGCATAATGATGTGTCTAAGTTAAAATTGTCCCTCCAAGGATGGTACGACTGTTTTCGGGACAAAATTAATGATTAAAGTTGTGATGTCCATTCACCACCTAATAATTGGCTAACGTTAAGCTATAGGTTGGACAACAAAACAGCTTATCCGAATCGTATTTATTCCCATGAAGGTGATAAATGATCATAGGTGACTATATTTGCTTGCCATCACTTGATAATAATGAGCACTAGTTGTCGATTGGATAGCACAACGATATGCCTTGGATTAAGTATATTTCCATTTAAGGAGACACAGGGCCTCATGGGATCATGGGTGAAAACATTCATTTGCTATCACTTAAAGAAAGCTGAACATTAGCTATCCATCGGACAACATAATAGCATGCCTCGCATCAGGTTATTACGGTGCATGGTGCTTTAAGGGTCTTCAAAATACAAATGTTGGCGACGACATTCGTTCATTGCCATTTACATGACAATGATACATAGCAGTAAAGAGTAAGAAGTGTTTCCCTAAGCATCTTATTCTCCAAGTAATTCTAGCAGCATTTCAGTATGGTTTGACATGGTTTAGCTCATACAGCTCATTATATTAGGGTTCATGTTGACTTTAAATCGGTTCTTAAATTGTTTGTCATCCGATAAGGACAGGTGAGGAACTTCGATCTTAGGCCTATCATAAGCTTGGTGAAAAGTCGAAAAGCTTGGGTGAGGCACCCAAAAGGTTTGATTCCGGTGGATGTATTTCCTTATGCATATACGGAAGGTCAATCACAAAAGTATAGGTAATATACACCTTATGAGGTATTGCTAGCTTATATGGATGATCAATCATGAAGGCTAAATAGCTCACCCCTGCCTAATATTAGGACCTATTCGCTTGCCATGAAGTTTGGTTGAGAGTCTACTTAAAATGCAAGTGCATAATGTGTGTGGGGAAAACAATAAACCTTTAAAAGAATCAATATTTATTTTTTGGCTAAGGAAATCCCTGGCAATCACCCAAAAAAAAAAAAAAAACAACATAATATACTAGCAGATAAAGGTAAATGTTATGTACCAAAAAAAATGGAGAAAGGGGTTTATAGTCAAATAACAACCAAAAATTGAGAAAACCGAGAATCAAATAAGATACAGCTAGTTGTAGGCTTGACTTGCTAATTATGTCCCCAATGGAGTCGCCTAGTTGTCATAACATACCCTGTGCCATTATGGCTATAGGAATGCATATGACTTAAAATAATACTCAATGGGGTTTAGGCGTTATATGGTGAGAAAGAAATGTTTCTAATGATTTGATTAAGGAAGACTATCAGGCATATTGCTCATTCAACTAATCATTATGGCTATAATGAAGTGGCCAAAAATTTGAAGTGGCCATCGACCATTTGGGCTAGATATGATCAGACGCCTATTAAAATTGATTCCTTAAAGTCACAAAACTTAAAGGACCAATGTTACAATCTAAGTTGACTATAGTTCTGTAAGCAGGTTTGGGAGTCAATTTTGTGTGGGAAGGATTAACACCCCCAAGATACCCTAAATCGGTATCATCTAGCTAGATATTATCGACGTCTCTATTTTCTTGGTTTTTAAATATCAGTATTTTTGTATAACCACCTTTTATGATGCAATTTTTGAAAATGATAAATCCAAGTTTTGGTGATAAATTTGAACTCCCTTATGTGTACTGAAAATTTGGAAAACATAGAGTTTTTGATAAAACGATCTTTGGATTTAATTTTAAAAAGATGTTCCATATTAAGCATTGAAGGCATATCGATACGAAATATTGCCCAGATAATTTTGAAGAAATTTAATTTTAAAAATATGAGTGCAAGCTGCTATCAACGAAAGAAACATGTTAATAAGGAATGAATAAATGTAATAAACATCATGTAAAAATAAAACATACGAAACAAAGAAAATAGGGATAGTTAGGATGTATCTTGTAGTTGTCATTGATTATCTAGAAATAACCGAATTGACAACTTTGAGACGCGTTTAGACTTAGGTTGCTTAGGGCATGAAATTGGGATTTGATTGAAAATTTGAAGGGAGACCCAGGAAAGAGAGAAAATTGATTTTTGGTGAAATTTTAGAAAGTCAGGGTTGAAAAATCCTTATGGGTAAAACCTTGGTAATTTTTTTTTAAAAAAGGAAATATTTAGGGTAAATTTTTTTTAAAAAAGGTGAATTTTAATCTAAAACCAAAAAATTGATATAAGTATTAACATGACTTTTTATTTCTAAAAATGATTGGGTCTCGATTCAAGCCTACTGGGGAAAGAACTTGAGTCAAAATTTATTGGGACGTGAACCAAGTTGTCTCAAGTAGTGAATGCCTCGAAAAGGTGATTCGGGGAAATTGCTTAATTTTGCATAGAGTTGAAAATAGGGGATAGCTTTATGCTATCCATATTCCTGAATTTATTCTAGGCTCATTTGAAGGTTTTAGGTGGCACATGAGATACCATTGAAAAGTTAACTCCTTAAGGATTATCATAAAAGTATTCAAAAAATCCAAAAAAAAATATTCTAGGATAAACTAATTTTTGAATTTAGACTCGGTTCAATAATGATAGCAAGCACAGAGAAATAGGTGTAGCAAATCTAAAAAAATTACCCCAACTCATTCAAACTCTTTAAGTCACAAATAATAGCTTTTTAGAAATTGAATTTCATGTAGTTTTCATAAAAAAAATTTAAAAATCCATAAAAATCACTTCATGAGTTGATAATGGCCCGTAATGAAGTCTAATTGCTAGTCCCGAGGATATTGGACAGCATATATTAAAAAAATCATAACGTCCTCATCGAGCTCTTATCAAGGTAAACAAAAGCTCAATGAAAAGTTATTCGACGCCCATCAAGGGAAAATACCAGAAAATCCAAAAAATTTGTTTAATGCTAAGAAATCATTTTTCAAGTGAGGGTTGTGCTACTACCAATGCAAAAAATAGCATAGTTTTTATTTTTGGGTTTCCTAAGGCTAGTCTTGAGTTTTGGACATGCGAATGTCCGATATAAAGGGCCCATACAGAGGCTTCACAGGCCTATTCTAAAGTCTCAGAACGTGGGATGATAGAATGCCCATTAACCATATCATTAGTAACAATAACCATAAGGCTCAAGATTAAGTCACTAAATCAAGGAAGTTTAGAAACATTTTTTTGAGCTAAAAAACAAGTTTTAATTGGCTCATTTGGCTTTGAATCCAAACATAATAGCTTGATTTTTCCCCAAGATTAAAACATTGATTTGTTAAAATGGTAGACCAAGATTAATCCCGCTTATAAAGGTGAACTTGGGGTTTATTTTCAAAAATAGATTTAGGCACATCAAACATGCATTTTAACAAGCATGTCATAAACTAAGAATTAAGTTAATAATACTAAGCATCAAAGCTGTGGAATAAACGTTATCAAGAGGCATTTAAACAAGCATTTCATAATCAAAGTGTAACCATAAACACAAACAAAATGTAATTAGCCTATTCATACTTAAGACCTCAAATAAAGTCCTAAAACCATTCTCCACCCCTAGTTCATTATTAACGCCACATCAAACTGATTTCCCTTTTTACTTTTTTTGCTGTTTTGTATCACAAAACTAGGCTAGGCACGCGGCTCTACTTGACCTACTTTCCTTTTCTTCTTTTTTTTTTGTCTCCTTCTTTATTTAAATTTTGCCATTTCATAATAGATAATTAGGCTAGGCTCGTGTGTTGCAGTTGACTCTTCATAGGGGTCATTTCGGTTTAAAACCTAAACCACTCATTTTTGCTTTTTTTATTTATTTTTAATAAAAGATGGGTAAAGCTCGAAACTAGGACTTTTTCTTTTTTTCTTCTTTCTTATTATTATTTGTTGTTTATAATAGATAATTGGGCCAAGCACATAGGTTAAAGTTGACTCTTCCTAATAGAACCTAAGCCACTTTTTTTTTATTTGTTTAATGAAAACCGGGTTAGGCGTGGACATAGGCTAACACTTTTCAACCTAGCTTGTCTTCAAAATGCAGGCTAATCATTACCCTATTTTTTTTCTTTTTTTTCTCTTTTTTTCATTCATTTTTCCTATCTTCTTTCTTTATTCTTCCTTTCTTCTATTCTTCCCCAATACTAGATTCAAAAATAAATTCTAGAATCTGATAAACAACTACTATCCTGGTGACCATTGCTGCCATCGTTCATCGACAATAGTTTGGTGATAAACTTGACCTTTAGGCTCTTTTTAACCTTTTTTTTCAAAATTCAGGGTTGGTTTTTCCTTAATCTTTCTAGATTTTCTATATCTACTAGAGAAGTTCTAAACTTTTACCTTAAATTTGGTCTCTATCCATCATTGGATGGTTCTCGAATCAAAGTATGTCCTTCTTTTCTAGGAATCCTTTTTTCTACCATTAGGATTCTCTAAAACAGCATTAGAACCTCTTTAATTAAAAATTACAACTTACATCTCTTAGTTTCTTTTGTGTTTTTTATGATTTTATTCATGTTTGTTCTATTTTGGTTTAGGGATTGGTAATGACAATGGTAATAGGTTGATATAAGTTTTTAAAGAATTTTAGCTTGGTTCATTTTGAAAGTTAGGAAAAAATTTTTAGAGATTTTCTTTTTGTTGGTAAATTTTTTGTTTTGTGTTTTCGACTACCCCTTAGCTTTAGTTTAGAGCTAGAATTTATGCACCAAAAAAGCTTAAAGTGGTTGGTGGTTTGGTGATAAAGGCAAGCAAAAAAGCTGTCATTGTTGGATCTAGTTTGGATCTATCGTAGAAGCTATCGTTGTTGGTGGTTGGTGGTTTTAGGTCATTCATTTTTTAGCTTCTCCTTAACTTTAGTTTAGATCTATGGTACAAGCTGCCATTGTTGGATCTGTAAGAGAATAAGACTAGGGTAAGAGCTGCTTTTTTTTTTGTATTTTTTTCTATTTTCAATTTACTTGGGCCATCAAGCCCATTATGGCCCAAATTAAAATGAATCTGGCATAATCAATTGAAATATTCCGAATAAAGAACAACCCGAAATAAACTCAAATAATTAAAAGTGAGACTCGCTTGAAGTTATGTTAATGGTACCTACACATTGTGTGTAGCGATATAATTAAACTCATCATGTGTGTAATACTATCAGATCTGATATCTTTATTACATGCATAAAAATATAGATATGTTTACATCCATTTACTAATATTATTCTAATCACTTAAGATAGTATAAGTTCTATTATATTCATGGAAATATTTGTAGATACCATGATAAGGCGATACAAGTATATCATAACAACTAGGGTCAAAGCATCCTGATTATAACCATCCAAATATTTAGGAAATCCCTTTAAAAAATAAGTTTACATTTATTTAAATATCAAATATAATTAATTTGGCCCTAAAATACAATTTATATTTATTTAGTTTTTATTTTTGTATATAACTTAATTCTATGCATAAGAATATAGACAAATAGAATTGTTAGTTTTTACCCCCCAAAAAATTTTTAAAATTTTTTTGATGTGTTATGCATTAATCTTTTAATGGCCAATCAAATAAAGACATTATAATTTTATCATTTGATTGTTGATTATGCTCAACATATTAATTTTTTTTTTAAAAAAAAGTTAGTTTTCTTTACCTTTGTGTTTAACCTCAATAAAAATTGGCCAGCTGTGCCCCTGAAAACAAATATATATATATATATATATCAAAATCTATAATTTTATGATAATAGTTAATAGTTATCAAACTTTATGACATTCATTATGTGGAAAAAAAATAAAACATAATGATTAAACAAATTGCATAACTTTAGGTGAACAAAATGTAATTATTATAAAACAAAGAACATTTTAAATATTAAACGTTAATTTTAAAGTGTAAAAAAATTCATTTGTTATCTAATTGATTTCTATTTTTTTATTTTAAAAAAATAAAAAAATCCATATAAAAGATGACTCTACTAAAAAATAAAAACAAATTACAAATAAAAAATTATTAATATGGACATATGTGTAGATAAAATATAAAACGTTACATATCTATGATAGTGATATTACCAGAACAATAATATATATCCAACAATGATAATATTATGATAATAATAATAATCATCAGACTTTACTAATGTCATTACTTAAATGACAGATAAAGCATAAAAATAAAAACAAGAAAGTTCTTTTAATTTATCCAGAACTCAACATGTATGATCTTCGTGAATAAAACATAAAAATACGATAGTTGGATTAACCAAAAACTAATTTAGTTCATATTGGAGTAAATAGATCCCTACTCTAATAGAGTATAGGGATTCAGGTACAATCTTTCATAACTTTTTATACTAATTTATATGCTAACAAATAGATTTAACAATATTATTGTATTCATGCACATAAAGTTTCGATTCAACCCAATATTCCCATCATTTTGATTAATAATATTGTTTTCCAATATATATTTAACGATTCAAATTTTTTCTTTTGAACAAAGAGTTAGATATTTCCAATTTGCTCAAAACTCACCATGTATGATTTATGTGAATATAATGTGAAATACAAAGGTCAAATCAAACAAATATAAATTGAAATATGTATGGACAAAAAATCAAAACATATAAGAGATAAAAAATTATTTATATGGAAATGTGTGTAGATAAAAACGTTATAAATATATGATAGTGAAATTACCAAAATAATAATATTTATAAAAAATGTTAATATCATAATAATAATCATTGGACTTTATGATAGTCACTACATGAATGAAACATAAAATATTAAGATAAAAAGAAGAAAAATTCTTTTATATATCTTTTAATTTACTCTGAACTCTACATGCATAATTTATGTAAATAATATGAACTATGATGGTCGGATTAAATAAATATAAATTTTATCATAAAGCTATAAAAATATGTAAAACTAATTTAGAGTTAAACTAATTTTGTTTTGTATTAGTGTAAATGGATCCTTCCTCTTATAGAGTAGGATGATAAACTTACAGTAGTATAAAACTAATTTAGTTTTACACATTATCATTACTTTTTATATGATTTATATTTTAATAAGCTGACTATTGCTTTAGTAATATAATTGTACTCATCATGTGCATAAAATTTTGAGATCCAATATTTCTATCATATAGATTGAGAATATTATTTTTTGAATATATATAATTAACAGATGAAATTTTTTACATCAAATAAGTAGTTAGATATTTTTAGTTTACTGGAAACTCAGCATGAATGATCTACATAAATAGAATGTGAATATGATGGTTGAATTAAATAAATATAAATCATATATAAAGTTATGAAAATGTGTAAAACTAAATTAGTTCTAGAAACTATCATAATTTTTTTTTTACAATTTATATTTTAACAAGCAAACCGTTAGATTTAGCATATAAGTGTACTGGTTGTGCATATAAATTTTTGAATTGATCTGATATTTCTATCATGTCGATTAAGAATTCTATTTTTCAATATATATTTAATGACCAAAAGCTTTTTATATTGAACAAATAGTTAGTTTTTTTTTATTTACTTAAAACTCAACATGCATGATCTACATAAATAAAACATGAAATATGGTGATCAGATTAAATAAATATAAATCATATATAAAGTTATAAAAATGAGTAAAACTAATTTAGTTATACACTCGTATAATGGATAAACAAAATTCATCTACCCTAATTTATGCCGTAGTCCTTGCCCATCTCACAGATGTTTACCACATAAAAATAAAATTTGTTTTAATTTCTAATGTTAACTAATAATTAAGAAATGTGTTAAATCTTTTGTAGAAAATTAAAGAAATTAAGTAGAATTTATTTTCTTTTTCTCTTAACATATTAAAATTAAATGAAAAAAAATCTTATAATCTATTACATACTATATATAAAGTTTTTAACTGAGATAATGTCATGAGTTAAGTAATACTAATTCATTTCAGACTTACATAAAAGCCAAACTAAAATTATAATAATAAGGTATTTAGGTTTTTCATATTTTAAAACTTAATTACTCAAAAAAAATACTCATTTAAAAATTACTTCTCTACTTTTTTAAATTTAACCTATTTTTCTTTAAAATATAGTAATTTAAAAAACAATTTATCACCCACGAAATATGTAAGATAAATTCTTTTCCTTTAATTAGAATTCGATCATTAGTGTTAGGATTTTAATAGGTAAAGTCGAGTCGCAACTCAAGATTTTTTTTTTCTTAATCAAGCCTAAGTCAGCTCAACTTGAAAGCTCATATTGCTATTTAAAATAATTTTAAAAATTTATTTTATATTAATATCATGTGTGCTTTGGTTAAAGCTTGAAAGAGATTATATGCTAGTTTTTTAATATATTAGCAAAATTTTGGGAGGATTCGCCTGGGCTTAATCAAAAATGGACTATGTTGAAAACAGATGGATTTAATGAAATAGTCAAAGCATTTTGTACTTTTTTTTTCCTCACATGTGGTAGATATATGTGAAAAGTGTAGAAAATGGGGCACAAATTGGGTTAGACAATTTTTGTCTGGTAATGGATTCCTCATCTATTATAAAACTTAGAACAATTTAAATAATAAATTATATGTTCAAAAAGGAAAATTAAATTTGTTATCATTTTTTATCGATTTTATTTTAATATTACTAGATTTTGAAAAGAGAAAAGAAGGTTCCATATCCACCAATTAGGAAAAATATTAAAAACTTGGATAATTTTAAATACAAGAAAAGATTATATGTAAATAAACAATTTAAATGATATATATATGACATATAAAGGATAAAAAATATATATTTTTATACATGGAAACATGTGTAGATAAAATAGTAAGATATTACAAATATATGAGAAAGGTATTACCAAAACAATAATATATAATAATTGTCATTGGATTTTAAAACATTCATTATGTGGGTGAAAGTTAAAAAATAAAGACAAAAACAAGGAAATTCTTCTTTATGTAAACAAAATGCATATTATTATAAAATAAAGAATAGCTTAAATTATAAATTTTAAATACTAAGCACAAATTTTAATATGTAAAAAATGAAAATTACACTTGTTATCATTTTGTTATCTATTTGATTCTATACAACTACATTTTAGAAAGAAAAAAGAAGGTTCCATATTTAATGAAGAAAAATGCTAAAAACATATAAGATTTAACATATAAGAGAAGATTATATATCTAAGTGAAGAACATTAAAGAGATAAAAAATCTATTTATGTTTATATATGGAAACATATGAAAAAAAAAAAATTATGATGCTAAAAATATATTACCTTGATATTACCAAAATAATAACATTTATGAAAAACAATAATTATAATAGTCATCGAACTTTACAATGTTCTTCAAAAGGTAAAAGATAAAACATAAAAGTAAAAAATTTCTTTTACATAAATTTTAAGTAAAAAAATGTGTCTTATCAAAGAACAATTTAAATCATAAATTTTAAATACAAACACATTTAATATGTAAAAATAGGAACTTAAATTTGTTATCAATTTGTTATCCATTTGATATATAATACTACTAGATTTTGAAAAGGGGAACCATATCTAACTAAAAAAAAAGTTAAAAGACATTTAAGTCTAAACCATATCCATGTTCAAATTTTTATTTGGGTTCGATTAAAAATTTGAATTTGGTTTAGTTTATTATCAGGTTGAGTTAAAGATTGAGTAGTTCAAGTTATCGAATGAATTAAATTTAGGTATTGTAATGCCTGATTTAAATGACTTAAGGAGCCTAATATAGTTTTTTTAAAATTTTTAATATATATTTTAATTAATAAAGAAAAATATCTATTTTAGTTTGAGTTCAAATTTGAGAAACAAAAATTAAATTTAGAGTGGAGTACGAGAATCTAGCTCACTTTTTACAAGATAAATAATTCTAATTAAGTTCAATTGGTTTAGTTTTTATCTCAAATGCAATTTAAATTTTAAAAATAAAACTCTTTGTAATTCAAGACCGATTCAAAATCAAAGTCGAATTAAATTGCTTATTATTTAAATTTGACTCAACTCGACTTAACTTGATTATATCCTAAGCACTACAAAACTCAAGTGCTAACTTATTGTTTTTTTTTCTTTTTTTCATTTTTCTAAGTTTAATGTGTAAAAAATTTTCACTTTTTATCTATTAGATTTCTAATAATTTAAATTTTGAAAAAGAGAAAAGAAGATTCCTTGTAAGAGATGATTCTACATATTCAAAAATTAAAACATATAAGAGGTAAAAATAATTTATATGGAAACATGCGTAGATAAAACAATAAGATGTTATGCATATATGACAGAGATATTGCCAAAACAATATATTTATCCAAGAATGATAGTATAATAATAATCATCAGACTTTATAACGGCCATTACATGAATGAAAGATAAAACATAAAGATAAAAACAAGAAAGTTCTTTTACGTAACTTTTAATTTACTCAAAAACCAACATGTACGATCTACATCAATAGAATATAAAATATAATAGTCAAATTAACCAAAAATAAATTTTACATGAAGTTAATGAAAATTATGTAAAACTAATTTAGTGTTACACTATTGTAAGAGCGTAAAACAAAATTAGTTTTATACCGATATAAGTGGATTTCTCTTCTTATATAATAGAGAATCCACTTACAACAGTACAAAACTAAATTAGTTTTACACGCTTTCATAATTTTTTATATGATCTATATTTTAACAAACTGATTATTAGATTTAATAATATTAATTGTACTCATCATGCAAATAAAGTTTCAAATTGATCTGATATCCCTATTACATTGATTAAGAATATTGTTTTTCAATATATATTTAATTATTAAAATTTTTTACATTGAAGAAATAGTTAAATATTTTTAATTTACTCAAAACTCAACATGAATGATCTATGTGAATAGAATGTGAAATACTATGTTCAGATTAAAGAAATCTAAGTTGAAAGATGAGTATACAAAAAAAATCAAAACATATAAGAGACAAAAAAATTATTTATACGAAAATATGTGTAGATATAATAATAAGATATTACAGATATATGATAATGGTATTACCAAAAAAATGATATTTATCAAAAACAATAATAATATTATAATGATAATCAAGGAATTTATGGCAGTCATCACATGAATGAAAGATAAAATAAAAAGATAAAAACAAAGAAATTCTTTTACATAACTTTTAATTTACTCAAAATTCAACATGCTTGGTTTACATGAATAGAACATAAAATGAGACAGTCAAATTAAACGATTATAAATTGGATAGAAATTTATGAAAACATGTAAAAATAATTATCGTTTTTGATACTATTGTAAGTTTGTAAAAGTAATTTAGTTTAGGGATACACTTATAATAGTGTAAAACTAAATTAGTTTTACATGCTTTCATTACTTTTTATAGGATTTATATTTTAACAAACAGACAGCTATTGTACTCATCATTCAAATAATGTTTTGAATCAATTTGATATCTCAATCATATCAATTAAGAATATTTGTTTCTCAATATATTTCACTATTGAATTTTTTTACATCAAAACAAATATTTAGATATTTTGAATTTACTTAAAACTTAACAATCATAATCTAAGTGAATGGAATGTGAAATACGATGGTTGGATTAAAATAATACAAATCAAAACATTTTTAGACAAATATTCAAAACATATAAGAGAAAAAAATATTTATATAGAAACATGTGTAGATAAAATAATAAGATGCTACAAATATATGACAATTATATTACCAAAACAATAATATTTTTCATAATAATAATAATAATAATAATAATAATAATAATAATCTAACTTTAAACATAAAAATAAAAATAAAAAATTTCCTCTACATAACTTTTAATTTACTTAAAATTCAATATACGTTATCTACATGAATAAAACATGAAATACGATGGTGCTATAAATACGATAGTCGGATTAAATAAATATAAATGTGCTATAAAGTTGTGAAAATATATAAAACTAGTTTAGTGTTAAACTAGTTTAAATGTGTAAAACTAATTTAGTTTTATATTAACACTAGTGTAAGTGGATCCCTCCTCTTATAGAGTGGAGGGGATACATGTACAATAGTATAAAACTAAATTAATTCTACACATTTTCATAACTTTTTGTATGATTTATATTTAACAAACTAGCTGTTGTATTTAGCAATATAATTGTACTCATCATACGTTTAAAGTTTTGAATTAATCCGATATCTCCATCATATGAATAAGAATATAAACGTGTCTACATCTATTTACTAGAATAATACAACTAATCACTTGAAATAGTAAAATTATCTATTATATACATGAAACATTTGTAGATAACATAATCAAGTGTTACAACTGAATCAAAACAATCAAGGGCAGGCATCTTTATTACGGCCACCCAAAAATTTTGAAAATCCCCTGAATATGAAAGTTTATATGTATTTAACTGTTAAATATAATTAATTTGGCCCCCAAAAAATACAATTTATGTTTATTTATTTTTTATTTTTGTATATAATTTAATTTTATATATAAGAATATAGACAAATATAATTATTAATCTTGGTCCCTAAAAAAATAAAATATTTTTGATACATTATACATTTATCTTTTAATGGCCAATAAAATAAAGATATTATAATTCTATCTTTTGATTATTGGTTAAACTCAATATATTAATTTTTAAAAAAAAAATTAGTTTCATTTATCTTTATGTTTGACTTCTAATAAAATATTAGCTAGCTCTACCCCTATAAAGAATAATATGTATCAAAATCTATAATATTATAATAATAATTATAAGATATAATGAAATTTATTATGTGGATAAAAATAAAAATAAAACATGATAATGTAATATAGACATGTTTACGTCTGTGTATAAGTCTAATACAACTAATCAAATAAATGGTAAAAATATCTATTATATACATAGCAACATTTGTAGATAACATAATAAGCCAAAACAATAAGAGGCGGAGCATCCTTATTGCGGCCTCCCAGAAATTTTTTAAATCCCATTTTGTATATAATTTTATATATTTATATATTAAATATAATTAATTTAGCTTTAAAAATAAAATTTATATTTGTTTAGTTTTTTATTTTACTATACAACTTAATTTTATACAAAATAATAATATAATTATTACATTTATCGTTTAATGGCAAATCAAATAAAGATATTATAAATTTATCATTTATTGTTGGTTAAGCTCAAAATATTAATTAAAAAAAAACATAGCTTTCTTTATCTTTGTATTTGACCTCTAATAAAAATTGGCTAGCTCTACTCTTAATAACAATAATATATATTAAACTCAGTAATATTATAATAATAGCTATTGAACTTTTTGACATTCATTATGATAATAAAACCAAAACATAAAACGCAATAACCATTGATTAAAAAACCAGACCGACCACCCAGTTGAACCAAAAATCAGAGATCTAACCAATCAAGTACACTATATAGAATCAAGTAAAAGTTAAATCAATGACCAGTAAAAAATCGCTAAAAACCAAAAAATGGGTAAAAATCAGTTTTATGTATATTTTATAGATATATTTTTAAATTTTATGTAAATGATGAAACTTAAATATTTAACTTCTTAGTTTACATTAAAAATCATATCATTAAGTCAAACATATAATTTTTAATTAATTTTTTACAATATTTAATACTTATTTAATATTAAATTATTTTTTAAGTATTTAAATTTTGGTTGTAATGAACCAACCGATTTAATCGATTGAACTGTAATCGAAGGTCTAACCAGCTAGACCGCCGCTCTATTTCTTTAACCTTGATAATGACTAAAACAAATTGCCTAATTTTAAGTGAATAAAATAAAATTACTATAAAATAAAGAAAGTTTTAAATATTAAACACTATTTTAAATGTGTTAAAAAAAATTATTTGTTATCTATTTGACTTCTAATATTTTATATTTTGAAAAAAGAAAAAAAATCATATAATAGATGATTCTACATAAAAAAAATCAAAACAAATTGCAGATAAAAATTTTTTTACATGGAAACATGTGTAAATAAAATAATAAAATGTTACGATACATACAGTGATATTACCAAAACAATAATATTTATCCAAAAATGATAATATAATAATAAT
Organism: Adansonia grandidieri; assembly: GCA_038382065.1. Taxonomy (NCBI): domain Eukaryota; kingdom Viridiplantae; phylum Streptophyta; class Magnoliopsida; order Malvales; family Malvaceae; genus Adansonia; species Adansonia grandidieri. The sequence continues at coordinate 87,446 of JBBYHK010000015.1, read as the reverse complement.
CATTGGGCTTTAGGATGGTCATTATGTGAATGAAAAATAAAACATAAAGATAAAAAGAAGAAGTTCTTTTACATAACTTTTAATTTATTCAGAACTTAAAGTGCATGATCTACGTGAATGGAATATTAAATACTATGATTAGATTAACCAAAAATAAATTCCATATAAAGTTATTAAAATATATAAAACTAATTTAGTGTTAAATTATTACAACCGCGTAAAACTAATTTAGTTTCATATTATTATAAGTGAATCCCTCTACTTTTAGAGTAGAGTTATCCAATTATAATAGTAAGAGTAGAGAGATCCACTTATAATAGTATAAAACTAAATTAATTTTAAACACTTTCATGACTTTTTATAGTATTTATATTTTAACAAATTGACTATTGAATTTAACAATATAATTATATTTATTATGCATATAAAGTTTTGAATTAATCTAATATTCCTCTCATATCAATTGAGAATATTTCTTTTAAATGTATATTTAACGATTAAAATTTTTTGCATTAAACAAATAATTAGATATTTTTGTTTTACTCAAAGCTCAACATGCATAATCAATGTGAATAAAATGTGAAATACGATGGTTAGATTAAACAAGTACAAATCGAAACATGTGTAGACAAAAATCAAAACATATAAAAGATAAAAATTATTTATATAGAAACATGTTTAGATAAAATAATAAGATTTTATAGATATATGATAGTAATATTATCAAAACAATAACATTTATCCAAAACTGATAATATTATAATAATAATAATAATCATTGGACTTTATGGCAGTGGTTTGCGACAAAAACAAAAAAGATGAAAACAAAAAAAAATTCTTTTACATAACTTTTAATTTACTCAAAACTCATGCATGATTTAATGGTTAGATTAAACAAATATAAATTCTATATAAAGTTATAAAATTATATGAAAATAATTTAGTGTTAAACTAATGTCATCAAGTAAAACTAATTGAGTTTTGTACTAGTGATTGATCCCTCTTCTTCTTAAAGAGTTGGGGATACACTTACACTGATATAAAACTAAATTATTTTTACATACTTTAGAACTTTTATATGATTTATGTTTTAACAAATAGATTGTTGTATTTAGTAATATAATTGTACTTATTATGCATATAAAGTTTCAAATAGATTCGATATCTCTATCATATTAATTGAGAATATTGTTTTTTAATATATATTTAACGGCTAAAACTTTTTACATCAAAATGAACAGTTAGATACTTTTAATTTACTCAAAACTATGCATGATCTATTTACACAAGTATATTAGTTTTGTAAATTTTCACAATTTTTTTACTATTTATATATTAATAAACCGGCCATTGTAGCAATATAATTATACTAGATATTTTAATAAATTTTTGAATTGATATGATATCTCTATCATATTGATTGAGAATACTATTTTTCAATATATTTTTAATGACCGAAAGTTTTTTATATGGAACAAAAAGTTAGATATTTTTAATTTACTTAAAACTTAATATGCATGACTACGTGAATAGAATATGAAATACGATAATCATATCTAAATTCATGAAAATGTGTGAAACAAATTTATTTTTACACAAATGCAACGAATGAATAAAATTTGTCTGCCCCAATTTGTACCCCACTCCCTTCCCATTTTAAAGATGTTTACCATGTATTAGTAAAGCTTGTTTTAACTTTTAATGTTAATCAATAATTAAGAAAAGTGTAAAATGTTTTGTAGAAAATTAAAGCAAGTAATTAGAATTTATTTTCTTTTTTTTTTTCACTTAACGTATTAAAATTTTAAAAAAAGAAATTATAATCTATTCTATACCATATATAAAAGTTCTGACCGAGATAGTATCATGAGTCAAGTGATACTAATTCAATTTAGAATTACATAAAAGCCAAACTAAAATTATAATAATAAGGTATTTAGGTTTTTCAAATTTAAAAGTATAATTAATAAAAAAAACTTATTTAAAAAGTTTACTTTTCTATTTTTTTAACTTCAACCTATTTTCCTTTGAAATATAATTGAAAAAACATTTCTCACCCACAAAATGTGTATGATAAATTCTTCTCCAATTAGACTTTAGTTATCCCCGTTAGGATATTCATGTGCTAGTTCAGGTCATAGCTCAAGAAATTTTTTTCCTTACCTAGGACTAAGTTAGGCCAGCCTGAAAACTCATATTACTATTTAAAATAGTTCTAAAAATTATATTTATTAATTTTTTATTATTAAATTTACAAGTGTATTTTGGTTGAAACTTGAAGGAGATTATACGCTGTTTTTCTAATATATTAGCAAAATTTTGGTCGAATTTTAGTAGGCTTAATAAAATGGACTGTGTTGAAAAAAGATAGATTTAATAAAATAGTCAGAACATTTTGTAAATTCTTCTTTTACTTACACGTGACAAAGCTATGTGAAGGGGATTACAAACATGGAAACATATTAAAAACATGCATATTTTAACATACAAGAGAAGATTCTATATATGCATATAAACAATTTAAATGAAACATATATGAAAAAGACACATAAGGGATCAAACAAAATCTATTTATATACATGAAAACATGTATAAATAAAATAGTAATACATTACAAATATATGACAAAGGTATTACATAAACAGTAATATATAATAACAGTCATTGGATTTCAAAACATTCATTAAATGGGTGAAAGATAAAGATAAAAACAAGAAAATTCTTTTATTGCGTAACTTTAATGTAAACAAAATGCATAGTAGAAAATGAAAATTGCATTTGTTATCTTTTTTATTCTATACAGCTACATTTTGAAAGGGGAAAATAAGTTTACATATTTAATAAAGAAAAATGTTAAAAACATGTATAATTTAACATATAAGAGAATATTAAATATCTAACATAAAAGAGATCAAAAAAATCTATTTATACATACATATACAGAAGCGTGTAAAAAATTAAGACACTACAAATATATGATAGAGATATTAACAAAATAATAATATTTATGAAAAACAATAATATGATAATAATAATAATAATAATCTTCGGACTTTACAATGTTCAATGAAAGGGTGAAAGATAAAATATAAAGATAAAAAGTTTCCTTTACATAATTTTTAGAAAATGCATATTATTATGAAATAAAGAACAATTTAAATCATAAATTTTGAAAATAAACACAAATTTTAATATCTAAAAATAGGACCTTACATTTGTTATTATTTTGTTATTTATTTGATTTATAATACTACTAGATTTTGAAAAGATAAACCATATCCAAATAAGAAAAATGTTAAAAACATGCATCATTTAACATATTAAACTGTAGACATTTAAGTTTAAAAACCATATCCATATTTAAAACTAGTGTTTGTGAGATGTGTCGGGCAAGACCTATGTATGATATTAACATCATATACGCTTGCCTAAGCCCAGCACAAATCAAAATATGGGTTTTAAATTTTGCCCACACCTGCTATATTTGTAAAATGGAAAGTCCAAGCCCGTTTAGACCCACTCATAATATTTTTTTATTTTTTAAAAATATTTTTAAAATTTTAATTTTTAATAATTTAATATTTTTCTTTTATTATGTTTCAAAATTAAAATAACTTAACATATTTTTAATGTTTATATAATTATATTACATATATGTATTTTTATATGACAAATATTACCTAAAATATAAAAATATAAAATTAATATATGTTCACAACATGCCTCCCACAAAATGAAGCATGCACGACTTAAAAAGTATTTCTCGACATGGCAATGTCTTCTTGATCGAGATTTTTCCCCTTAGTTGATATGATAGGAGTGAGAAAGTACGAATTCTTGGCTCTTGGCCATGAAAAGAAACCATTGGATGAATTGCTTATCCAACTAGTCTCTGGTGGCCACCACAAAGTGGCCAATAATTAAAGTCACCACTAATCATTTGGGGTAGGCATGATTGGGTACCTATTGAATCTAATATTTAGAGTTAGAAAACTCAAAACATCGATTCCATGGTTAACGTAATTTGAAGATTTGACAATTGGGCTTAAGAGCTAGTTACGCACAAGGAGGTACGAACCTCCCTGTAATGCCCGAAATCGGTACCTTTCTAGCCTTGTCTTAGTTTTAGTTCCCTTAACTTTAACTTGTCATTATTTAAATATAATCCCATTCTATTTCATTAATATGAATAAAATAAACTCAATTTTAGAGAAAAATATTTAAATCATGTATGTGCCCTGTAGTGGTGGGGAACATAGGGATTTTTCATTAAAATGTTCTCTGGATTTTAGTTTTTGAAAATAGGCTATTTTGTGTCAAGATTAGAGAGATACCAATGTAGAACATTGCCTTATAATTTTGAAAAACGATTTTGAAAATATGGATGCACTCATAAAGGAAATGTATTAGTAAGACGATAAAATGAGATAATATCGCATAAAATAAATCACACAAAACAACAAAAGAAAAAGGAAAAGGACGAATGGAATGTATCTCATAATTGTCATCGATTATCTTGAAATAATCGAGTCGACAATTTTAGAGATGCATTGGGATTCATTGACTGATCGAGGTGTGAAAACGTGCTTTGAATATTAAAAATCCAAAGGAAATTTAGGGAGAGAAAATTTAATTTTTTCTTAACAATTTTGAGAAAAATAAGATTGACAAGTTCAAATTGACAAAATTTGATTCTTGATAATTTTTTTAAAAAGTTGGGTTGGAATATCCCTTCGAAAGATGGGTTGGAGTCTCTTATAGATAAAAACTTTGATGACTTTGGAGAGACAAAGCTTGAAGATTTATCTTGACAACGGTTCAGTGATTTCTTGATAAAATGACTTTTTTGACAAATACTTAACAAAATGGGTGCTCTTTTATTAGGAAAAAAATGGTTAATAAAAATAAAGATGACATGATGAAGATTGCTTATACCTTGATCTGGACCTATAGAGTCAACACACATATTTTGACTCAATAGGACTAATCGGTGCCATTTAGAGGCATTCAAATGTCTCGAAGTAATTTCGATTAATGCTAAAATAGGGGACAGCATCGTATTAACCCCTTTTTTAAATTTATCCAGGGCAAATTCGAAAGTGTTAAAAGCTAGATGAGGTGCCATTGGAAAGGTGACTCAACAAGGTTTAAGGTAAAAATATTCTAAAAGTTTTAAAAAACACGTTTCTGGTGGAAATAATTTTTGAAGTTAGATCTAGCACAACATTAACAGTATGTGTAAGGAAATAGGTGTATGAACTTTGAAAAATCATTCTCGACTCATACAAAATCATTAAAATCACAAACGATACCTTTGTGGAAAGAGAATATTATGAACTTTCTATGAAAAATATTTTGAAAATTTAGAAAAACCATATGATGGGCCGAAATGGCCTTAACAAAATGTTGATCACTGATTCTAAGGGTTCCAGACAGCCTTAATTCAAAAAATCGTATCTCTCACATCTGGAATGATATGAGGGCAAACAAGATACCTTTCGAAAGGTAATTTGATGAAATTTTAGGGAAAATATCATAAAATTTTTTAAAAATGGTTTAAGGTTCAAAAATAATTTTTCAAGTTATGATTACAGTGCTGTCAAGATAAAAACAAGGCAGTTTTTAGTTTTTTCGGGTTTCTTAGGTCTAAACTCGACTATGGACATTCGAATGTCCATGACAGTACAAAAATAGTGACATGGGCTTCGCAGGTTCATCTCACAATCCCAGAATGATTTGGGATAATGAAACAACCTATTAACCATGTCACAAGGACTCTAGGCAAAGAGCAAGGCACAAATAATTTGGAATAAGAAAGAAAGTATTTTTACTTTTGAAGTCAAGAATTTTGACCTCAAAACCTTTGAATCCAAACGTAAAGACTTGATTTTTCCCAAAGATTGGAAGACTAATGAGATTAAAAAAAACCTTAAGTCCATGTTAATTCTTATTTATTGAGGTTAACATAACTTGGGAAGTTTTTAGAAAATTAGATTTTGATAGCAAACAAGCAAGCATCTTGGCAAATAAGAGATGGACCAAACATGACATTCACATAAATGGGCATGGATAAAATGTTTAGATATGGAATGATGGCATTTTGACATGATATTAGTAACAAAAATGCAAGAAAGTGATAATGAAGTGCATAGACATATTAGTTTCATGAATGACAACAAAAGCTATAACATGGAAATGTTGTGAACATGCTTAATCAAGAACAAGTTTGTTGAACATTAAAACATGTTTTTAAGGCAAACCAAGCACATAAACATGGTGAAGCATGGCAAAGGAGTCAATATAGCATTAAAAATCCTAGGTCTGCCACAAACAAAGCCACAAAATGCATGAGAGTCCTACGAATAGGGTCATGGTCACATGGATATAGCTCTCTAAAATGATGAAAATGGTGATAAAAGAAGAAAAAAAGATGAAAGTTATACCAAGTAGCTTTAAACCTTGCTTTGGCCCTTGAGCAAAAAACTTGTTAACTTTGAGCTCACTTTTTTCCCTCTCTTTTTGCTATTGATTAACAAGAAAAAAAGAAATCCAAAATGAGCTTAATGGAAGGAAGGTTTTAAATTAAAAAATGTGGAACAAAGTGTCTTGGAAGGGTTTTTGGTGGTGGCTTTTGAGAGCTACGGGAATAAAAGGTTTTTGAGAGGAGGTTAGTTGCAGAGAGTTTTTGGAGAGTGTTTGAAAATGTATTTGTGTCTACCTGTGTTCAATTGAAAATGTTGCCATTATATGACTATGTGAACAGTAAAGACCATATGCAAAAAGCAAGAGCATTTTGGGGTTTTAGTGCATGTACCTTATATATACCTTATGCATGGACGAGGTATTACGCTCAGCTGCCCACTAAGTGCATTAGTTGAGTAGGCAAAAACAGTGGATCAAGGCCACTTTTGGTAGTTGAGCAATGAGAAAATCCAAGGTTGCCTTCCAGTTAATTGAATTAAATAATGAAAATGTCCCTTGTCATGGCTATTTGGGCCTTAGACCCAATCATAACTCCAATGCTAAGGACTACTATGAATTTAGATGATTTTTGGTGCCAAAAACATGGTCCAATTCATGTTTTAATTTCATGGTGCAAGAGGGTGAAAATGGCACGAACTGGCCATTTTAGCCTTGGGGTATCGATACAATGTCTATTGTATCAATACTTAGAGCAAATTTTTGCTCCAGGTTTCGATACAATGAAGCTGGTATTGATACTTAGAGGCTAGTATCGATACCAGCACTCTTGGTTGACTAGCCAAAATGGATTTTTAAGCTACTATGAAGCTCAGTATAGATGCAAATGGTCTGTTTATTGATACAAAAGCTCTTGTATTAATACATAACATTTTTGTATCGATAAGACATGTGAAAATTTGAATTTTTGGGACATCGAAGCCTTATATTGATACCTAAAGGCCATGTATCAATACTTACTCATGTAAATATGGATTTCATGCACCTTTGGCTTCCGAACCTCTTACCATGCCTAGGACTGATAGGACATTGATCCATGCTTGTTCATATAACCTCAGTGAGACCTCGAATAGTGACCTTAGATGCCTTTTTTTTACATTTTTCTTTAATATGATCCCTAGGTATTACAAACCTTCCTAAAAATATACAGCACCTGAGAATTGTCCTTGTTTTTATTTTTATTTCTTTAATTATACTACCTTTTGATTATGTGCCAAAATGCCAAAAATTAGCCCAGACAAAATAGGGTGTCTATGATATATATTAGATAATTATAAAATGGGACGGCTAAACCGAGCTTAGGGCTTTAAAAGTGAGAACTAAAACCCAACCTATTTTTTAAATGGGCCTAATTTTTTACCCAAGCCCTTCTTTTAGGCCTAACATTTTTGTTTGAACCCTCTCAAATATCAAGTAGACCTCCAGGCTTGGACGATTAACCCTTCTATGAAGACTTTTATTCAAAATCATATCCATATTCAAATTTTTTATTCAGGTTTGGTTAAAAATTGAATTTAGTTTAGCTTATTATCTAGTCAAGCTCGGGATTGAACAATTCATGTTATAAAATGGATTAAATTTAAGTATTATAATGCTTGATTTTGGTTTTATTTGGATGGACGGTGAGATTGATTTCAGTGAGATTGAAAATAGCATGGCAGTAAGAATGCTTACTATAGTGGTGAGATTGGGTACTATAGCGGTAGGACATGTGTTTGGATTTTATCACAGTGGTGAGGATGAGATGAAAATAAAAACTAACTATTAAGGGCATTTGATTAAAATGAGAGTATATATATGATAAATAATTAAAAATATTAAAAATATATTTATATTAAATAATAAAATATAAATAAAATTACATTTATGTTGAATAGTAATTAAACATTATTAAATTTTAATTATATTAAATAATAAAATATAAATAAAATCATATTTATATTGAATACTAATTAAAAATTAGTAAATTATATTTATATTAAACATATATTACAAAAACTATATTTATATTAAATAATAAAATATATACTTAAAACTAAAAATTATACTTTGTTGAATAATTTATTAAATATAATTGATATTAAAATATAAATAAATAAATAAATGAAAAGGGGTGAAAGGGGGATTGGGGTGATAGAAAAATATTGTTTATATAGATGAAAACCATCATCTCGCCAGGATCATCCATGTTAAATCATCAAGAAAATAAAACTAGATGTGGAAGCATACCTGAATCTATGAATACCAATGAGATTCTTTGGTCTTGCGATTCTTGATCTTTCAAATTGATACATATGAATTTTAGGAGAAAGGAACTCTTTCTTTTCTAATAATGGGATGTCAGGAAAGTATCATAAGTATAATTTAGGGACTATACCCTATTTACAACTACACATAACAATAATACAAAGCTCTCTTATTACATGATGGCAATGCTCTTTGTTCAACATTATCAATTTGATTGCGATGTACACCCTAAGCTTGACGTCTTTAGCCTATTACTTGCATCGTTGGTGCTTCATCCTCAGTAGCTTCTTCTTGAGTGGCTTTTCCTAAGTGAGCATGCCAACCCTGTATCCACTCATAGCCATATTAATGTCTGCCATGTCAAAAAATTATAACCTACAACTAAAGGAACTAGTACCTGCTGCACCACAAATAGGATAAGTATTAGTAGCTGGGGTATCAAACTAATATAACGTGGCCATTTATGTTGAAGTCAAAGTGCGATTCAGAGGTTACCATCTAACCAACTTGTTGATGGCTCCGACCAATAGTACCTATCATCATCATTATCCCTAGCATGACTGACGGAATATCGACAACTAGATGATAATCTAAGATCATGTTTTGTTTTGGGATGACTAAATGTCATCTTAGCTGCATTGACATTATCAACATGTGCTGAAGTAGGTTAATTCATCCTTCGACTAACTCCATGCATCAGCTATGTTTACAAAGCTCCATATAAAGGTCTGGATGTAAAGTTTGTTGATCAGATGACCTACTCTTAACATCCTAAAGTTCTGAAAATGGAAAAATAAAGGGCTAACCTTAAGCATAAAACCATCTTATGTATTCATCTGATAATGTGAAATTGTTTTTAGAATTTCAAAACCCTCAGTAAGTTGTCAAGAACATCTTTTCTAAAATTAGATCTAGTTTGAATGCCTTTCGATCTAGTTTTTTGCATTATTACCATGCATGTCAATTCTGTGAACTTCATCAAGGTTCACTAATGTTTAGTGGATTGGTTGTTGCATCCTAAACTGGCATAAGAACCTCTTTACCTAGTGTCATTCCCTAACTTGAAAGCATATTAATGTTATATTTGCCCTCCAAATATGACTATTTTATGCAGCTTCCAATGCAGGCATGCCATAATTTTATTTGAAATATATGGCCTCCATACAAACTGTGAACAAAGACAGAAATTATTGCTGAACACTATGCAATATGTTAGGTTAAATACGCACACACTTAAGGTAAACTATTAAAAAATTTACCTTATTATGTCTAATGTGATCTAGTCGTGCTCTAATGCTTTCTACATCAGTAGTTGTATGGGTGAACTGCTCCGGACTATACTATCTATTCTCATATATAATTTATGAATAACTCTTATGCAAGTACAAACTACTGTAATATAAATTAAATACTTAAATTTATTATCTTAATGCAAGAGGGTATATGGGATCTTGTCTAACTAGTAATACAGGAAATGACAACTAGTACCCTGCTTATGATTGCAGCAGCATTAAACAACCACTTAAGTCGTGCATCCTTCCAACTATTGCATGGTAGAGTTTCCTATACAAGAACTTTAAACATGCGAAACCTCACTGTACTTTGCAACCACAATCAAATCTGCCAAAAATGAAAGATAAATTAAATGAACCCGATTCTTGATATTTATCAAGCATTAACATTCTTCTAATGATGCGTAAAATGTATGCTCTAATATCACTTTCTAGTTGTCACTCAGTTACGTGTCTAGGGATTATGGAATATTTATGTCAACCAAATCATTTTAATAGTTGAACCATGAGTTAAGTTTTCTGGAGGGATCACATCTAATAATTTTTCAAACAAAGCCTCCTAGTGCAATAGGCTCCCCCTGCTACATCCTTACTGTCAACTGATAAACCAATTGAAGTGCAACATCTTCTATAGTGATTGTGTATTCACAACGTGGAAAATGAAATGTGTGCATCTCATGTCTCTATCGTTCAACCAATGCATATATTAGTACTAGCTCATATTTACATCAATTTACTAAGGTCATATGGCAAGCCTGACACTTTTTAAATTGTTTTCAATTAAGAGATTCTGTGGTGCAAAAGAAACTTTCCACAATTGGTTCTTCAACTAAGTATCCTATTAAAAAAGTCATTAATTCATTAGTTATATAATTCATAATTAATAAGGTTTTAAATATATAATTAACAAAATTTTAATACCTCAGATAAGCCCCTTGACAATATATAATACTCTTGTAATCTCAATAATGATGATGATGATAAAGCCCTTAAATTGATCTAAAATTTTCCTATAACAATAATTTTCATTCAAATTCATCGTTATCTTACCTTAAAACAAGAATTAAACTAAATTTTCACAAATTGAAATAAATCATACCTTTAAAATATTCAAACGGTTTAATCTCTCCAAACTGAAATTCAACTCATTTCCTTCCAGTCATGATTTCAGCAAAAAGTAAAATTAATTACGACAAAAATTACTTTAATCGTTACTAAATAATTTATATTTAATAATGAAAAATAACAATTGCCTAATAGTTCAACAAAAAAATACTAATACAATCAAACTAAATTTTATCATCTTTGGAAAAAATATCCCAAAAATCAAACATATAAATAAAAATAGATCCAAACTTTAAAATATTTAAACTCCTATAATCAATGTAAAAAACAAATTTGAACTTATACAAATAAAAACACAACTTACCTTAAAAAATTTAAACTTATATAATAATATCGAAAAATATTTTTACAAATAAAAATAAATCATTCCTCACAAAAAGTTGCTTGATTTAATCACTTAAACCTCAAACATCTTAATCTAAATTTACTCTTCTCACAGATAAGGAAAGGAAAAAATTAGAGCTTCTTTTATAAGAAGCTCCACCTGAGGAGAGGAGACATGGGCATAGTCCCCCCCTCATAATTTCTGAGAATGGGGATAATTGCAGAAGGGTCACATATACTAACCCTCTTGCACAAATAATAGGGGGCAAATAATTGAACGGTCGTGTGTGCTAAATATTTCAAAATATATATTTTTAATTTATCAATTTTTTAAAAAATAAAATAAGGTTTTATATCATTGGGAAATCGACACTTGATGTGTTGATTTCACTAGTTTTAGTGATAAATCGGCACATCATGTGTCGATTTCTCACTATGATTCATGAGAAATTAGCAGTTGATGTGCCGGTTTCTCATCTATACTAAAAAATCATCATTTCATGTTTTGATTTCTCACTGTTTATAAAAAATTAGCCTATTTCATGAATTAATCTCAAAATAACTTAAAGCCAAAAATTTAAAAAAAAAAGTATTATTTTAATAAAAAAGCCAAAGGGCATGGGTTGAATCATCAATTTTCACAAAAATAAAACTAAAGTAGACGAGAGAGTGAAGAAACTCACTAATATATGGTAAATTAATGTTTGATAATCAATCTATGACCATCTTCCCTCAAATTTTGCTCAACATAAAGATCTAGAATTTATCTGAAGTGATTCATAAAATCATTATTAAAAAAAATAAAAATTAATAATTCGAATTCCAACATTTGAAACTTATTAATCATTGATCAATCACCTTAAGAATCTATGATGATAGAATGAGAGGAAACAGATTCAACATTTACGAGCCCCATATTATCTATCATGATGAAGATGATGACCATAATACTTAAGCTGTTGAGTGTTAATCCAAGCTTAATATTAAAAGAGAGAGAGAGAGAGAGAGAGAGAGAGTTTACCATTGACTTTATATTTTGACAGTAAAATAGAAATACAACTCGAAGTGCATGGTGAGATGCATCCCACCTTTTTGGCAATGTCACGGCCATTTCAGATATGAAAAGTAGCTTAGCTCATGTTCTGAAAACCTTGGTTCATCGACCCATATCTGTTTCCAGCTCTGCATTTGAATATTTTTACATAGAGTTAGTAATTAATATCTTCATTTTCATTTTTTTTTTGATTTTTTTTTTTTTTTTTACAAGTGAGGTTGCACTATGAAAATAAAAGAGAAGATTGAAAATATTGAATTTAAATTTTAAATCTATTAATTATCATCTCTTAAAAAATAATTACATGAATCAACTAAATTAAATCCAATCTAATTTTTATTTTTGTAATACAGTAGCCCTGATCTTTTTTCAGCCATGGTAGGCCAAATTTCATTATTTAAAACTTATTGGCTTAAGACATGGGTGATAGAAATGACATGTAACCTAGTCCCTGACTACCCAATAATCTAAAAACTAACCAAAAGCGGAGAATTTGTTCTTGTCACAAACTTGGACGTTGCCCAGATCCCTGAAACTTCTCTTTTCCTTTTCTTTTCCGTTATTTGGTCTTCTCTTTGATGCACAGCTGTTATTGGCTACACTCAATCTACCTCCAATTATTAAAGAAATTTTTGAAACCAGCTGTTGAGCTTGATTCACATGGAAGATCAGAACCCTTTGGTTTAATTAACCTTGCTATCTTCTACATCTATGGTGGCGCGCTTACTCCGCTCGTCTATAAAGAAATTTATATTTAAGAGATCCGAAATCTTTGTTTAAAGAAAAAGGATTATTAATGGATATGTGTATGTGTGTGTATGTGTACATAAAAGGGTTTCGTCGCCAGTGCTTTTAGAACACTTTTTAGTTAAAATTAGTTGGCATATTATTTACGACAATATCATTATGTTAAATAGTTGATAATCTTATTTGTTATTTACAGTACATTTAAATGAAGATATTACTACATATTTAATAATTTTAAAAATTATTTTTAAGATACTCATTCACAAAATTTTATGCTTAATTAGTCTATATAATGAAGAAATGATATATCTAACTCAAGGTAACATTTTAAACTATCAAAAGGAGGTTACGAAAAAAATAGAGAGCTAGATCAATAATTTTTTTTTTTGTGCAAAAAAGGTCGTATTCGGGAGATTGGAAAGATGCTTTAAATATTAAGATTTAAATTTTAAATATATTAAATATTATAATTTGAGAGTAACTATATGAATTAACTAGACTTGATTTGTTTTATAAGATCTTTTATATTTGTTTAATCTAACTATCATATTTCATATTCTATTTATGTAAATCATGCATATTGAATTTTAAGTAAATTAAAATATTTAATTATTTGTTCAATATAAAAAAATTGAACCATTAAATATATATTAAAAAATAATATTCCCAATTAATATGATTGAGATATCGAATCAATTCAAAATTTTTTGTGCATGTTAAGTGTAATTATATTGTTAAATCCAATGGTCAATTTGTTAAAATCTAAATCATATAAAAAGTTATTAAAGTGTGTAAAATTAATTTAATTTTATATTATTATAAATGGATCCCTATACTCTATAGGAGAAAGCATTATTTACACAAGTATAAAAATAAATTAGCTTTATACACTTACATAGTTTTACATATTTTCATAACTTTATATAAAATTTAATTTTAATTAATCCGATCATCATATTTTATATTCTATTCACTTAGATTATGTATATTGAGTTATAATTAAATTAAAAGTTATGTAAAAGAATTTTCTTATTTTTATCCTTATGTTTCATCTTTCATTTACATAATGATCATCGTAATGCTCAGTGATTATTATTATTTATTATTGCTGAATAAATATTATTGTTTTGGTAATATCTCTATCATATATATGTAACATCTTATTATTTTATCTATATATATTCTATATAATTTTATATCTATAATTTTTTAATGTAAAATCATCTCTTTTATGGAATTTTTTTCTCTTCTCAAAATATAAAATACTAAAAATCAAAAGATAACAAATGAATTTTTTTTATTCATTAAAATTAGTGTTTAATATTTAAAGTTTTTTTATTTTATAATAACTTCATTTTGTTCACTAAAAGTTTTGCAATTTATTTTAATTATTATATTTTATGTTTATTTTTATCCACACGATGAATATCACAAAGTCCAATAACTATTATTATAATATTATTGATTTGATAGACATTATTGTCTTCCAGGCAAAGGCAGTTAGTCTTTTATCTAGAGTCAAATATAAAGAGAAATTAAGTTATTTTTTTTAAATTAATATGTCGAGCTTAATCAACAATTAAAATTTAAATTTATAATATCTTTATTTGGTCATTAAAAGATAAACGTATAGCACATAAAAAAATTTAAAAAAAATTTGGAGGTCATTACTAATAATTATAATTTTCAATATTCTTATCATAAAATTAAGTTAATGACAAATAAAAAGCTAAATAAATACAAATTTTATTTTTGGGGCCAAATTAATTGTACTTAATATATAAATAGATATAAGCTTATATATTAGGGGATTTTCAAAATTTCTGGGAGGTCATAATGAAGACACTTCACCCCTAATTGTTTTGATCTATTTGTAACGTCTTATTACGTTATTTACAAATGTTTCCATGCATATAATAGATTTTTTTTTACTATTTCAAACGATTAGTTAGATTATACTTGTACTTACGACATATTTCAAGTAGACCATTCAAGGTTTGAGTTATTCGCACAAATCCGAAAACCAGTCCGATATTTTTTAAAACATGAGCACACATCCACAAATTTTTTTTTTAATAAAAGAAGCCGTAACTTAAGAATACAAAAAGATGCAGATGTTGATATCTGAACTTTAAATTTATTGTTGCCCGGCATTCTTGACATACTCATAAGATATAACTTACTTTCTCCTATTCATTTTTTTGCTCCAAAGTAATTGAAAGATTATTGTCACTTTGTTAGCAATTGTTAAAAAATCAAGGAAACCAGAACTAAAGTGCATTTACTGGAAGAAAATAGAAGTGAAGCTTAGTTGATCCATTAGGAAAATCCAATTCCATAGCTTGACCTACAAATAATTTGCTTCTGAACGTCACAAATAGAAAGCTGTCTTTTCTTTTTCCATTTGTCCAAAATTCCCAAATGTCATCCATACAAATGAAGCAAATCTAAATTCAATTGACTATTTTACACTGGATTAATGAATATACAAAAGCTGAGGGAGATTTAGTAGCTGATGCGTTGAAGGGAAATCATAAGTTGAATTGAGTGAAACTGTTATTGCAAAGGATTTTCCACCACAGCCTCATCTCTGTCTGACTCTGGCTTGTCCTCGATTCGAAACCTTTTCGGAATTGATTCAGATTTACAGTTATTGACATCGGGAGCTTTATGCTTTGATGGCAGAGATGATGATGATTCGGTTTTTGATTCAGAAGGTTGCAACTCTGAGTTTTGGCTCGGATCAGTTGGTGTCGACGAGCTTAGTGAAGGAATTAAGGCACTGCCAGCTTTCTGTTGTTCTTCCAAGACCTTCTGCAAATACCTTGCATGTTCCTCTATGCGTAACTGAAGTGACCTTTGTAGCTGTGCATTGGATATAGAAAGAGCAGAACATGTTGGTTAAAACCACTCAGAAAAGCATGTAATAGGCTAGTTATCTATTAGCTCTTAGCTTCCAACTTATATCATCTAATCATAGTTCCAACTTAGTTCTACTATTATTCAGCTTCTCGTACAAACAAAAGGCGTATATGCGAACAAGGACAGCCATGGCAAATAAAGACACAACCAACATCAATAAATAGTACGCCGTTGGTGTCAACCTTGTCACTGAGACAATCTCGTAGAAAGATATAACAAAAACATGCATTAGTTATCTGAGTCAGCCGGCAAGACAGTTTAAGAATAACTACTACTAGCAGGGACAATGAATTACCAAACCAGAAACATAGCATGATAGACCACTTAGGTCAGCTATGTTTGAAAATCAGTAAAAAGTTACACTATGCTAACTCTTTGAATAAAATAAATACCTCAAGCTGTTCATGTAATTGTTTCTGTACTTCCATCTGCATATGCAGAGCTTCAGTGATATATATGCCCCTAGAACCAAAATGGTGAAGAATCGTTTAACCCAGTGTCTTGTACAAGAAAATGAGAAAGTAAAAATTACATTAGAGAGAATAAAACAACAGTTACCCTTTTTTCTTTCTATCATTTTCATTGATAATTGAAGCTGCTTTCTTTTCTTCAGAGCTGGATGTCTTCTTCTCTGAGAGTCCGGATGTGAAACATGTTTATTAGCCAAAAAACTTGGTGTAAAATATCACCATTAAAAATATAGTTTAGGAGTCGCAGAAGAAGAGTGAAAAATGAAAAATATTGCAGTAGTCAACAATGTTTCTCTGTAAAATAAATTTTAACAGTGCACAAAAAGCATAAAGTCGACAAAACCAAATAGCTGATATACGAAAGTTAATTAAAATATTGGTTACAAGAAAATTTGGAGGGAAAAAAATAAAAACAAGGGCAAGTTATTTTTTTATAATGAATCTATTACCTTCTTTCTTCTCAGGCATATATTTGGCAAGTCGATATTTCTGTAAAGATAAAAAGATAGATAATAAGGATGTAGGATCAATTTCAGTAGTAATTAAAAAAGAACATATGTATCATTCATATTATAGAAATACTTAAGTACTTGTAAGTGGCTCTTCACATGGTAGATGGTCAAACCTTCAACACCCATAAGCTTTAGGACAGCCTTTGGAGTTGCCTCTGCATCATGTCTAACATGATGAGCTTTTCTTACTGCTTTCATTGGGTAATACAAATAGCTTATCCAAAAATGAAAAGGTAATGATATTTATGGCAATATATGCTGAATTATTCTCAATCTACTGAATTGATCAGAAGAAATTCGAAATTTTTTATATTGAACTAAACTCCTAATAAGAAAGGACTAAGACATGTTTACTTTTAGAATGGATAGATAGAATAACCTACTTACTTTCAGGTCCACCAAGCTTGCTGACAGCCTGTACAAAACATTCATGGAGCTCAGGAGTCCATCTCATTTTTGGCTTATGAACGGCTGCCGTTCCAGACAGAGCATGACTTGCAGGAGCATCAATAGATGGTGCCACAGATTTATGGTTGCATGTCAACCTTACAGTTGGCTTCGATGAAGGCTGAGGTGTCTCATATATTTCCTAAATTTGCATCGGTATTTAAAGCAAGAAAGGGTGAGAATAAGCGTAAACTAACCCCATTTATCATTTTGCTCATCTCATGTTTTCTGTATTAGGTTTCACTTAAAATACTGTCTAAATGAAAACATGTATTCCACTCACCCATAATTAAAATTATTATCAACAATTAGATGTTCTTGAAAGATGTAATTCAATGATAGATGCAACATACTTACGTCAAGTGTGGGATTTTCTGCATGGTCAGTGATAGCTATGTCAAGTTCATCAGACAAAAAATTTAGCTCTACTTGTTCGGTGAGGGCAAAATTATCACTTTCACAATGCATACTATCAAAGCAACCATCAACAGCATCTCCAGGAAAATTAAGGAAGTCCTTCATAATAACTTCTGAGTGGTCCTCATTATATGGATTGCTCATATCCTCACTAAAAACCACAGGAGATTTTGATGAATCACCTGCGGAAATGAAATGGTGGCATATGGGAGGATGTGGAAGAAATGGAAAATTTCCAAGCTGTCGCTGGGTTTCAGATGTGGATGAAGATGACAAATATAAACTGGTACAGAACACAGAAGACCGGGAAAATGCACCCTTATCATGAGAACTTGGAGAACAGGGGCTAGTTGGCCCAGAGTTTATATTATTCTTTTTAAGTTCAACTGTAGATGCTTGCATGTGACTACTCTTGTGTGATTCTGTTCGTACAAAAGGAAGTGGAAGCGGAATTGGAGATGAATATTCACCGGCCAACCAAGATTGACCTTCAAAGTCAACGCTTGGAAAATTATGAATTGGGGGTACTGAAATAGGATATGATTCTCCAATTCCCTTGCTAGGGTCACTTTGTGTAACAGACACAAAGCTAAGGTGATTCATGTTCTTGGATGATATCCCAGCCTTCATCCTCTCACCAAATTGACAAGTACCAGAATATTGTAGAACAGTAGAAGTCAACAATGAGAATCACAGATCTTCAATAGCAGTTCACTGATTGAACCTCAAGGCTATTTCAAGATTAAGCTCACACGAGGTTAAATTTCCAACAGAATAGTCAGATACAGTGCATTTCTATGCAAGAACCGCACTCTGTTATCACCTAAGGTTACATTCTTCAAATAATTAAATCTTCAAACCTGAATTGTGCTGATCACTTTAAAGTGGAAAGAAAGTATTAAATCAAGCCACTGACATCGAGGACAAATGAACCATAAAAAAATTAAATCCATCCGCATTTTAAGACAACATGCACAATGTCTTCTCAGAAACAGACCTGTAAAACACGACTTAAGTTAAGCAATCAGCATAACAGCATTGGATAAACAAATAAAATAAAGCTCTTACATAAATAAAATCCAAATAACCAAATAATTACTAAAAGTTCAAATGAGAAAAAAAAAAAAAATTACATGCATACAGTGGCTGACGCCCGGAGCAGTATAACCACTAAATGTCCTTTTGACTGCTATAGGCTTTGTTTTTGCCAGAACCAGAAACAAATTAGTTGCAGCATAAGCTATGAAGCACTAAAATGCATGAATGATGCATATTCCTGGAGACAACAGGAGTAATTGAATCCACTAGTAGTAATTCATTCTCACATGAGGTTCAACTTCTCTAAGACATCGTAAGTCCCAAAATTTGATCCATCCCAGAACTAGAAAAACATGTTCTAGAGGAATTTATGGTTATGCATTTCAATCTTCCCAGTTAATACTTCGAATAGTATCTTACTTGCCATTACCCGGAAGCTACAGAAATTCCACTACTTTGATGAATAATTTTTTTGTTCTGAAGGATCATTCTAAAGGCTAAAACTAGGAACTATCCAAAGAACGATAGCTTTTCCAAAACCTCAAAAAGCCGAAAGGAAAGAAAAACACCTGTTGTCTAATATCAATTTGACTCATCAAAATCACAGACTTATAAGCATCACTTCCCTTCATATATGATAATTATAATATTAAAAATAGGTGCCCTGTAAATTTCACCTACATCTCTGGTTAGAAATTACCATATTTCCATGACGTAGACAAAAAGGTTAAACGGCTATATAAGCCAGCCCTTAAGTAATATGAAACAGTTATATTTGTATAGAACCTTCTGTTTTAATACCTCAGATTTCAGAAAGAATTCTCCTGGTCAATTTTCAAAAGCACCTTGCTTAGACGGTTGTTTGTATGCTTAAATACAATTAGACTACCCACATACAAATAAAAATAGCTTGTATTGCTATAACTGTACAAGCAATTTGGTATGCATAATTTGCAGTACTCCTAAAAACATTTGTAAGCAGAAACCATTCCCAATCTAATAATAAACCAAAGGTGATAATCAAAATTATCATCATTAAAACTTTAACAGAAAAGGGCAAACATCAGCTCCAAAAGATAAGATTGAACAATGCAGTTAGGGATAGCACATGAACTCTGAAAACAAAAGGAAGAAATTGCAAACCACACACCTCCTTTTAATAAGCCATTGAAATCACAATTGCCAAAGGAAACCCACCAACAATCAAAGATTAAAAAAATTAAAAATTGTAATAAACCCAGAAAAGCTATGTCCCAGATATTCAAAACCAACATCTGAAAGAATATGTGAAAAAGGAATTGGTAGAAGAAGATGGACAAGAAAGACATACCAAAATTATTTAGATTATTTCTCTTCAAGTAGAATTACTGCAGACAAAAGGTAAGATCTATTCAATTTTGAATAGTATTTGCTAAACCTCCATTT
The DNA here is from genome assembly GCA_038382065.1 of Adansonia grandidieri. Taxonomy (NCBI): domain Eukaryota; kingdom Viridiplantae; phylum Streptophyta; class Magnoliopsida; order Malvales; family Malvaceae; genus Adansonia; species Adansonia grandidieri. The sequence goes on along the minus strand of JBBYHK010000015.1, from coordinate 66,946 downwards.
CTCCTTCCTAACTAAAACGTTCCTTTGCAATAAGAGGGGACAGCTAGAGAGTAAAATAATCAGGAAAAAAAATGCATTAGCAATTGAGAACATCGTCGTATAATTAAAGATAAGTTAGTAGGCCATCCCATTTTTTTCATTAATAATTAATTAATGAAATAATAATGATAATTTCTCCACTTCACCATTGCAATTATCAACCCATTGGTTTTGTCTAGCAAAATGCCAACTTAATTTATTATCAAACTATGGTCCATTTCCTGGTTTGGCATTAAGTTCAATGTCAAATAGCAAAGGAACTGCCATAACATATTTAAACGGATTAATATTTATATCCTAGGAATCTGGGTGCAAGATTCAATCTAGGGCAATTTTTGTTTTATGTTATATAACTTTTTTTTTTTTCCCTTTGGCCACTCATTTTCTTATTACTTGAAGGGTTTTTTATTTTCTTTCTAAATTTACAATTTTTTCTTTACTTTCTTTTTATTTTAGGATACTTTTGTTTTATGGGCCGAAAAAAATAAAAATTACAAATTGTCGCGCAAAGTAAATGCAATAAATTAAGGAGATTAAAGTAAGAAAAAATAAGAACACACAAGATTTATGTGATTTGCTCAATGATACATCCACGAGTAGGGAAAAATATTTCTTAGTTATTTTCAAAGAACTAATACTATATTATAAGAAAAAAAGCTTAGAACCGCATAAATATAATCATCAAACTAGTTTAGGTCGCTCCAATTATAAAAAAAATGGATCTAACCATACCGCTTCTACCGCAAACCTATATTTTTTTTCTTTTTTAGTTGAGCTTTCACAATTTCGAGTCGGGTCATAATTCGAAACAGATTACAAAATTTAAAACACTTGAGACAAATAGACTATTTGAATAAAAAAAGTTGTTATTTCTTGCTTTTTCTGTTCTTTTAGTACGATGCAACTTCATTATTATTTAAAAATATTCAAGGTTGGGGAATTAGAAGGATATGGAGTTATTTAAAATTTTCTTTTAGTACATCCTTTTTGCTTTTTTTTTCTTGTAAGCAAATACGACTCACCTATTTTTGCAGGCGAAGAAATTATGTTTTGAAAAATAAATAAATATATATATATATGAATAAATTAAAGAATGGGTATTATTTTCAATGAGTAGTTTTCTTATCGACAACTAAAATATGTGTAGTTTCTTTTTAATGGATAATTTAAAGAAACAGTTAAACAGAGCTTATTTGCTCAATTTTTCTAATTAAATTAGTATCACTAATTAATGCATCAAATTCAATTAAAAATTTAAATAATAATATATATTATACACCAACAATAAAGTATAAATACTTGAAACTTGAGATTTTACATATAAAGGCAAATAACTCTCTTACATCTTATAAATTTGGTTACCTATTTAAGACTAGCTTGAGAAAGCTCGACTGTCGAAAATAATAAAAAAAATAAAAAATTTTATATAAAATAATAAACCAATCTGTCCATGAAATCAAACAAAAATCATCAAAAATATTCTTTTAAAAAATTATTTTAAATTTTTTTCTTTGATGAAAAATTAAAAATATTTTCTTTAAAGCAATGGCCTCTTATTTCACTTAATTTTAAAAAACAAAAAAGAGTGACCACCAGCCATGTCTCAACTCATTGAAGTCAATTTCAATGTTAAAAGCTAGAAACTGTGAAGGACAAATGTAAAAAGAAAATGAAAATGATTTTCATTTATTGTTGGCAAATATTGGGAGGAGAAGTAACATTTGCTGGAAAGGTAAATTGATAGGTTCCAATTTCCAAACAAGGGGATCGTCAATTCATGACCAAGCAAACGTCATAAATTTCGAGTCCAATAGTTCAGTTCTTCCTTCAAAACCTTTAATTAAGATTAATTTTTTAATTGTGCCCTTTCATATTGGAAAATGTGATGTGTTCTACCACATGAAAACACTTTATCTAATATATATATATATATATATATATAGCATGGATGATGCAATATTATATATTTTTAATGAGGTTAAAATTATCGGCAAAGCTATAAATTTCAATTGGGAGCCATCCGACATCCCCAACACCTAGCCTAGTTACTTGAAAATGGAATTCTTGTGGTTGTTTACAAATGATAATCCTATTTGTTTGACCATTTTTAGCATACATACATATATAAATATATAAATATATATATCATGGACAACATGAAGTTTGCATTTATGTTATTTGATTTTTCAACTTTAAAATATTATTGTTTTGTATTTATATTCTACGTATATTTAAATAATTTTATAATTTAAAAAAAAAGTTAAAATTTAAAAGAAATAAAAGAAAGAAAGTTTTTCTTTTTATAATTTTATACTGTAAATAATTATGGTCCCTTGAATCATTTAGGTTTTTTTTTTTTTTTTTTTGATGATGATGCAATTGCAATATGTGTGCATATTTTATTATAAAAGATGCTTGAGCAAGGTTCCATAATTGCCCCCCTCTACCTTTATTTGGAGCTTGTGCCTCGCATGGCAGTCCCCACTCCACTAAATTTGTGGTTGTGGTTGAGATTGTTAAACTAAATATAATCAAACAGTTCAATCAAAACAAATTAGAAATAAGTTATAAAGATTAAATAAGAAACTTATGGGCATATTTTATCATTGATTCCTGCTTAATCTAGCAATGCAAAGTAAAGAACATCATATTACCGCTACGCTTTAAGAACGGGAAAAAACTGTAAGATATTTCAGCCTTTGAGTTACTTCGATATTAGATAGTGTTAAATGTTAAAATCGAAAAATTATAGTAAGATCTTAAAATAGTAAAATAAATATATGCTAAATTAAAGTTTCTATACGCAGCAAATGATCAAAATTAAGGAGACTTGATTATAGTTTATCTAATGTTGCTTTCAAAATAATAAAAATAATAATTTACAAAAAAAATTAAATTAAATGAATATAATACTAGTATTAATAATTTATCAGTAATTACTCTAAAATAATTTTTATTGTGTTTTATTCGTGTGTTGTTGTAAGAGTAAACTTTTCTATAAATATTTTTTAAAAAATATTTAGTTATCTTAATATATTTATAATATAAATATAATTATATAATGTGACACAAATAAACCAATGTGTCAAATTTATAGAAAGTAAATTATTAATGTGTCAAAATTTATATAAATATATAATACATGGAATACAATTATAACATAAAAATAACATCAATATAGTGATATATGATACAAAATTGAGAGTTATTTGTACAGTGCTAACTAGATTTGACAGTTTGAAACCTAACATGATTATATAACACAAATAGAATAAGGGAAAGAATTTGAACACAACACAAGATGAAAAATAACATGAATTGATAAACGTACCAAAATCTAGTTAAACAAATTATTAATGTGTCAAAATTTATATAAATATATAATATCTTAATTACGATTATGACATAAAAAAGTAACACTAACACTGAAAAAATAATTAAAATATGACATAACATAAAAAATAATATAAACACGACATGAGAGATAAAACATGTCAAAACTTATATAAAACGAGTTATTAACATATTAAAATTTATAATCATATAATGCCTTAAATACAAATATAATACGAAAATGTAATACAAATATGAACTTGCAGCACATGGCACAAATTGTCAAGCAATTTAAATAGTATCAATTAGATTTATAATGTGAATTGTGCCAATTAGATTTACAATTACTTGTTATGTGGCAAGCAATTTAAATAGTACCAATTAGATTTATTAAGTTTAGATACAATATTCATACAAAAATATAATTAAAATACAATACACTATAAAAATCGTACTAATACAACATGAATGCACAACTGTATAAAAGTAGTTAAAACACATTGCAACACAAAAAAATACTAACACAATACGAATGTGTCTAAATTTATATATATATATATATATATCATATTAAATTTCTATATATCTAGTACTTTGCATACAATTATATTATAAAAAATAATAAAAATACAATATATAATAATTATTTAAAAAAACTTAAAAAATTATGATTGTTTGCTATTTCACGTAGACCCTGACAATTTTAAGCCCAATATAAACACAAAAAATAATTAAAACATAAAATAAGATAAAAATTTTAACATAATATAATTATGTAAATATATTAAAATTTATATATAATATATCAAAAATTATATATAATACTTTAATATAGTTTTAATAAAAAATTAAATTAAATATAATATTTGAAAATTATTAAAAAAGAAAAAAAAAACAAAGAAACTTGATATTGCTTGTCTCATGCTAGTAACTGCAGCTCGATTTCTTTGATTTTTTTTTACATCATTTTGTATGATTTTGATGGGGCAAAAGCAGACATCCCATATCAGCCATATGGCAAAGGAGAATATAGACGTGAAAAGACAAGATTCAAATGAGGAGGAAAAATGATTATTTTAGCCCATGAATGGGTCGAAGAGGCAGGAGCCACAACCACAAGAGTTTGCACGTCACAATCTTGAATCCTTTTCGTGGTGTGAAGTGGATGTGACGTGGGGTGGGGTGGGGTCTCAACTCTAAAGTCCATCTCACCATTTTTAGTATTCATCTCCAGTTTGTTTCCTGGCCTACATTCAGGCAAACTTGATATCATTCATAGGACCCATTTAAATTTCAAAGGCCCAACATTTTTTCAATCATTTTCTTAACAAGTAAAATTATTTTAGAGCTAGTATTTTCCCCGTCCAATGAAACACAAAATATATATATATATATATTTTTTTTTTCTTAAAACAAACTTTAATTTCACAAAATAATTATGTAAATTTTAATATATTTAAAATTCAATATAATTATATTTATAATAATTTATAATAAATATAAAATGAAATAATTAATTTATAAGATCTTTTGATGCAAAATCATTTTTGATTAATTATTCAAAGACAAGATCCTAAATAAAAATTTTCTAATTGCCACAACCAAAGGGTTTGGATTTGATTACATCATTGGCGAGAGAGCACTTACAGTTACCGAGAGCATCCCCTTTCAGTTTGGAACACAATAGTGCGTCATGGTAGCATGCCACACCCCTTATTTCCCATTAGATTGAAAGCTCCACTGGGCAAAAGGCCCTCCAGTGAAAGGGTCTTTTGACTATTTAAGTTTTTTGTTTTTTTGTTTTTAAATTAAATAATAAATAGATAATAAATTTTAGTAGTATATAATAGTTCATGAATAAATATATTTTATTTTACAAAATTATATAATAAATATATAATAAATTAATATGAATTAATTAAAAACAAAAAGTTATATGAATAATAAAAAAATAAATACAAAAATATTATCAAAATATTTTTATTATTTTTAAATTATTTATTAATAAAGTTATTATTTTATACAAATATAATTTTAACAAATTTTGATTATTTATTAATTCCATAAATATCAATAAACTAAAATTTTCATTATATATACACATTTTAATCTAATCTTAATAGTAAATTTTTATTCTCGTCTCACTATCATCCCTGCATTTGAATCCAAACATGAATCTCACTATTAATTTTAATGTTATCGCTATAATACATAATCTCACCGTTACAATAAGTAATCTCACTGCCACTATTGTTTTCAATCTCACTAGAGCCAATCTCACTGCCCATCCAAATGAAGCCTAAATCTTTCCTTGTTCCAAAGAATACTTTTTCAAAATAGTTAGAAAAAAAAAAAACTTATTTTCTCTCCTTCTTAGTTTTTAGTTGAATAGATTCGTAAACCGCCCTTTAATAGTTCTCATGTTTTTAAACTTTTGTAATTTTGTAATGAAAATTATGCTGGAATGGCTACCCACTATGAGTGTTGTTTTCAAGATCTTTATTTGTACATGATTGGTACAATACTTTTATAATTAATTTCAAGATATCATTATTTCTTCTCCTTATAAAGTTCGCACAAAAAAAATCAATTGTTAGGTATGTAAAGTCTTAGACCTTGTGGTATATGAAATCAAGAGGGGAGAATAAATTGATTTCTCAAAATTCTTTTGCAAATAAAAACTTCAAGTGAGATTTTGAGAAATGTAAATAAAGAACTTGGAATTGTAAGGTTAGTGAACAAACAAAACAAGTCAAAGTGTAGGAAAAGAGAAGCAAACAAAATCAATTTATAAAAGTTCACCTTCCTTGCCTACATCTTCTCCTTTGGCCTCACTTGTCGAGGAGTTTCACATATTATTAACTTAAATTATTACTTTTGAAGGATAAGGTATAACCTTTACAACTTCATATCTTTTACTTAGGCTAAGATAGTAATCTCTACCTTTTTGATCTTTTGAGGCTAAAATAACAATATCTTTACCTTTTAATGGTTAAGGAAGTAACCTTCCTTTTTTATAAGTTTTTTGGTATAAACAAGGATGACATAAAAGGCTTGGTGTTTACAAGTTTGAGCTTAAAGATGAAGAATTCTAATGATAGAATTTACAAAGGAATAGAAATATAAAAAGAATTAATCCTATACGCAAAATGAACAACCTAAAGATAAATGAAGGATTTGGTTATAGACTCACTCTAATTTTAGTTCTTGATGTTAGGAGAGTTGATGAAGCCGATTTATAGCTTGGAAGTGGCATACGGCTTTTGGGAATCGATAAAGGTGCTTTAGAACCAGCGAAAGCTTTATGAATATGTCTTTTTGTTCATTTTTGTGCCTATGTATCGATACATTACCATAGGTATTGATACATTGTATACAAAATATGACCATCGAAAAGTTGTGTATCAATACATGAAGGGTTGTATTGATAGAATTCAAAGATGTATCGATATATTCACGTTTTTATCGAAATAAATTGGGTTTCAACATTTTTTAGCTATTGCCAGGTATTGTATCGATACATGCATATGAGGTATTGATAATTAATATAAAATCAATTTGAAATGTTTTTCTTGGCTTTAAAACTTATAAACTTTTCTAAAAAATGTTTTATACTAAGGTTTGCATCAACAATGCATTTTTGAGTAAGTTAAGGAGTTAAAAATATTTTAATATTTTTTAAAGTATTTTCAAATTCATTCAAGGAAAACTACTAGGTTTAAAATATTTAAAAACAATCTAATTAAGCTTAGATTTTTGTTACATCAAAATCAAGATTAATTCAAAGATAATAAAGCTAACTATCTCTTTTTTTTTATATGACTAAACTTAAGGTAAATTTACTTGTAAAAACTCCTCTAGAACACTTAAGGATTTCAATAAAAACTCCCCCTAATAAAAGCATTATTTAAAGATTTAAAACTATATAAAATGCTTTTGTAAAACTTGGTAATGGTAATCAAGGTCATATTTAGCCATAAAACTATTGACATTAAAAACCAACATAAATCATTTTATATCCATGAGATATAATCATTATAAACACATATGAAATGACTCCCCCTATTTGTTGTTGTATACAAATTCAATTAAAACAAGCTAATTACCTCTAAAATTCTCCCATTTTTATGTTAAAAAGATAGATTGATTTAAAGCTAGGAATGCTAATGAAGCAATAGTACAAAGGTATACGAAGCATGAAGACATGAAGTATATGCATATAATGGTTAAAAAAATAGGCATTGAAGTTTATGCAAAAGTTCAATTTTCATTTAATTCACATGTAGGCATTTAAGCATAATCAAAATTATGAGTAAAGAAAACATATCGAAATAAATTCCAATTGTGATCTATATGCATAATTGATACCTATTGTGGAATTTTGAGTTCATATGCATATACTACTCATAATCAATCAATCAACCATATGGAAAGTTAAAGAAGTTTTTTTAATCATAGCAAGCTTTCGTAGGTTAGAAAATCATTTACTTATAAACAATTTTCAATAAGATCAAGTAAGTAATTTACACATGAACCATCATGCTAATTATTTTCACAAAAGAATTGTTATAATATACCAAGATACGAATCTTAACATATTAGAGCAGACAACATCTCTAATCATTTTAAGGCCTTAGCCATTAAAACGAATCACTTGTTCGAACTTTTTGCACTGAAACACAAGATAGTTGGGTTAAAGAGTCATCACTAATTTTTTTAGGCTAGGTGTTTTTAGGCACCTTTTAAAACCATTCACTCAAGAGTTACAAAACTCTAAAGGTATAATTTTATGACTTGCATCATCCAAAGATCTATAAAATTGTGTTCAAAGTCGGTTACACCACACGTAAGGATTGATGCCTCTCGTGATGCACAAAACTTGGTGTCAAATAATCACACATATCGAAATTACATTTTCTCGAATTCAGTTATTTAAATATTAATATAATTTATTTTTGCATAAAAACAACCATATCTCAAAGAAAAAGTAAAACATGTATCCCGAGACTCGTATTAGGTACCTATTAAAGCAACTGCATATTGGTCCCAGACTAATATGAATTTACAACTTAATTAGGAGTAAAAAGTTTTTCAAAAAAGAAAAATTCCATCAAAGTGTATTCTCCAAAATATTTTTAAATCAGGTACCAAATTATTTATAGATTGGATTCCATTGAAAAGAAATTATAAAATGCGACATAAGGATTAAATTGAAGAAAATGTAACTTTAAATGTATGGCTAAAAGTCATTTTTATTTAGTATTTGTTAACTTGAGAGCCTTAATAGGAGCTCTTACTATTGAACATCCCTAGACCTATTGATCGTGTACATGACACTTCCAGAATCCATTCTGAGGCATCTGAATTTCTTGAAATAGTGGATACCTAAACCTAGAGAAATTGAAACTTTTGATAGTTTTAACATTTTAAGCTCTTCAAATTTATTTTAAACTATTGTAAACAGGTAAAATCACAAACTAAATTTACTATAAAAGATAATTCAATATACTTTAACCTAAAAATATTAAAAAAAATAGGTATCAAATGAATTTTTTATTTGGACATTATTACATCGCACAGTATGCCTGAATAGCTTATACTCTAGATTTTCTTCCTGATTCATTCGAAATGCCTATTGGAAGAGGCATGCATGGTTGGAAAGCTTATTCATTCTATTTTAATGTAAAAATATTAGAAAAATAAAAAAAATTGGTATCCTGACCAAAATATCTTGCTTTGCAGCTCACGCTCTAAAACAGAGCCATCTGAATAGCTCATGTTGCGAAATTTCTTTTGAGCATGTCTGACCACAATATAAGATGTTTCAAAATCCTATGTTACCTATTCAATAAGGATTAAAATAAAAATACTAAAAAAATTAATACCACCAGTGACATCGAAAAAGTATTTCTTTTACAAAACCACTATGTTGATAAACTGTTGTGATTTGATAACAACATGTGATTATGAAAACTTAGTTCTAATTTTTTTAGCCAACTTTCGGACGTTTGAATGTCTAGTAGCGAGGCTAATGACATTCTATATATGTCTAAGGATAGAAAACAACAAAATCCTTAAGTGACATGACCTAGAACTCTACTCATTGCCATTGATGAAAAGCTTCAGAGTCACGCAAATGACTCACTTTTGTCGCTTTTGACTATATTTCTTTGTTCTAAACAAGTGATGGCACAGTAATGCCACTCACTTGAGTGCTATAACTAGCAAACAAGTGACTCTATACAACCATATTAGACACACCTAAACTATTCTTAATGGCTCCAATAAGACTCTATAAGTTTGATTGATAAACAACTAGTTAAAAACATTTAGAAAATATATTTTTATGCTGCATATCAACTTTATATTCAAGTATTTATTTAGATTTTCCTAAGTTGTTCTTGAAAAAACTTATTTAACAAAACTAAACCTCCACTCATTGAGTGAATAAGCCAAGGCTTGTTCTTAGGGTTCTTTTATGAAAACATGAATAAAGACACCCCAAACAAACAATTAATCAAGCATATAGTATACTATTATTTTATTCACTACTAACAAACCAACTACAATCATGATATAATAAAATTCATGTAGCCGAGCCCAACTAAGGTAATCATGCTCATCTAGTCAATCATTGCCATCAAATTCTCATCATTAACAATCTATCACAAGGAAATAAGCTTGATCACAACTTAATTAACCTAATTATCATTTCAACTTAAGAATTCAACCATTTGAGCTTAAATTTAAACATGTAAGCTTCTAAGTTTAAAAAATTAAATCTAAATTTCAACTTATCCAAGCTCAATGTAACTTGGTTCATCAAAATTTTATCAACGCATCATCACGTAAGCTAAGCCAAATCAAAATTCTAAGGTGCTAAGCATGGTCGAACCTAGCTAGCTACATTATCCTCATAAAATTAGTTTAAGCTCTAAATTATCATAATTCACCATTAATGACATTGGATGTTTTAATATAATCCTCATCAAATTAGTTTAAGGTCAAAGTTACTTTGAAAACAGCCAACCCAAAGCCTAAACTAACTTAATACAAATAACATAAACTTCACTTATTTCAACTAAATCGAGTAACTTAGCACTTGTCATGCAATTATAAAGTAAAATAAAAAACAAAGTCTTCTTGAAATTGAATTAGGGACAACTTATATTTATTTTATTTATTTTGAAAAAGAAGATTAAAAGGTTTTTTATTTTAATATTATTATTTTTAATTACGAAAATAGGCCATTTTAAGATTAATTATCGAAATGTGCAAATTTTTGGCATAGGTTGGAAAACCTCATTTTTTATTTTTATTAATATATTTTAAATATAATTTTATTTATAATATATAATATATTATATTATGTAAAATTTATATATTTCTTATTTTTATTTTTTGGATTCGAGTCAATCGAGTTTAACACTTGAGAACATGAAATAATTATAATGATCAAAATGTAACATAAAAATTTATATCTTTAAGTAGACCTATCAATTTTGACTCAAACTCGAATAATGGCCTATTTCAGGAATTAAATCCTAATGACCTACTTCAGTTAAAAAAGTCCAATCGTAATTTTAAATCCTAATAATATTAATGCATATTTTGGGAATTAAATCCCAAATGGATTTTTTCTTCCCGTGACCCTATCCTCACTTGAAAAAATTAATTTTTGTCATTTGGATGATCTTTCTATACAATACTTTTTTGTTGATAATTTATTTAAAAATCTATATTTACATAAAAATAATTTATCTATACATTTAAAAATCGATCTTATTTTACCTTACTTAATCTTTTTTGGTTTTAAGGGTTTATTAGAATCTTAAAGAATGTGACTAATGCATGAATTTATATTATTTCCATCTGGAGAAGGTAAACATTCAGGATTGTCAAATGGCTATGACATTTGTGTGAATACGTTGCGTTCAGTAGGGATATTTGAATATGCCAACCTTTAAAAATTGAATATAAATATTTAAAGAACAATTTCATATATAAGTATTAAAATTTACATTAACACAACATTTACTAGCATTATCATTGATGTGAACTCTCCCCCTCTGTGCCAGATTAATAAGGACATTTCTTACGGCTATGGCCTTCATTCATGCATAATTCGCAATGTTTTGGTTAACCTTTCTTCGTAAGGTCTATTTCATTATAACTATGGCTTGATTTTGGCTGACCTTTAAATCTCTCCGCATTTTTGGATTAGGACACAATTGTGGATAATTATATTCCGGCTAATAAGCTTCATTCTTGGCAAGTTAAAACTCATGTTGATAAACATTCGATATAGTCTCTAGTCTATAAGCATTGTCCACATAATGCATACAATCTATATAGACATGAGCACAAGCAGTAACAACATGTGAACATGGGTACTTTTCTACTTGAAACTTCCCACAGTCACACCACATCTTAGTAAGATTGACTTTGTAGTTCAAAGCCACAATTCCTTTTTATGGGTTTTCTAACTTTTCAACTAAAAATGATTAATTTACTCCCTTAAACCCATAAACAAGGTGAGAGTTAGCTTTCCTTCGATTTTCTTGCATGGCATCATGACTTTTTCACAATAAGTGTGGTCTAACTGCCACATTGCCATCTGCTTGTTTCCCATCTTAAGAATAGTTTTGCCAACCTAAAATATGTTGCTTGCACCAAAGTAGTTATGGGAAGATGATGAGTCCCTTTCAACACTAAATTTGTACATTCAGTTAGTTCGTTGTCATATGTCCACAACATCTACCCTTATCATATGATTGAGCCTACTTCTCCTTTGGGATATTATTAATCCAATTGACCGTTTTGCGTTTTCTGCACAAAAATTTTCATAACACCATTGAAAACGAGGTATCCTCAACTCATATGCTTTTAAAATCATGTGTTAATTTATGGACTTATGAATAAAAATGAAAATTGAAGGGGTTGTAAAAGATTAAATAACTATAAATGCAATTATATACCCATATTAACAACTTATCAATGTAAGTCCTTATTGTTATACCTCTTCATGAAGTTAGCTATAATTTGTCGAATTCAATACACACAACATGCATGTAGAGGTTTCCATGCACTATCTGCATCTCTGATCACAGATTTGATGGATTCGTATCAATAAAAAACCAAGCATATTCCAAGTTGTGTAATAACATCTCTACGCAAATTGTGAAAAAAAATGAGCATGCCTCTTTTGTTTCACCCTCCAAATGGCATAGGCAATTGATACTATATTTTGATTACCATCATGCGCAACAGCTAACAATAATGTTACTTTGTATTTTTATGTACCGTTTATTTGGATAATATATTTGCAAAAAGGAAAGCCTTTACAAAAGGAAAGCCTTCAATGTAAGTCTTAAATGTCCAAAAATGTCAATAAAAAATAATTTTACCTTGCACAATTTGAGGACTATAGTATGTAGGTATGATTTGTAATTTCATTATTGTTTTAGGAACAAAATGTTGCATTGTACTTAATTGCTTTGGCAAATCACTATATGACTTATCCCAATCGCCAAACACTCAAACAATTTATATGCTTTATTATAAGAGGTCATGTATCCATACATATTTCGTATCCCGGCAATAAAAACTAACGCAAAAATTGCTAAATTTACTTAAACCAAAGGTAAAATGCATGACCAAATCATGTTAGAATCTAATTTTAGGTGATTTTGTGAAATTAGTCTAGATGTACAAGTATGAAACCCATTATATTTTTTGATCTCCCATACTTGTTTCTTTTTCAACAATGTTGTCCTTATACTCCAACTGCACTTTGGGCTATACATTGTACACTTACCATGATATTTGCTCGACATTCTACTACTCTATAATCTATAGAGTTTTTGATTTTGTAGTGGTTGATGGTGAAAAGCACGGCCTTTTTTGTTGTGAATTACATCCCAACGTAGAGATCATCACTTAATGGATTCCAACTTGATGGCATACCTAATGTATGAGTATGTTTTGGAAATTCTGCCACATGCATTACGTCTAAATCGAAAGTGCATATAAGGATGCAAGCTCATATTGGTGAAGAATTTCGCTACCTCCATCATTATATGACAAATAAGAAATGTTGACATTAACAACGACATCTAGATCAAAATCATTGTTATTATCAGTGTCATCAAATGCAACATATTTTTTAGGCTCACTAAAGTCACCAACATATTCACCGTGGGCTCTAGATGACAAATTAGGTTCAACATAAAATTAACTTAGTTCTCTACCTTTCATTTTAATACCTCTAATTAGAGAGTCTATCATCACGAAAATGTGTGGCTCATCATCTTAGTGGTAGGAACTGTTAATGACACAGGTGAATAATAAAAATGATTTATAGAAATTATTAATTAATAGCTATACATTTGGAAGAGGTTGACATTCAAGATTTTTAAATGGCCATGACATTTTTGTGAGTAGGTTGCATGCATTAGGGATATTTGAAAGCCTACCATCATCATGAACATCCTCTAAATTAGCATTTAACTCAATTACACTAACATTCAAAAATCGTTGATAAGAATGAAAGATGCATTTCACATTATCATCATTTTCAACTAGGCAATTCCGATATCAGATACATCTTTCTTCCACGATAATAGGTTATTGAAAAAGTGTTAACAAAAATGCTAAAGTACAAAACTCAAATTGGTATACGATTGAATAAGGTGCCCTAGTCACTTCTATCGTCAACAAGGCTCGAGAGCTGGATAAACGTAGGTAAAAGATTGGTATATGATTGGATAAATGTAGGTACATATCCCATCCAATTATAGCTGGATTTAATTTCAAAACTTCTATCTCTATTTTTTTATTTTTTTTGAAAATTTGAATTTCTCTATGACAGATAATTAATTCATTCAAAAAAAATTAGTGCTTAAACTCTGGCGAATCCGTTATCCCTAGGAATTTCGATCAACATGAATGATTTCTCTCAAATTCTTTTTTTTTTAAAAAATAAAATAAAACCCTTAACCGATCCACCAAATCCAGAGTGTAATTTACCATATTGAATAAGTCAAGCCCCACAAATTCTCTATCTAAACTCCTGAAAAAAAAAAAAACAAAAGAAGAAAAATAGAATTCACAGCCAAAACAACCTAAGATTCTATTCCAAAAACAAAGATTTATATAACCCTTTTCTTTCGTTTATATGACATCTTATAATCGTATTTTCTTTTCGGAAAGAAATTTTTTTTTTTTCATTTTATCATTCCTAAGAAGAAGAAGAAGAAGAAGATCCGCTCTTCCCTTTTTCAAGCTTGAATCAGGTTCCTTTTTCAATGTCCAAGAACACCCACTTCCTTGTTTTCTAAATTCTTGTTCTCTGTGCAATGCCAATGCTCTTTTTCCTTATCTTTTGTAATGACCCTTGAATTGTTTCATATTATGAATCTGAAAAATCTTGTCAAGACTTGTTATTTTTATTTGATTTGATAACACATTGTTGTTTCTGGTAATTAATTTATATATGCTATGGCGGATGATAATAGGAGCTAAGAGGCCTTAGCTTAGCCTCCCAAAATTTTTGAAACTCCCTACTATAATTATCTGTACTATAATTATGTATATATATATATATATATATATATTAAATACATTGAAATTGGTCCTCTAAATTAATTTTTTTTTTATTTTATCTTAAATTTCAAACACCGATCAGTAAGTTTGTCAGTAATATTACGTCATAATCATATAAACTTAAGAAAAATCAAATTGATTTTATAGCTTTCTCACGTAACTTCTCTTCTCATATGTTTCAATTATGTTCTATGTCTTTTTAACCATTCTTAATGTGTTTTGCTTAGTCATTTGAGTTATCACTCAGGCCTCTACACAAAACTACAATTGCTGTGAAGATTCCTTTTTTCTTTTTGGGAAATATATGTGCATATGTAATTCTCTTTGGATAAAATATCTTAAATCTTTTGTGGTTTATCCGAAGTTTAAGATCATTTCAGTTTTTGTTTCAGTGCTATATAAATGCATTTGTCTTAACCACTTACGATTTTTTTTTTTTTCTTTTCAGCAAAGTTTGATACTTTCACTTAAGATTTTAGAATGAAAATTAAATTGATAAGAGATTTGTAAATTTATAAATCGCTAAAACTTATATATTTAATGAGATTTTTACATTTTATTAGTGTATTGTTTGCATACATCTTTTATATTTACAAAAAATATTTGTGAAATACCTCAAATGACAATAAAAAATATAATTTTAATTGGCCCATCAAAATCTAAAATCAAGATCTACCGCTGTGTATATGTTTTGTTTGCAGTAATTCTGTTAGAAATAATTCTTTTTGGTATGTATGAAGGAATTCAGCCGGGGAGGGTATTCAAATTTTGGACATTCAACCCTCCTTTGGAGGAGTAAAAACAGCTACGTGAAAAAAATTTGGATATACATTCCTATTAAAATTTTTTACGTGGTGTATATTCTTTACAGATATGTACATTTGTTTGTGTATGAGCACTCAATTGTAACTATGTTTATCTGTGTTCGTTTACTTCCTTGATCTCTAACAAACATCTGAGGTATTTTGCTAAATGACTGATCTAATTTCAATTGGATATTATATTTTAGATGATCTAATCAGGACTTGTTGTGGACTTATGGATAGTGATCACCTTCTGCCCTTATACGATATTATTTTGAAGCTTTATCTTTCGTCTATCGCAATTGGAGGATTGCTAATATTATTGAATAGCTGAAGCTAAGAATTCTTAAAATTTCTATTTAGATTTTTTTTTTAAGTTATTCAACATAATCATGTATTTCTATATATATAAGCAATATTCTGACTCAAATTCGCTTGTTTTTAATTTGTGTAACCTTGTTTTATGAGTTCTTTAGATGGGAGAAGATGGAACACCCACATTTACTACGGATGAAGCTCTTTCGGCCGTGGGGTTTGGAAAATTCCAATATCTTCTGCTTGCTTATGCTGGAATGGGTTGGGTTTCAGAAGCTATGGAAATGATGCTTCTGTCGTATATAGGGCCAGCAGTTCAATCTTTATGGGGCCTTTCTTCCAGTGAAGAGAGCCTAATAACCAGTGTGGTTTTTGTTGGTATGCTAGTGGGAGCCTATTCCTGGGGTGTAGTCTCGGACAAATATGGAAGAAGGTGGGAACTTTTGTCAGTTTTGCGACTTTTCTTGCAGTCAAAATCTCTGCTTTAATGAATCTGTGTTTTCTTTAGATGGAGTATGCCCCCAACATTATCAACACCACGTTTTATTTAATGCAATTTATGAATGTTTGTTATGTAGCATATTCTTTTTCTTTCCAAGACGGAGCTGACGAGTTTGTTCACATGACGTGCTGTTTCCTTTTAGAATTTTCTGTTTTTGGCCCAAAGCTGAAGAATGTCTTGTGGCTATTATGATCTGTCTTTGTTAGTTTAGCAACTGCAACAATGATCTTGAGATGAAAAGCGTTTTAGATATTCTATTTGAAGTAATATTAGAGGCAGCACTGGAGTTCTTCCTTCCATATAAATAAGTGGCCCTTTGTGTAAAACAACTTAATGGATCTATGGAGTTGGATTTCTTGCTGATCTTCCTGGTTGGTTTGGAAAATATTTCTTGTTACTCTTGCGAACATAGATGCTATAGATTAAGTTTTAATAGTGAAACTAAGAGGAATTGATGGGAACTGTAGAACTCAAAACTTTCCGTATGTTATTCCTTGTAAATTTTTAGATATTTGTTCACAGCCTAAGCTACAAATAGGTCCACTCTGAAGCTACGGAAAGAGACTGATCCATCCCTTACTCTAGCACTATGGCATCCTTTTTCTCTACTTAATGCAAAAGTATTTTTTTTAGCCCTTTTTTTAGGAAAGCAATAGTGAATTTGATGAAGCTCCTCCTTACATATTTGCCGCATTTTCTATTCTTTTTCCTTGCGGTATCCCTTTTTCATTGGTTTACTTATTTCTGTCCTTCAGGAAAGGTTTCCTCATGACTGCATTAGTTACTTCTGCAGCCGGTTTGTTGAGTGCCGTGGCACCAAATTATATTTCATTGATTCTTCTTCGTTGTTTGGTTGGTCTTGGCTTGGGAGGTGGGCCTGTTCTTTGCTCCTGGTTTCTAGAGTTTATTCCTGCCCCAAGCAGAGGCATTTGGATGGTTGTTTTCCAAGCATTTTGGACTGTTGGGACCATTTTTGAAGCCTCACTTGCATGGGTATGCCTGTGATGTCCTTATTATCTTTCATTTCGTTAACGCCTTTTTCATTTTTGTGTTCTTTTCCATTCAATTTCCTGCATTTGGAAGCTGCAGATGATTCATTTTTGTGTTCTTTTCCATTCAATTTCCTGCATTTGGAAGCTGCAGATGAAGTTTGTTATAGTTGTTACTTTGAAATTTTGATCTACAAAAGAAACTCTCTGATTATTCGGGTCATTAGATATAAAAAACTTGCTTTCATTCATATGATAAAGGCCATGATGTTAAAAGTTTAGAATTGATCTCTATTCTCTTAGATGTAGTCAGTTATATTTTTGCTGCATTTCTTTGGGTGACTTTGTCAGATTCAGTAGGCTGCATTTCTTTGAGTAACTTTGTCAGATTAATAGCAATTAGTTGCATCATAGCATTAAGAAGGCTGCATTTGTTTGAGTAACTTTATCAGATTCAGATTTTGATCATGTTGATTTGCCCCCCACATCCACGTTATTTTTTGTTCTTTCAGTTTGTCATGCCAAGATTGGGTTGGAGATGGCTACTTGCTTTGTCTTCAATCCCTTCATCATTTCTCCTTCTATTCTACGGACTGACACCGGAGTCACCCAGATTTTTATGCTTGAAAGGTAGAAAAGCTGAGGCGCTTTGTATTTTGGAGAAAATAGGTAAAATGAATGGCACAAAATTGCCTTCTGGAGTTCTTGTTTCTGAGCATGAGATTGACTCAGCTGGAAAGAGTATTCCAACAGAAGATACAACTCCTACGGCAACGAATTCTAATGCAGGAGGCATCACATCAGTACTGAAGCTTCTTTCACCAAAATTAGTTAGGCCAACTCTGCTCTTATGGGTAGTATTGTTTGGAAATGCATTCTCGTATTATGGCCTAGTATTACTGACAACTGAGTTGAATAATGGACGTAATACATGTGGTCCAAACAAATTGCAATCAGAAAAATCCCAGGATGTTAGCTACAAAGATGTTCTCATTACTACTTTTGCAGGTGTTTTTCTATGCTTGTCCCAGTGATATACTTTCATCTACTTATAAAAGTTTTTATTTTGACACTCCTGGAAGACACCTTACTGACATACAGATTTTATTTGGTTGCAGAGTTTCCAGGCCTCCTCATAGCTGCTGCCACAGTGGACAAAATTGGCCGAAAGTTATCAATGGCAATTATGTTCTTCGTCTGTTGCATTTTCCTGCTTCCCTTGGTATTCCATCAGCCTCAGGGTGTAACAACAGCCCTCCTCTTTGGCTCTCGAATATGCATCACTGCAACCTTCACAATTGTGTTTATATATGCCCCAGAGGTAAATGACCATTCTCTTTTCTCCTTGGTTTGACAAGATCACCTACATTATGTATGCAAGAAAGATGATTTACATATTGTTTTGCACGAAGTTACAGCTTATTTTGTGTATAATATATAACTTGTAGGTATATCCAACTGCTTTGAGGTCAACTGGTTTTGGAGTAGCAAGCTCAGTGGGAAGAATTGGTGGGATGATATGTCCTCTTGTGGCAGTAGGTTTAGTGCATGGATGTCATCAAACTGCTGCCATTGTGTTGTTTGAGATTGTAATTTTTGTGTCAGGGATAAGTGTATTGTTTTTCCCAGTTGAGACCAAGGGTCGGGACTTGACCGATAACATTTCTAGTTCAAAGAAAAGGAATCAATCAGTTTAAATTGCGAGGGATTGCACCTTCTGTTTAACACGTCCATTTGATAAAAGAGAATTTGACTTCTTTACATATTTCTTGTTGCTTTTCATTCATCTGATTTTCTCTCTGTTTTCAATTCTATCAAGTAAATCATGAAACCATCTTGACCGAACTATCATATCCTTTTGAACAATTAATTAACAATATAATAAATTTATACAACTAAAAAAATATATAATTAATAAAGGACAAATTATAATTTTGTTTTTTTATTGTTCATTTATTATTTTTTAAATTTAACAAATTAAATAAGCAAAATAAAAATATTTATCTAAAGAACTACTCCAATTAGACAGTTGCTTCACATGCGTCAACTTGTTTACATTTTTCTTTAATTTTTTATTTTATTTATTAATAATTATAATAAATTTTGTTTTTGTTTATTTACTATTTCTTATTCGAACTTTTAATGGTCAAAATAAAGTATAAAAACGAGTTAACAGCTTATTAATTTAACAAAAAAAAAAATTCAACCTGACACTATCTCATTTGGAGATGACACAATTTTTTAATGAAATCAAGATAATATATTAATAGAATTACATAAGTAATAAAATTTTTCTCAAAAAAATTCTTACTTTTTCTCCATTAAGAAGCATTATTTTCCCAAGTAATTTAATGAAATCAGGATAATATATTAATAGAGTTATCTATACTATAATATTATAAAATTAGTGACTAAGTTTAGTGTTACGAGTCAAATAACATTGGCCCAATCATTTATTTTATTATAAAACTAAAATAAATTAAATTCATAAAATAAAATTGAGGATATTTTTGTATTTTAATTTATTTTTAGTCATACCCATTTGTAAAAATCTACTATACCTAATAAAATTTACTTATTTTAATTATTTTTTAAAAAAACTACTGATCTTTTTGTTTGAAAAAAATTCTCACTTTTTCATTTGAAAAATTTTTAATCCTTTTAAATTTTAATATATTATTTTTTAAAAAATTACTAAATTAAAAAAATAAAACTAAACTGCTAAGTAATTTAATGAAATCAAGATAATATATTAATATGATTATATAAATAATTTAATTTGTTTGAAAAAATTTTAAAAAGAAAACTACTTTTCTACATTTAAAGAAACATTAAGTGTAGTTAAACAACTTTTTTTCATCTATATATTTTGTATTTATATTTCACCCATTTTTGCCTTTTTCTTCATTTAAAAAAATATAAATAATTTTTTATGCTTTTATTTTTTTAATTTTTATTTCACTCATTTTTATGGATGTACCATAATCTAGTTTAATCAAAGTTCAAGTTACCAGGGATTGTTATCTCCTCAATTAAATTAACAAAAAAAAAAAAGATTTTTCATTATTTTTGCAAAAATAAAAATAAAGTTCGAATATAAGATTAAAAGAATATATATCTCTAAATAAAACCGAAAAATATCTGATGGATCTGCTTTTCAAATATGAATGAATTATCTCATTTATGGCATCATAATTATTCCATAATATCCAAAAAGATTGACAAATATTTCTGCGTCATCGATAATCAATAATCAAATTAATAAAATGCAAAAATTATTTTGTATAATACATTTATTGTACAATGTTATGTTGAATGAAAAAAATACAATTAAACTGAGATGATAAGTGATATGTAGACTTCATAATTAATATAATCATATTAAATTCGTATTATCTAAGGTGTCATTCGTTTATATAAAATTTGACTCTTCAATAATTTATAATTATATAAATTTTTATTAGACTTCGCTTGGCTTACTCAAGCTACTTATCTGGGTTGGACTTTAGATAAGGTTTTTATAAATTTAATCGGTCCTATTCGAATTATTATTTTTATTAAAATTTAATCATAAAATATATAAATATTAATATAAAAATAATATTTCGATAATATTGTAAATAATAAAATAAACTTTTAGACCAACCTGAGTTTGATTTTAGCCGAGCCAAAATAAAAAAAAATTTAAAAATTCAAAGCCACAATCTAATACAGTCAAACTAGACAAGTTTAATTTCGACACAATATTTTTACATTGCATTTATATAATTTTTTTCTTAAATTTTAGAGAGAAAGTTTCATAAAGAAAAGACTTCTTCCTCTCCCTTCTCTTGTAAGTCATATATGTTTTTAACTTTACAAATGAGTTAAAGAATATACATATATTTCATGTTATTTTTAATTAACTTTTTATTATATTTATAAGATAAGCGTCACCGTCCTAATAATATATAAGATAATTTTTCTATGTATATTTATTTTTTTCCTTTTTTTTTTTTCCTTAAACTTTTCGCAGCTTATTTTGCGTTTAATTTGAATTCCTTTCCTCTATTTCTTTTTCTTTATTCGATCTGATCCTAACTTTCTGGCATTTGCCGCAGCTCCGGTTCTTGCAATTTGCTTATGTTTCAATTACAAATTATATTTACGAAATTTCTTCAGAAATAAATATAACAAAAATAAAATACTTATATATAATGATATAAATAAAAAATTATAAAAATCTTGATATTTATTAATAAGAATATAATTATAAAAAATTATTTTTGAAATTATATTTTAAATAATAATTTTATTTCAAAATTACATTATCATCGTTAAAAAAATTTTATAATATAAAAATTAATTTATATTTCTATATCACATATAAAAGTATACTCTGTACAATAACATATAAATATTTTAAAAAATGCACGTAAATAACACTTGCAAATGTGTTTATATTATGTAATTTATAAAAAAATAATTGTCACATATTTAATTTTCTTAAATCAGAGAATCTTATTATAATGATATTAATATATATTAAAGCATATAAAAATATAAATTATTTAAATAAATAATAATTATTTAATAAAAACTAATTTAAAATATTTATGGTTATAAATTTAATTAAAAGATTGGTAAATATTTAGAAGAAAAGGTGTGGCTAAGCAGGCGACATTTTAGTATTCTATACTATTATTAAAACTAGTTTTAAGCTCGTGCAATGCATGAAAATATATTTATATTTTTAATAAATTTATTTTGAATATAAGTTTTAAATTTAGAAATAATTCAAAAGAAACTATTTTTATTTTTAATTGGATTTAGAATATTTTAATTTAGTAAAAGTTAAAAACTCATATACAAGCTTTCTTCATGTGACATTCTTCCATAAGTTCTTGATGCAAAGAGGCATCAATTGATTCTATGTTTTTATTTGTATCTTCAAAGAAGGCATTAATCTTACTCGATGATCCAAAAGATTCTAAACATAAAAATTAAAAAATAAATAAAGTAAATGAAATGTAATTAGATTAAAATTTTAATTAACATTTAATTATCTTTGTAAAAAAAAAAAAATCATTTTAACGAATTTATGTAAACCTATTCCAATAACCTTTTTGCTTTCAAGTTTAGAATCAAATTGATACACCTTATTCACTGTATATTTGGCACTACATGTTTCAATTTTATATTATATTGCCCTTGTCTCAAACACAAATTTCTATGGAGACTTTCATGTGTCTCTTATATTTTATAATCTTAATTTTTTTGACTCATTATTATAATTTTAATTATTCAGATAAATAGAATATTAAACTATGTTAAATAATTTTTAATTTTTAATTTTATTTAAGATTGTACATGTGTCAATAGAATAAAATTTTCATATAGGACAATAGCCTTTTTTGGCCAAAAACTTTAGCTTTTACATATTTATATAAGACTAGTTGTTAATGTTACGTGTATTGCACACGATTTTATATGTTTAATTTTTTAATTTATTAAATAATACATTTTTTCTTTGTATAAATAATAAATTAATTGATAATAATTTAAAGAATAATATAATTCCAAAACCCTATGTTAATGAATTGTTTTTAAAATCTATTAAATTTATAATATGTAAAAATCTATCCAAACCAAAATATATCTAATAAAAATAAGAAATACTAAACTATATTTTAAAATATAACTTACTAAAGAGCCAAAAATCTTTGCTATGGATGAAAATTTTTTAAAGCTATTAAATTTGTAATATTTTGAAATACGTCAAAAATGATATAAAAAATTATGATAGTGACTGAAAAGCAAAACCATTATAAGAAAAAATAAGAAGCAAGAAATTGTATTCAAAAATAAAAAACAATGACTAATAAAGTATTACTTAATATTTAATATTTTATGAAAATAACAGTTAAGACATTTATTTTATAGTAAAAAAATCTTAGTCTTAATTGATATTTAACTACATTACTAATTAAGTGATAATTACTCTAAGATTATAAATACTAACATAAAATAAATTAACCACTGATTAAATTTAAACAAATGAAATTATCATTACCTTATTTTGATTGAATATTTAAATAAAAATTTAAAAAATATAATCCTAATCTTATAATATATAATATAATAATAAAATATTATTTCAATGGTTATTAAATAATATAATAAACAATAATTGATATTTTCATCCAATAAAAATGTTTTAATGAAATTAAACATCTTCCTTATAAATTAAATAAATATTATTAATAGTAAAATATTGATAATGATAATTTAGAATTGAAGTAAACAATTATGATTCTTTTCGACAATTCAAAAAATTCTCAAATTCATACTTATATATATATATATATATATAAAGATATCTAGATGAGATTAAACTATAAAAAAAAGTAGAAACAAAACCTATTATAGACCTATATATTTATAATAAGTCAAATAGGTATAACAATAAATAAAATTAATAAGGACCATTAATAACTTTTGCAATAATTATTTAAATTAATTTTTCTATTATTTAAAGAAAATTAAAAGTTAAATCAATTAAAATCGTCAAAGTAAAACAAATATATATTTTATTATATAAAATATTTTATAAATTAAAATTATTAAATGCATGGCACGTGACAATTATTCAATGTTGTACATATGCAATAAAATAAATAAATAAATAAATAAATATATATATATATATATATATATATATATATATATAAAAGATGTGTTAGTGAATTTGGTGTCACAGTGGTACTAACTTAGTCTACTAGATTAAATAAAAATCAAATTAAAATTACAATAAAATAAAATTAGTATTTTTTTATTTTTAATTTTTGAAAAAATAACTATTCATTAAAAAAATTAAAGAATAAAAAACGAAATCAGGGGTCGAATTGGTTAAAACTTTAATTTTCAGTTTAACAAATTGAACCCGCTAGTCCAATTATAGTCAAATAGATAAAATAATAAAAATTAAAAATTTTTAAAAAATCAAGAAAAATAAAAAATTGAAAATCTTATTAATAGATCAAACAAAACTGCAGCCAAGCCAAACCACATCCATACCCTATAAAACCAATGAACAAGAATCTCATCGATCAATCTAAGAAAATGGCCAAATCAACCAAACAAAGTAACAAAAAAACAGGATAGATCCACACCCACCCAACTAAATTAAACAAACAAAGAAGCAAACAGGATTTAAGAAAGTAAAGTAAGACATTCAAAAAGAGATAAAATCAAATCGGATCTAACCTTGATTCGAAAGATGGAGAGAAGAAAGTTGTTCGCTGCCTGAATCAATCTAGGCCTTTGAGGAGGGAAGGGAATCAAATGAAGGGAAAAAGAAAAAAAACATTTAGGTAGTGAGGCTTAAAGTTGAATGCTCGCGAGAGTTTGAAACTGATGTGAGTGAGTTAGCCATGGCAGTTACTAATGTATCATTATTGGTTGTATGCATACAAATTTTGAAGAGAACTGAAATGGTATCTCAGTTTTGATTTTTGTACCAATTTATAGTGACTTTTATTGGTTTGTATAAATAAACTGAGTTTGAACGAATAAACTTTAATTTATGTTTGTTTATTTTTAAATTTGTTAATGATTGATTCGTGTTTATTAAGAATTTTAAATTTGTATTAGTGTTCGTTTATTTAAAATTAGATGTGTTCATATTCATTTATTTAGATTAAATGAACTTGTTCGCGAATACAAAATGAATATATTCATGAACATTTAATAAAAATGATCGAGAATAATAAAAAATATGTTTATGAATAATAAACAAACAAATTTGTTTATTAGCTTTAAATATAAAAAATAAAACATAGATACTATTAATTATATTATAAATAAATAAAACAAAAGTAATAATAATATTATTGATTATATTATAATCAAACAATAAACGAGCATTAAACGATTCATAAGCAAGCTTGTTCGTGAGCATAAATGAACCGAACGTATTATGTTCGTGTTTGGCTCATTTAATAAATGAATTTCAAAATCTTGCTTATGTTTATTTATTTAGCTTAAGAAACAAACATAAACAAACAAAAATCAAAGTGATCATAAATTATTCATTGAATGCTCTATTCATTTACAACCGTAGGTACTAACATCATATGGTTTTGATTTTTGTACTAATTCATACTGACTTGTATTGGTTTATATCAACCTATACTAGTATGTATTGATCTGTATTGGCTGATACGAGATTTTAATTATTTTTATTTTAAAGACTATTTCACTTATTTGATTCTTTTAATCGATTCTAAACACTTTTTAGTCATAATAATTTTTTCTAGAATTTCATTGAAAAATAAAACATATGTATTAAATTAAGCTATTAAATCCAATTAATAATTTACTATAATTTTAATATTTTAATATTTATTTATTATTAAAATTTTATAATTTTGAAATTTTATAAACATATATATAAATGTATTTAATTGGATATATTTGCACGTATATATTTTATTAGAAAACCTGGAAATGAGATTTATAAATATATATGAAAAAAATATTTTTATATAGTGATATTGATATATATCAATACAAAAAAAATGATACAACCACCATTGTACTTTGGAATTAGCTTTTAAGGGCTAAGGCTTAAGGCAATTAAAGTACTAATAGAGTCTCTATACTATATAATCTTATAGAATTTAGTGTTTGTATTAAAAATCTAGGTAAATTAATTCTTGTACGTTTAAAAATGAAGTAAAATGATAATATTAGTAACAAATGTAATGAGAAAATATTAAAATGCTAATGTGGCACTTTACCCAATTAAAATTATGACGTGGCTAATAAAAATAATGATGAATGTTTATATCCTTTTAAAAAAAGCCATCTTAAAAAAATGAAAATGTAAGGAAAAAAAAAAACATCATCTAAAGCTAACTGAGTGGTTTGGTTAAAAAAACAAACACTTTCAAAGCAATAAATTAATGAAAAAGTAATTTGCCCCCAAGAATTAGAACCCATTGTTGAGCCTTAAATCCTAAGTAAGAAACCTAAAATCTTGTTCCCAAATCCGAAAAACTTGCAAAACAAGCTTAAATTAGTCTCTGAAAATCAAAAATAAAAAACCCTAAAATACTTAAAATCTTAAAACAAGTTGAACCCTAAATCCCAAAGTCATTGAAGAGAAGAGACTTTGCAAGGGGTTATAAAAATGTTGAGAATAAAGAAAAAGAAAGAGCATGCAAGAGGTTTATTGTTTAATATTTTTCATTATTATTTTTTCCAAACAAGTAGACATGGAAACTAGCTCAAGGGTCCACTAAGTTACTTTGTTTTATCTATTTTTTTTAGTAGTCCATTAAGAATCTTGTTATTTGTTTTTTCTTGAATTTATGGGTCTTGATACTTATCTCATCATGATGGGTTTTGATTTTTTAAGGTAAATCACTTCTTCCTTTCCCTTTTCAAGATTTTTTTTACTGCTTCAAAAGTGTTTTTTTTATTGCTTCAAAAGTTTTTTTTGATCAAATGTTTAAAATGTTTTAATAATTATAACAATATTAGGTTTTAATGTTTTTTCTTTTTTATTTTTTTAACATCGCTTTATTTATTTAAGAGATATAAACATTTATCACTATATTTATAAGAAATGTCATAACTTTAATCGGGATTAAGTGCAAAATTAGCATTTTAACATTATTCTATTACATCTGTTACTAACATTACTGTTTTGTTTCATTTTAAACATACAAGGATTAATTTGCTTAGGTTTTTAGTATAGGTAGTAAATTGCATAAGATTATGTAATGTAGAGACTTTATGAGTACTTTAACTGGCTTAAGGCCTAAAGAAGTAAAGTTTTTAAGTATTCTAAAGTAAATAATTTTTGCGTTAAAAAATCTAAAAAATAGAAAATTAGTAATTTCTAGGTTTAATATGTTTTGTAATGGTTGATTCTCGATTTTTATTAGGGTAATTCACATTATAAGATATTGGTCTAAGCATTAACTTTCATGCATGTCATAAACCTTTAATTTCATTAAATTATATCACTGAACTTCAATTATGAATAAATAATGTTATTTAAACTGACACCGTTAAATAATTTTAATCGAAAAATTGATTTAGTATGCATATATAACTTGTTTCTTTCGTCTCACTAAGGTAATATCTAATAGAGGGATGCCATATTTGCATACTGAGTTAGTTTTTTCATTAGAATTTCTTAATAAAATTAACGTAAGTGACTTAATATGTTAATAATAGTTTAATATTATAATTTGATAAAATTAAAGTTTGTGACTCATATGAAAGTTGATGCTAAATTTAATAACATTATTTTTACTAATATCAAATTGTCTAATTTATCGATTTTCATTTGAATTAGTTGACCGATTAACCTAGCTTGACTTTTCTTTTTAATAATTTTCTTTATTTATAAGAGCACTGCCTAAGTGGTTTAAGGCTGACACATGGTAAGCCTAAACCCTTTAGGCTTTTTTTTTTTTTTTAAGTTTATATTTTTTTAATTTTGTTTTAAGTTTTAATTTTATTTTTAATTATATATTTTAATATTGATTCGCACGATGGGTTGACTTGGAATTCGTGCTCGATTTGTTCTAAAAAAAATTAAAAGAATCTTTTTTTTGGTTTCCTAAATTTGGATTTTAATTTTAATTTTAATTTTTAATTCTATTTTAAAATAATGTATTTTAAAGGGGTGATCTGCATAAATACTTATGACTCGATTTAATATTCATACCCGATTCGCTTGAAAAAGAATATTTTATAATTAATTTTAAGTTTTTATTTTATCTTTAAATGATATATTTAAAGGAGTTGATGATTATATTATAACTTACAGGTCAATTTAGAATATGTACCTAATTAGTTTAAAAATTATTTTAGATTTTTTATATTTAAGTTTTTTATTTTTTAATTTTTAATGGTGACTAACATGTCGATTTAGGATTCATACTCGACTTATATAGTAAAAAAATTTATAAAAAATAAATTTATTTATTTTATTTTTAAATAATTTATTTAAAAGAGTTGGTGCACACGTTGACTTTTACTTAGATTCAGGATACGTAATCAACTATCTTAATATAATTTAAAAAACAAATTTATTTCTTTTATTTTTAAATAATGTATTTAAATGAGTTGGTGGACACATTAACTTGCATATCGATTTAGGATTCATAACCAACCATCTTAATATAATTTTTTAAAAATAAATTTATTTATTTTATTTTTAAATTAGTTTATAACTCATACGATGTACGAATTAATTAATTTATTTAAATATGTTTAAAGAGATTGATCTGCACCTTAAATCGATTTAAAATTCGTATTTAATTTTAATGCAAAATTTAAATAAATAATTATTATTTTAACAAAATTTAATTTAATATTAATTTTATTAATAATTAAAAATTATATAAAAAAATAAAACCCAACGAGGCGAGGGGTTTTAGTTCTAGTTAGACTTGCTCATGGGTTGGGTCGAGTCATATTCGAACCCGGCTTGAGCATAGTATTACCATTAAATATGCTTATCCAAGCCCGGTCCAGCCCGAAATATGGAGCCTCGAATTTTGTCCAAGCCCGTTTAAGCCCCTTCATATTATATTTTTTATAATTTATTTTTTAAAAATATATTTTTTAGATTTAATCTTTATTAATTTAATAATTTTTTATTAGGTTTATAAATATAAATAATTTAATTTAGTTTTTAAAGTTTACACTATAATATTATATATATGTATTATTTATATGATAAAAAATACATAATATATAAAATATAAAATAAATATATATAATGTAATAGTAAAATGGGTCGGGCCTGGTCGAGCTCAAGCTTTAAAAGTTAGACCCAAGGCTTGGTCTATTTTTTATTTGGGTCTAATTTTTTTGTCCAAGTTTATTTTTCGGGCCTAATATATTTATCGAAACTTTCCTAAATATCAAATAAACTTTTAAATTTAAACGAATAACTCGATCTTTGAGCAAATTTTGTAAAATATTATCATTTACTAATATTTTAACTTAAAAAATAATTACCCATTAAAAGATCAATCGATTTTTTTAACAATTTTTTTTTTAATTTTCTTTTCGGGTTACATTGTAATAATAAACGAAGAAAAGGCTAATCCTGTTTTCGTTTTGCTTTTGGAAAAATACATAGATATAAATATAAACGAATAAAATGTATGATACACGGAAACAGATTTGGAAAAAGTACTGAGTTTTTGGCTGTTGAAGACAATCTTTCTTTCTTCGTTTCCTCTTTGTTTTAGAGAAGATTCATGGCGGCGGCCCCAGATCGTACCCCTGGTATGTCAACTACCCCATAATCTCTTTCTTCGTTCACTCACTCTCTCTCTTTCTGTTTGATTTTTGTTTTCGCTGGGACTTTGGATTTCATGGGGTTTCAATCTGTTTTATTACTATTCGATTGGAGTTTGATTGTTATTTTTTTTAATTTAAAGGTTTTTTTTTTTTTTTACTGTGGAATCTTGGGGGCATTTGACTGATCTTCTGTGCTGGTTTAATTTTATTTTTTTATAGGTAATATATGGGGTTTGATCTTTTTGTTAAGATCTGGGATCTGGGTCTTCTTAATTGAAAGGAATTATAGCAAAATTCTGTTCTTCTTTGTTATACCTATGTTTAATTTTCTTTAATTTTACTGATTGTTGATATGGAAGAGTACTGTAGAAAAGGTTAAATCTGTAAGGGTAGATCATTTTGTAATACTTCGCTACAAATACTGAGAATCCTACAATTAATTCTAAATTAAAAAGAAAAAAGATGGCCAATTGAGGTTGAGAAGAAAAAACAAATGTAGTCTTTGATGTCACAGTGAACTTACTCGAACCATATTTATCAATAAAGTGACAACCAAATCGCAGATAATCTTAGACTGTTTACAGGAAAGTCGATGAACAATTTTGTAGTTTATTACAATGGATTTGGTCTTTATATCCTATCACATAGTATATGTTTGACCTTGTGGTATTTTCTAGAATCAAAGTGTTATTACTATCTTGTTTCTCTGTCAGACCGGGAGAAAATGAAATAAAATGTGCATGACTGTGTTCATAAAACAAGCTTCATCTAATTAATCCTGTGTGGGGTTTTGTTTAATAATGAGGGACTGACTAGTTCTTTAGTATTGCGTATGGGGTTTGGGCTTTGTGCCTTAATCATTTTGATGTTGTCATCCTACAAGTAAATAAAAGATAAGCCTAAGCCTTTTGATTTGTAAAGAACTACTTTTTCCTTTAAAATTTATTCATGTTCTTTATTTATAATGTGGATAGGTGTGCACGCGTGGATTTGCGCGCACATATTCATAGCTTCAAGTTTACCTATCCTCAAATTTAGCTTTGGTTGGTCAATAATTTGTACTGCCTGTGTTTCTAAGACTCTACTTAGTCACTGAGCATACTGATCATGGATGCAGAAGAGCTACATGCTGAACCAGAAAATGTGAAGGAGCAGGTAGTTGTGAGTTAAAGACACGCTCCTTTTTTTTTTCCTGTTGGAGAGTTTGAAGACAATATTCTTACTATTGACCTTCGTTTTTTATTGTCTTTAACAGCCTCTTTCAACAAAACATCAGATGTTAGTTTCTCCTAATTCCTCCCAGGATGTTGCTCCGAATGTTCACGCAATGGATAGTGCTGGTCAATCTGGATCGTTTGGTTCAACTGGAGATCGTAATGTATACTCACCTACAATCTATGCCCCTCAGCCACAAGCTTTCTATTACAGAGGTTAATCTTCTGTCTTCTTGGGTCTATTTAAAAGCTGGGCAGTCCGGCTGAACCTCATATTTTATAAACTCCAGCTGAAAATATAATCTCTGGTTGCGTTCATGGCTGGTAAAGCAGTTCTTTTCTTTTTCGATACTAAGTTGTAGTTCTTGGATTTATCACACTCTGATTCATGTAATGCTAATTTGAGCAAGGAGATTGTATGAAAATGATTATACTGTAAGAACATGTCATAAAAAAATAATATTAATAATAAAAAGAAGGCAGTGAGTTTTCATATCTGTAAGTAGCAAAATCGGATAGTCTTTTGTGTTTGTCTAGTTTAGTTGATTGCTAAAAGGAATCAAATTTAGGCTCCTATGTTAGTTTTCTATTTGAAAGAGGAACCACAAATTTTGGTTTATCTTCCTCATCCTTTGGCTTTAATGTTAGTAAGGTATAGGTTTTTGAATTTGAATTTTGAAACTCATAACAGTTGAAAACACGATGATGCTTAGTTCTTTTATTTATTTTGATTTTGTAAACCCTGTTTATATGAATTCTTACTTAATAGTCTGGAAAATAGTGCATGTTACTTTTGAGTAATTTTATATTTGGACAACTATGAAAGGAGAAGAACAGTTCGTTTGTGTAATGAGTAGGAGAAAACTTTTGAGTTCTGTAATGCAACGCATTTCTTGGTTCGGGATAACTAGATATTTGAAATAGAAATTAATATTGGGATTTTTTTTTCTTTTAAATTTGAAAGCAGGTTATGACAATGCTGTTGGTGAATGGGATGAATATCTGCCTTATGTCAATGCTGAAGGACTAGAACTTGGATCCCTTGTGAGAATCTCTTCTTTCATCTGTGTAGATTTACTTTGAACAATTAAGTTTTCTGTCTTTTTTTGTGACATTTTATCTTACTTAGGGTGTCTATAATGAGAATCAATCACTTGTCTTCCACCCTGGATATGGCTACAATCCACAAATGCCATATGGGCCATATTCCCCAGTCACCACTCCTTTGCCTTCTGTAGGTGGTGATGCACAGTTGTACTCCCCTCAGCAATTTCCATTTTCTGGGTCACCATATTATCAGCAGCTTGTTCCTCCAAATATGCCTTATTTTACTTCACCAAATCCAGTTTCAGAACCAGAGCTAACCGCTTTTGTTAATGTTGACCAACAACGTGATAACATGCTTTTCGGATCAAGGCCTAGTTATCCCACTCCATTGGGATCTTTTGGTAGAGGCAGTTTCCCTGGAAATCCTGGTACCCTAGGATTTAATGATTTACAGCAAGGTTTTGATGGATTGAGGTCTGGGGGACTTTGGTCAGATTGGTCGAAGCCTTCTGATAGACAGAGATCTTTGACTCCTATATCGCCAGCAGTGTCTCCGCAGCCAATTGGGCCACTTGGCCAGAACGTTCCTATGGTATGTATGTTTGCTTTTTTTTAGAGATCTTAGTTTATGTTATATCTTATTTTATGGTATTTATCATTCTTTCTTGTTTATGGTTTTCCTTCTTGGCTACTAATTTGGCTAGTTAGTATGACCTCAAGAATAAGGTTTCCTCATCTGTTCTCAAAGTTGGCAGAGAGGAGCACCTTCTAATTGCATTTTCTACCTTCTTCAGTTACCCAACATAGCATGCGGAAAATATGGAGTTCATGCACAGTGGAATATATTAGAATGAAATATTCATTCTCATTTAGTGCAAGTTGGATATATATATATACCTGCCTTGTAAATAGGGTGTCAAATGTTTATGCTTTTTTTTTTTTTTTTTCACTAGAAGCTAGTTGCTATTTGTTGCTTCATTTATTAGATTAGTATAGACGGACTGAATTGGCACATTGTGTCCTTATCACTTAAAAAGTTAGCAAGTATGAGATATCTTACAAAATCTGAGATGGGAAAATTATTCTTATTATTTTTTAATTGACAGTACATAATGTTATATAGTAGATTA